>JALJVW010000113.1:0-35174 GCA_024865655.1 Emberiza elegans
CTGCAGAGCTGTTGCTGCCCCTCGGCTGCCATGGCAACCCTGAGGACAAAGCGGTGCCAGGGCTGTTCCAGGTACAATTGCAGTGACACTCCTTGGTGCCACCAGGTGCCATGGCAACGGCCACGGGGACCCGTTCCTTGGTTTGGTGCCATGGCAACCAATGCCCGGAGCCCTTGTGCTGGTTGGTGGCCATGGAAAAGCTGCCCTGGGCCCCTTGCTCAGGGCTGGTGTGTGGAGCCAGAGGGGCCTTGCTGGGGGCTGTGCCACCTGCCCTGTGCCGGCCACCGCTGGCCGCTCGGGCACCAGGAACCAGCAGCCACCGGCACTGCCAGGGCCAAAGGCCAGGTCAGCCAGACAGAAAGGGGCAGGGCTGGGCACTGTTTCCATGGCAACCGGCACTGGGGGGGACACCTGGGTCACCTGGCCTGGCAGTTGCCATGGAAACCCCTGGCAGGGACTGAGGGCACAGCCCCTGGCACTGAGACACTGCTGGGCCGGGTGCTGAGCACAGGGCTGAGCACGCAGAGATGGTTTTGTTCTTGCTGAGCTGCAGCAGAGCCAAGGCCTGTCCTGCCCCTCGTCCAGCCACGCTGGGGAGGGGCTGGGGCTGCGGGGGAGCTGGGCAGGGACACAGCCAGGACAGGGGACCCCAACTGAGCCCAGGCATACCCCAGACCAGAGCACATCATGCTCAGGGTATGAAGGGGGCAACAAGGAGGAAGGGGGGAATTTTGGAAAGAGGGTTTTTGCCTTGCCAGGCAACACTTAGGCAAGAGGGGCCCTGTGTCTCCAGTGGGCAGGGTCAGTACCAAAGACACAGACACCAACTGAAGGAATTGTGTCATTTATATCATGCACAGCTGCAAAGAATCACAAAAGGATAAGCTCAACAAAGCACATCATCATTAGTAATGAATTACAAAAGGATAAGTTCATCAAAGCACATCAACATTAGCAAACAATTACAAAAGAAGCTCAGCAATCCATCATAACTCATCATTACATTTTGATGACTAACCCCTTGGTGAAACACTAGAGGTGTTTGTGGCAGACAAAGATTCTGGCTGACTGTCAAGGTACACCTTACAGACATCAGTAGTACTTCAGTGACACCGTTCTTCATTCTTTGTTCTCAATCTCATTGGAGTTAGGAACAAGAATTCTGTTGTCCATGGAGCTGGCACCTTTTTAATTCCAGAATAATGCCCCGAGGCCCTTTGCTGTTCAGCTTTACCATGCTGTCTGTGGCTAACAAGGCTTGGGGGCCCTTTCCCTCTGGCTGGAAGGGCCGGGTCCCAGTCCCTGAGGGGCACCCAGGCTCCTGGATGGAATTCCTGTGCAAGTCCCTCAGTGTCACAGCAGCCTTCACATGGAGCCCCGTGGGTCAGAGCATTTTCCAAAGGGGGCCCTTGGGGCAAACAGGGAGATTTGGTCTGGCAGGATGTGTAAAACAATCTCCTGTCAGATCTCCTTGTTCTCACACACAATCCTTGGCTGCAGGGACACATTCCCATTGTTCCTGCCCAGGGTTCAGGACTCAGAGTTGTCTTTCCCAGGAGCTGTTCCTTCAGCTGCCTCGGGAGGGCCATTTGGCCTCTGGACCCACACTCGGGCTCCATTATTAGGACTGCTGCATCCAAACCCTTCATCTCCACAAACGGTGGTGATTGGAGCTGGATCTCCTTTTTCACAATCCTTCTTAAAATTGCAATATTGATAATTGTGCTACCCTGTCACAGGGTTGACTAATCCAATCCTGGTCACTATTGTTTAACAGAATTACTGTAATTTCTCCTTGATATTCTGCATCAATTCCTCCTGCCATGACATGAACACTTTGCAAGGCCAAGCTCCAGGGAGCAGCTACCAAAAGCAAAGTGTCCTGGAGGAATCTGAATTCCTGTTTCAGTATTGATAGCTCTCATTTGCTTTGAATTTATCCCAATTAATTCCAATGCATGAAGGCCCAGCCCTGCAGCCTCTGGGCTGGCCCTGCCAGGGGCCATCCCAGCCAGAACAATTTCCCAGGCAGTCCAAGTCTCACTGCCCATGGTTGGATTTGCAAATTGGGGGCAGCCGTGCACAGCCAGGGGGTTTCCATTTCCCCTGTGGGCCATTGTTAAGGGCATGGAGCACATCTGGGAGATGGGTTCTCCATGGGCAAAGGTTCCCATCTCCTCATTTTTTCAACTGCTCTTTTCACAACCCCTTCACACTTTCAACAATCCTGCAGCTTGTGCATAGTCTGGTACATGAAAAACCCCTAGTGTTACATCCCTGGAACAGCCAAAGCACTCTGCATCAAATGTCAGCAAACCCTGTAAAAAAATTTCCTATTTTTCATTGTATACAATCTCACAAAGTTGACCATGACATAGATACATTATTATGTTATATGAGAAATACAAATATTATGATATATTATTATATTTATATATATAGACATTATGATATACATATAGACAGATACATATATATATATATAAAAATATATATAAAAATATATATATAAAGGTCTTATTATTCTATAAATACATATATTGTTATTTATTATATATTTTCACTTGCACAAATGCATCTGAGCTCAAGATTAAAACCTTCTTCTGTTGCTCCATGTGGGAGCATTCCAACAATCATTGTTCCTTCTGAAGGTGCTGTTTCCAATGGACTCTTAACAAATTCATCTTTGTCTGCCCAAACCCACAAGTTCTTTTCCTTTTCCATGTGCAATTTTTGGATGCATTTGAAGCCATCCAGGGTGCAGCTTCTTTTACCCGACTGCCCCACTGCTCCCACGGGGCTCCCACCTCAGCCCACTCCAGAGCCAGGGAACTCCAGGGAAGGGCTTCCCAGCTGGGAATTTCTGATGGGACTGATTCCTCACATTTCCATTGAACAAGTGACATTTGGTTGGGATCTGGCCAGACTGGGCCAGTTTTGTTTGACCAGTGGGCAAAGTCAGCACCAAAGACACAGACTCCAACTGAAGGAATCAGTGTCATTTCCTGCAGTTCAGAGCAGCAAAGAATCCCAAAAGGAGCAGCTCAGCAATGCACCCAACCATCCCCACCAAAGATTGCCTGCAGTGATTAAGAAAGATCCAGCAGCATTTACCCTCAGCCTTTACCATCCCCCAGATCCACACAGCAGCTGGGGAAGCTGTCACAGCCAAGGGCTGCAGAGCCACTCCTGGGCACTGGGAATTCCTGCAGGTGCCTCCAGCCCCAGGTGAGGCTCCAACCCCGCTGGGAGAGGGCCCAGCTCTGACAGTGCTGAATGAACAAACTGACAGCACTGCTAGTGTGGCAACATCTGGTTTCATCCTCCTCCTTGGGGCCCTCCCAAAGCCTGGCCAGGGCCCCAGGAGGAACCAAGGGAGCTGACTTTGATCCTTCAGCCCCAAACAAGGCCAGATGTCAGATTTCATGGCCTTGTCTGGCTTCTAAATACACAAAGGTCAATACATGTTTCACTAAGGAGTGCATACATCTATCACAGTGCTAATGACCATGCCTATTTCATTAGGGAGCAGATACAAAGATAACCTTTGCTTGGAAGGTTCATCCAGAGGCCACCTTGGGCTCAGGGCCTGCTGTCCAGGCCTCACTCAGGGCTGGTGTCCAGGCCTTGGCACTTCAGGGACGTGGTTTAGTGCTGGGCTTGGCACTGCTGGGTGACCGGCTGCACTGGGTGAGCTCAGAGGGCTTTTCCAACAGAAAGGATTCTATAATTCCATTATTCCATCTGCTGAATTCAGCTAGGTCCATGTTAGCAGCATTACTTTGCTCAGAAAGTCTCCTCTTGCCCAGCTCCTGTGGCCTGAGGCTTCAGCTCCTTCAGCTCCTGGTGCTGAGCTGCTCATGCTGAACGAGACGACTCGGAGAGAAGAACACAGTCCATCCAATTCCTTCTGGGACACGGACAGGGGAGGCTGTGCAAACAGGAGCATTGTTTGCTGTGGCCTCCTCTCTGCCCTTCAGGCCTTTCAGCGCTTTGAACCAGCCAAGAGCTTTCTCCAAGACTGCAATGGAGCAGCTGTTCCTGCTCCTGGCTCTGGCTCTCTCCAGTCTCTGCCCTTGCCTGGTTCTGTCCCTCGTGCTGTGCCCTGTTCCCCCAGGGCTCGCTGGCTGCTGCCCAGGACTGTGGCACTGGCACAGATGCAGTGCTCCAGACCCTCTTTTCTGTGCCCTTGGAGCTGCCTGAGCACAGCAGCCTTTTCCATCTGGAAGCTCCCCATGGACAGGGAGTGCCCAGCTCCGTTCCTTGCACAGCCTCCAGGAGCCCAGGGCTGCCATCTCAAGTCCCTGCTGGCACTGGGGGCTCCCAGGTGCCTCAGGCTGCTGTGACACCGCTGCACACGGCAGGGAAGAGGGGCAGGGGCTGTGCTCAAAGTCAGCTCCATGTGCTGCTGCTGCTGCTGCTGCTGCTGCTGTGGGGTCATTTGTGCAGGCCTGGCCCAGAGTCAGGGATCAGATCCTGCCAGTCTCTTCCAGCCCTGGCTGCTCAGAGCTTGGGCCTTGGAGCCTCAGGTGGCCAAAGGCAGCTGCTGCTGGTCCCCTCTGTGTGCCTGAGTTCAGCAGTGCTGCTCCATCAGTCTGTGCCCAGCAACGGGGGAAAAGCCTCAGCCCTGCAGGGCCAGGAGCTGCCGGGCTCTGCCTGAGCAGCTCAGCCAGCAGGAAGGGAGCTGCTCCACACGGGAACCAGGAGCAAAGGACATTCCTTCTGTGGGACATGTTTTCTATTTAAAGGAAAAAAAAAAAAAAAAAAAAAAATAGGTAAATTGTAAAAGATAAGAATAAAATCCAAGTGTTAGTGAAAAAAACATAACATAATGTTAGTGAAAAAAAAAACAAAACATAAATGCAAAGTTACATTCTTTGCATTAAGAGGTAAATGATCTTTTTAAAAAGAGAACTCAGTTATTTACATTGTAAATGTGCTGATGGCATGGATCCATCTTACTGACCTCAGCAGCCTTTTAAAAGATTTTGGGCTTTGTTTCCAACATTGGTATTTGAAATTGTGGTCAAGAAAAAGGAAATTGCTTTGTGCCCTTCCAGCTCCAAGCAGGACTGGGAATGGAAACTCTGTCAAAGCCCAAATCCTTTAGAAGATGACCTTCCTTCTCAGCCTGGGAATGAGCTGCACATTCCCTTTGAAACTGTCAGGGATTTCTTAGAGACACAAAGTCCCACTAAGGGCTTATTGCTCTGGTTTGGCAGTGCAGAAGGGCAATTCTCCATCCACCAGCTCCAGACTGCACTGCCTCAGGAACACAGCCCACTCAGGCACTTCTAGAGCAGGAAGAAAGTGCAATTGCACAATTCCAGCCAATCAAGAAGGAAGAATGGCACAGTCAAAACACCCTGTGCAGATCCAGGTGTTCAGCTGGGACTGTGGAGAGTTTGGGTCCTTGCCAATTGGATGTGTGTCCCCAGCTGCAATCTCTGGGCCTGCAGCAGAGTCTCACTCACCTGCCAAAGCAGAAAGCTCAGGCGCTGTGCTCACAACGGGTTCATCTGATGCAAAGCTGTCAGAGCAATGGGAGGGCAGAGCCAGCCCAGCTGGGCCCAGGGCTGAGCCCAGCAGAGCCCTGGCAGAGCCCAGAGCAGCCTCAGCACGCGCAGAGCCCGGCTGCAAGGAGAGAAAGCAGAAAGTGCCCGTCAGCTGAGGGCTCCTGCCCCTTGTGCCAAGGCCTGCGGTGCCCAGGCCATGCTGGCTGTGCCCAGAGCTGTGCCCAGAGCTGCCCATCCCTGCTGCCTTTGGCAGCAGAGCAGGAGGGCAGCACATGTGCCCAGCCTGCAGCCAGCCACGGCACATCCAGCCCTCAGCAGCTACCCAGAGCGGGATGCTCCTGTGCTCGCTGCCATCTCCCAAAAGCTCTGATCCCACCCTGCCAAGCACACAGGGACCCACCTGCAGCCAGCCACGGCTGGAAGAAAAGCTGCTCCCAAACCATGTCCTCAGCCTTCTCCAAGGGCACGGCCCCTCCACGCCACAGCTGCTCCCAAGCACTTCCCCATCCACACTGGACCACCTAGAATGCTTCCTCTGGAAAAACAAACAACACATTCTTGAAAAGAGATTAGATGCAAAAAGGGAAAACAAAAAAAACAGTAAAAACTCTTATCTCTGTCAGGGCCTTGAGGAAGGCCAACTCCTACGCGGTAGGGAAAAACCCAGCCATGGCTGAGGGAAGCCCACACTTTCTCTCTTCCCCCCTGCACTGCCCCCAAAATCACGGTGATCCCAAAGCAAACAAGGGCAGTGGAGCAGCCCAAGCCCTTCCTTGCCTGCACAGCAAAGCAGCTGTGCACAGGTTCTGGAGTCCCACCTCTGCTCCCACCATGGGGTTTGTTTGTGTCAGGCTGGCTGCCCCAGCCCCAGCCCCAGCCGGGGCACGGTGGGTGCTGGGGGCTGTTGGCAGGGCCAGGAGCCCACTCCCATTTCGTACCCACCCCAGCCCATTCCCCAGCCCTGCCAAAAGCAGCTGGGCAGTGACTGAAGAATGAGCTGCATCTGCCCCAGCAAAGGGGAACCTTTTTGGTTCCAGCCAGGCTGGGCCATGCCCAAATCTGGCAGAATTTCCCTGGCTGGGGACTCATCTGCAAATTCCCTGAGGAATTTGGCTTTGAAGAAGGTGCCAGAATCAAAGTCCATCACCTTCAGCCTCCTGTGGCCAGGCTGAGGAAGAGCTTGTCATCCTTGATGTCATCCTCGCTGTCTCCAGCAGCAGCAGCAGCAGCAGCAGCAGCAGCAGCAGCAGCATCCCCACCCGGTCCAGCTTCTCCAGGGGCTCCTTCTCCTTGCCTGGGGGGAGACCAGGCTCTCAGGGCTCTGCCCAGGGCCCCAGCTGTCAGGGAACCAGGACAAGCAAAACCAGCTTGGATGGCGGCCACCAGTGCTGGGCAGAGCAGCTCAGCCCCAGCACAAGGGCTGCGTGTTCCCATCCCATGACCCCGGTGCAGTGACACAGGCAGCACAAAAAGGTCTGGGTTCCTTTGCTTCTGATTGCCAAGGCATGTGTGGAGCTGGAACTTACCAGGGCCCTGGATACTCCAGGGACCTGGAGAACCATTCCCAGCAATTGGGAAAAACCCTAGGTGCTCCATCTACCCATAGATGAGGTCTCCAAATTTGCCCCAAAATTGGGTCCAGCTTTTAGAGGCCAAAAAGAGCAAGTCCAAGTGACTTGATGATATTTTTAGCCCAGAAAGCCCTGCAGCTGATGGCACACTTCACAATCAGCAGGGGACACAGCTAGGCCAAAGCCCAGACCTCTGCTGGGAGCCTTTCTCCTCAAATACCCTTCAAACAAACCTCCATCCAAGTCAGTTGGGAAAGTTTCTTCAAATGATACATTTCTGGCACATAACTACACAGGGTTATGTGAAAGATTCTAAAGCAGCTGCTCTGGAGTCAAAAGAGCCAGCACTAAGAGTCCTTGTCATCTATTTGTAGCTAAATCCCACTTTGGGGGAGTTGAAGGAGTTTGGAACGTGCTAGAGAGTGGACCTCTGAGTTTTTTACATGATGCCATTGCGTTTTCTTCTCTTCTACATAGACAGGAAGGGTGAGTTTGGCTCACATCTCCACCGCATGGCTCACAAGACTTGTAGTTACAAAAGCTTTGAAGGATTTCTTGGCCAAGAAGACACTGCCAACAAGGATATTTGTGTTTTGGAGCCAATCCTTCAATATTTCCTTTTATGGACTCATGCTACAGTGTAAGCTTCCTTAGCCAATCATGTTATTATGACATACAAACCTACAGCACTGCATCCTAAACTTCTTGTTTACCATTTTAACTACTTTTATTTTTTCTAGATCTTGAACTCTAAAACTCTAAACTTTCCTCCACTTCAACTTTCCTCCCCGTGTCTCTGCTAGAAACTAGAAATCCTCATTCTCACTTCTAGCACCTAAGTTTGGAAGCCCTTTCCAAGGTCTCAGATCAAATCCTGTGTTTAATTCTAAGCTTTGCTGACAAGACCAAAGGTCTGAGATTTCCCTGCATTTGGGTTTCCAACAACACTGATGCTGTTGGTTCCACAGTCTTTGGGATCCCTCTTGCAAGTCAACTCTGGCAGGAACAAGGTGGCTGCTGGGGGGCTGCCTGTGGCCTCTGACAGCCAATTGCTCAGGGCTTTGCCAGCGCCCCAGCCCCTCAGGCTCTGCCCCAGCCCGGCCAAGCTGCCCGGCAGCAGCGCTGCAGCCCCACAGCAGCTCCAGAGCAGCCCCATCCAGAGGCACCTGGGAGCCCTCAGCAACGCAGCCAGCAGCACACGGGCAGGAGGACACGGATGGCGCTTCCTGCCTGGCACAGGGCTTGTGGCCATCTCCAGGCCCCGCTCTGGCAGGGATCCCCGCAGCTCCGGCCCCTGCCCAGCCGCTCTGTGGGCAGCACAAAGGCTTCAGCAGAACCACCAAAGGCCAAGGGGCTTCTGGCCATTTCCCTTGTCCCTGCTGCACGCCTGGGCAGCTGGCTGAGCATGAGCACCCTTTTTCCCCCTTCAGGGCCTCACCCAGCAGCCTGCTGTGCTGCTGTTTTCCCCTTTCCTCCCCCATGCCCTGCAGACCCTGGGTAGCAAAAGAACAGCTCCTGGCAGTCTGTGTATCATAACACATTCTAGAATTATTTGCAGTAATCTATAATAATATATATAATTCTATATACTCTATAATTTATTTATTTACAATCTAATAAAAAAAAAGAAGAAAAAAAAATCTTAAAAAAAGGAAATTCCCCCTGGCTCAGGTGGCCTCCAGCAGACAGAGCCTCCCGGGGATCAGCTCTCTGCAGAGCTCCGGCAGCTCAGCCAGCCAAGCCCCGACAGGCGAGGCCGAATCCTCCATGCCCCCTGCAGCTGATCTTGCACCCTCTGGATGGTGGAATATCGCCCAGGCTGTGTTGCCTGGAGGACATGCACAATGTTTCAAGTGCCAGCTGTGACACGGCACTGCTCTGTCCTCTGTCAGGTGTTCCAGGGCTGCAAGAGAGAGGAACAGAGCCACGGTCAGATCCCGGATCTGTGGGGACCCAGGAGAACCCCTGCAAGGGCCATCCCAGCCGGTTCTTGCCATGGCCAGGAGGGAGCAGGGACCAAGGGGATCAGTCCAAAGCTGCTGCTGGCCAGAATCCCCCAATGGCCCTGAAATCTCTGTGTGCTCTGCCCAGGGGAGCAGAGCAGAGCCCTCCGCAGGGGGCAGGGCTTGCAGCTCCCCCACGCCAGCCCCGCTGCCAGCCAGCCTGCCCTCACTCACCAGTGCAGATCAGCTGCAGCTCTTGCTGCTGCCCCCTCAGGTGCCGCCCGGCCATGCCTGTGAACACAGAGCCTGTCACGGCCCCAGCGGCACAGCTCCCTGCCATGGCGCTGCGGCGGCGCTGTGGCCACACGGGCTGCTGGCCCGGCAGGGCTCAGCCCGCCCCTGCCTGCACGCTGCCGCCCCAGGGCACGGCTGCCGGGCGGCAGCAGCAATGCCCAGGCCAGGCGGGGCTCCACGGCGCCCGGGCCCGGCTGGCGCTGCAGGGGGGGCAGCAGGCGGGGCTGGGGCCGAGCTGCAGTGGGGGGGGGGAAGGGCAGCCCAGGCTCGTTGCTCACCCATGAACCTGATGGCCGCCTCTCGCAGGGGCTCCTGTGGGCTCTCCAGGGGCGCAGGGCCCAGCGCAGGTGCTCGGCTGCTTGCTCGGCTCCTGTCCTCTGCCATCTGCAGAGAGCGGCAGGAGGGAAGGGTTGGCGCTGGCTCAGCCCCTGGGCCGGGTGCTGCCTGCGCCCAGCCCCGGCCTCCCCTGCCCGCACAGCCCTGAGGCGCGGCCAGCAGCCGTTGGCGCCAGGCTCTGACGGGGGCAGAGGGCCGGCTGCTGCCCGGGGAGCCACGGAGCCGGCCCACAGCCCAGCTGGGCCGGGGCTCCTTGGGCACCCGGCTCGGGCCCACGGGAGCCTGGAGAAGAGCCCGGGCGGCCTCTGGCTGCAGCAGCAGGCAGGGGCACAGCTGCCCGGCCCGCACACTGAGCACCGCCCTCAGGGGCCTTCTCCAGGCTGAGGCTGGGGCTTGCAGGCCATCCTTACCAGGAGTGCAGCAAACTTTGAGAGTTTCTCTTTCTTCACAGTTTTTTCAAGATCTTTCCTTTTCAGGAACTTGACCGCACAAAGCAGCGTTTCCCGAGAAGTCTGGAGAGCAGCAGAGACACGGAGATGGCCCCACAGCCCAGGGCACAGGAGCCGCAGCCTGGAGGAGGCTGCAGTCCAGCAGGCGCAGGGCAGGAGGCAGCCGAGCCCCCTGCCAGGGGGACAGCAGCAGCCCACGAGTCCTCACCTCTGCCACACGCAGATTCTCATCATGGCAGTGGAAGAGCAGTGGGAGCAGGCTCTGACACACTTGTGTCATCAGGGCCTTTTTTTTTCTTCTTCTACAGCAGACATCAAGGTTTGAAAAACAGTCATGGAGCGCTGCTGCACCTGGCTATCACCCTGTAGAACAGGAAGGCAGCAAGAGCTCAGCATCAGCTGATTGTGGCCCACATTGGCGCAGGCCTGCATCTGCACAGGGCACCGAGTGTCCGGGCAGCAGCCAGTGGCTGTGGCTGGGGGCACAGAGCCTTACATTGTCAAAGAGTGGCAGGAACACCTTAGCCAGCTGCAGGGCCATGGGGGGCTGGCATGTCATTGGGCACCATTATCCAGGAACAGATAGTCCAGTAGCATGGTGGTCACCCTGACCTGCAGGAGCTCCGTGAGTCTTTTGGTCAGGCCCCACATTCTTTCGGCCTGCATGGAAGGCAAGTTTGTAAAAGGCCACCCTGCTGCCACAGGGCCCAGAGGCCAAAGGCCTGTCCTGAAGCACTCGGGCAGCTGAAGCAGGAGGCAGGAGAGCGGGGAGCAGCTGCCCCAGAGCCCGAAGGCCAGGCAAGGCCAAGCGATTGTGTTGCCCAGCCCCACGCTGCCTGCACAGCTTCAGCCACTGCCCCCTTCTCACCAGCGGGGAATGGTCCCTGAGCGGGAGGAGGGCCCTGAGCAGCTGGCTGCCAATGTCTGCACGCTCCCTCCGCAGGTGCCTTGACAAGACATCCATGATGCTGTCCCTGCATTCCTTCAAGTCCAGGCACTCGAGGACCTGAAAGGCACAGGGCAGTGACAGGGGAGCCGGCTGGCAGGAGCCTGGAGCCACACAGGGCTGGGCCCAGGCAGCAGCACAGGGCGCGGGCACCGTCCCAGGCAGCTGCGGCGACGAGAGGGCAGAGAGCTGGGAGGCAGCTCAGCCAGGCAGCGCTGGCCTTCAGGCTCACCTCCGCAAGGAATGCCAGGGCAGGGAAATCCCAGTATGGCATCTCTTTGCTGAGCAAATCAAGGAGGCAGCATAAGATCCTTTTACACAAGGGCGCAGATGCATGGCGCATCTCCCTGCAAGGCGGAAAATGGCACTCAGACCCTGAGCCAGGGGGGGAAGCCTCTCCCAGCACTGACTCACACAGTTCTTGTCTTTCCCCACCACCCTGCCAGGGCACCTGGGCCCTTTGAGATGTGGCTGCTCCTGGACACCCTCCTTTCCCAGCCTTTTCCAGTCTGCTTGGCTGTCCCTCGTCCCTTTGGCCCACAGCCACGAGGACTGTGTGGGACAGCCCGGGCACAGGGCATAAGTGCCGGGAGCAATGGGGAGAAGGGGGTCTCACCCGGCCAGAAGAGCCACGGCAGAGTGGTGGGTATCAACACAGAGCAGCATGTCCCAGCCACGCTTGCCTTCCATTGCCACCACAACGTGCTCACACTGGAGAAGGCAGAGCAGGGACTTCAGGGTCTGCACTGCAAACCTGTGTGCACAGCAAAGCCCAGGTCACACTGGCAGCACTGGCTCCTTCGCAGGCCATGTGGCAGGGACAGGAGGACTGGGATGGAGCACCTGTTGGGGCTGGTGGCAAGGCCGTGCTCTTCCTGGCATTCCTTCCAGAAGGTTTCGACCTCCTCTGGCATCTCTTCTGTGCTGAAGAACACTTGGAAGAGCAGATGCACAAGAGGGGGGGAAATAGGGGCGCTCACTACACGTGGGACAGGGGGCTCCTGGAGGATCTTCCACATCACCACGGTTGCCTGCAAGGGACAAAGCCCCCCGAGACAGCGCTCAGTGCCGAGGTGTCCGTGTGGCAGGGCCCGAGCAGGGCAGGGAGAGGCCCGGAGAGACCTTGGCAGGGGGAGCACGGGGCCTGGTGGGCCTGAAGCTGCCCCTGGGCCAGGTTTCAGGCCAGCGCCTGAGGCAGGGAGATGCAGTGGGGGAAGGAGGATGGAGAGCTGCTGGAGAGGCGGCCTTGGGGCCAGCAAAGGCCAGTTGCAGAAACTCACAGCCAGGCCAAAGACACCCGTTCTGTCCCCATCGGAGGTGCACGTGCTGTGCTCTGGCCAGCTGCCCAGCACATCCAGGAGTATCAGCTGCACTGGCTCCGCAGTCCTGGGTGAGCACATGATGGTCTTCCACATGGTGATGGCAGCTCTGCGGGGTTAGAGCTCTGTCTCAGGGGGGTCTCAGACACAGCACCGTGGCCTGGGCATCCCTAGGGGCCTGGGCTGAGCTGTGGCTCTGCCTCTGCCCACTGGCCCTCGCCAGCAGCAGCCAGGCAGCCCAGCCCTGTGGGGACAGAGCCCTGAGGGGGGGCAGGGGAGCATGGCAGCAGGCTCGGGGCTGACGTGCCAGGGCTGGGAAAGGCAGCAGCCAGAGGGCCCTGGAACTCTCTGTTGGTCACACACCTGGGCCAGGCGGTACAGGGTGATGGGCTGGGAGGCCTGAGCCCTCTGGGCAGGTGGGCCCCATACCTGTCACAGGATGGGGCCACACACAGGAGCGTCATAAACTGCGTCATCCGGGTGTGCTCTGGTGAGATTCAGCAGGGCCTTGTCCAGCCTGTGCTCGGCAGAATCATTGGCCATGAGCCATCGGTGAATGTACCTCACCATGGCGGGCACCTGGAGAAGGCACGGGGAGACTTGGAAAGCTGCCAGAGGGAGCAATGTCCCCAGGGTCCCCAGAGAATGCTTCCCTTCCCAGCACACTGCCATGGCCTCAAAGGCTCCCAGGGACCAGCAGGTGTTGCTCGGGAAGCCACCTGACCATGGGGGAATTGAAGCCTGGCCCCAGGCTGCTCACTTGTTCTGGCCTGGCAACACCCTTCTCAAGGAGCAAATCCAGCAGGGCAGCACTGGTCTCATGCTTGAGGAGCTCGGAGTGTGCTCTGAGCCCAGTGCCCATGGTGCTGGTCTCTTCCTGTCGAATGCTCCTGATAAAGTTGCAAACGAGCTGAAAGAGAAGGGCAAGAAGCCGGGGATGTTGCATGGAGTGCTCCGAGCACGGTGCTGGGCTGAGCAGGGACAGCAGGCCCAGCCCAGGTGGGGGTGGCTGCAGGTACCTGCGCTGTTCTGCAGAAGAGGCCATGGGTGTGTTCCTGCTCTTGTGTGCGCTCCAGGGCTGCATCTGGCAAAGAGCGAGCGCAGCCAGAGCTGAGGGGCTGCGGGAGAGGCTGGAGAACCCAGCCCAGCCCTGCACTGCCCAGGCAGGGAGAGTCCCAGGATGCTCCAGGGGGATGGAGCACGGCCCCTGCGGGGTGTCTGCCCGACCCCTCTTCCGTCCTGTCCGTGGGCATTTCCCCAGGGGATGGGATGGGATGGGATGGGATGGGATGGGATGGGGGATGGGATGGGATGGGATGGGATGGGATGGCATGGCATGGCATGGCATGGCATGGCATGGCATGGCATGGCATGGATGGGGCCAAATGGGCTGCAGGCTCCAGCCCCAAAGCTCACCCCACTGAGCCAACATGTGTAAACGGGGCAGCCCAAAATTCAAAAGATGGAATTTGGGGCAGCTCAGGGCCTTCTTCTCCTCCCTCCTCCTCCTGGTAAAAGGAGCCAAAAGGCACTCTCAGAGGGGTCTCTGACCTCCAGTGCCCTGTGATTGGATTCACCCCCCCAGCAGCCGAGCCCAGCCGGCCCGCTCCTGCAGGGCCTCCTGCTGAGCCCTTCCCTGCGGGCGGGCCCGGCTCTCAGCGCTTCGGCCCGGGGGCCAAGCATTCCAAAAGCCCCCAATCTCCCCCGGGCCCCAAACCAGGCGTTCGCTTTTGGGAACGCGGCCAAAAGGCTCCCAATTTGCCCCCGCTGCCCCCAGCAACCACCTCGGGCGGGAACAAAATCAGCCCAAAGGTGGGAAGGCGCGGGTGGTCCAACCGCCACCATCCAAAATTCCCAAGGAAAGGAAAGGGCCCAGGGCCGGGCCAAGGCCCCTCCCGCCCATCCAAAATTTCTTGAAGAGGCCCAGTACCGGCAAATCCCCGAAGGGAGGCGATGAAAGCCGGGCCCCAGGCACTGCCGGCCTGCCCAGCAGCGCCACCGCCAGTACTGGCCAGAGCGGGGCGGAGAAACCGGAGCAAAGGGGGGGACGGCCGGGGCCAAGGGCAGGAAAGGAAAGGAAAGGAAAGGAAAGGGGGCGGGAGGGGGGAAGGAAAGGAAAGGAAAGGAAAGGGAGAGGAGCCCGGGGGAGAGGAGAGGGAAGGCCGGGCAAGGAAAGGAAAGGAAGGAAGGGTGGAAAGGAAAGGGGAAAGGAAAGGAAAGAAAGGAAGGAAAGAAAGAAAGAAGAAAGAGAAGGAAGAGGGAAGGGAAGGAAGGAAGGAAGGGAAGGGGAAGGGAAGGGAAGGAAGGCTGGAAGGGCTGGCTGCTGAAGGGAAGGAAGGGAAGGCTGGAAGGGAAGGAAGGGGCCGGAAGGAAGTGAAGGTTCCCCATCTCACCCCACGAGCCCCACGTTCGAGCCCCGCGCGCCCCGGGGACGGCCCCTCCGTCTGTCCAAACACGGGAACTTTGCAGCGCTGAGCCCGGATGCAGAGCCCTGACTCCTGCACACGGGCACAGCGATCCCCTCGCTGGCTGCTGTGCATTGTCCTTGCTGAGGGGCAAACACTGTCGGGACACCTTCCCTTGGGGCAGGATTCCTGCCTGACCCCAGCACTGCACTTACATCTCCAGTGTTGCCTTCCAGTAAAAACAGGGGAAGGAAAACTGTGTGTGGCTCATGGTATTTTAGAGCCAGTAAAAAAATCACTAAGTCACTGATTTTAGAGGTGAGGTGCATCTGGAATTACTGGGATGGAGAAGTAGTGCAAGATGGAAAAGGGGAGCATAGAAATAAATAGAGGAAATCATCTTGGATTGTTTCTTTCATTTTCATTTCACTTCTGGAAGGCTGTTTCAGTTTTCCAGGAATCTTCTCCTGTCTGCTCTTCCCAAAACCTCTCATGGAGAGCAAGGTCGAATCTCTCATGGAACACAGGTGGAGAACTTTCTGTCCTTTTTTTTGCCACTGGGAAATTATGCCACTGGTGAAATTTTCATTATGACTGTTTGTGCTGGCTTAGGGCAAATTTTGGGAGCAAACCTCCAAAAGGGGTCCGTCTAGAAAGCAAGTTCAAGCAGCCCCTTCCCCTACTAGCTCAGGAAAAGACTTCCCTCGAGAAAAGTGAAAAAAAAACCCAGTTTATTTAACAAGTAAAGTATTCACAAGCATGAAAAATGAATAATATTAAATAAAACCTCTGACAGTGCTGAAGAGATGGCAAATTCAGAAAGTCCTTTCTGTGGGTTGTAGTTGGCTCACTCGGTCTCTTCTAAGTCCCTCTGGTGCTGGAATGCAGCGTCCCAGCCCTCGGTGGGCCACAGGTGTGAGCTGCTGCCGGTGTTTTTCTGGGTTTTCAGTCCAGAGCAGGTTTAAACAGTTCCAAGAAAAAGGAAAGTCCCAGTCTGAGGAACTTCTCTGCCTAAGCTAGCTAAAACCAAATTGCAGGACCTGGGCTGTGAAGGCATCGGGAAATTTCCAAATCTGGGCACTGTCAGTCCCAGCAAACACCAGATCTGGATGGTGCTGGAGCCAGAACCTGGAAATTTCCAAATTTTGGCTTTCTGTGCCAGCAAATCACTGGACTTGGGCTGTGCCAGCACCAGGGAGTTTTCAGATCTGGGCGCTGGCGCTGCCAGCAAACACCAGATCTGGGCGGTGCCGTCGGCAGCGACAGAAACCCGCCGGATTTGGGCTCTGCTGGCACCGGGAAATTTCCAAATCTGGGTACTGGTGCAGCAAACACAAGATGTGGGCAGTGTCAGACCCAGCAGCAGAAAGTTGCCGGGTTTTGGATTTCTGTGCCAGTAAATTGCTGCACCTGGGCTGTGCCAGAACAGGGAAATGTCCGGATCTGGGCCCTGGCAGTGCCAGCAACCACCAGCTGGGCTCCCAGAGGGACCGAGGCAGCTAAAATGGCCCCAAATGGGCCCGAAAGGACCCAAAATTCACCCCAAGTGAGCCAACATGTGTAAAAATTGAGCCCAAAATGACAAAAGATGGGATTGAAATGAGCCCAAGTGACCCCAAACTACCCTGAAATGGCTTCAAAGGAGTCCAAAAGCCCCAAGCAGAGCCAAAGTTGACCCCAAAGTGGAGAAAGATTGGATTCAAATGGCCCAGAATTGCCCAAAGTGGCCCCAAATTGCCCCAAATCCAAAAGGTCGAAGCCCCAAATCCTCCAATCTGCCCAAATCTGCCCAAATTCCCTCCAATGCAGCCCAAAGATTCCAAAATTCCCCCCAATCTCCCCAAATGTTCCGAAACCGCCTCAATTTTCCTGCCCAAAAATTTGCCCCCCCCAAATTTCCCAAATTTGCCCCCAGTACCCCAAATCCACCAAAGATCGGTGGTCCCCACCCCCCCAGCGCCCCCAAAAGCCGTTGGTGGTCCCCACTGGGCCACCATCGCCGCTTGAAGAGCCCGGCGCGATGAATTTGCAGGAGCAGCCGCGGACCCCCCGTGGCATCGCCGCTTGAAGAGGCGCGGGGTCCTGTGCCTTTGGGCCCCCTGGGCGGGGGCGGGGCCGCTGCAAAACCAAGGAAAGGAAAGGAAAGGAAAGGAAAGGAAAGGAAAGGAAAGGAAAGGAAAGGAAAGGAAAGGAAAGGAAAGGGGCGGAAAGGAAAGGGGAAAGGAAAGGAAAGGGGGAAAGGAAGCTGGGAAAGGAAAGGAAAAAAGGAAAGGAAAGGAAAGGGAAAGGAAAGGGAAAGGAAAGGGAAGGGAAAGGCCCAAAAGGAAGGGAAGGGAAAGGGAAGGAAGGGAAGGGAAGGGAAAGGAAGGAAGGGAAGGGAAGGGAAGGGAAGGGAAGGAAGGGAAGGGAAGGGAAAGGGAAGGAAAGGAAGGGAAGGGAAGGGAAGGAAGGGAAGGGAAGGGAAGGGGGAAGGGAAGGGGAAGGGAAGGGAAGGGAAGGGAAGGGAAGGAAGGGAAGGAAGGGAAGGGGGGAAGGAAGGAAGGGAAGGGAAGGGAAGGGAAGGGAAGGAAGGGAAGGGGAAGGGAAGGGAAGGAAGGGAAGGGAAGGGAAGGGAGGGGGGAAGGGGGGAAGGGAAGGGAAGGGAGGGAGATCTTCCCAGTTCCAGCCCCGCGCCCGGGGACGGCCCCTCCGTCTGTCCAAACGCGGGAACTTCGCAGCGCCGAGCCCGGATGCAGAGCCCTGACTCCTGCACACGGGCACAGCGATCCCCTCGCTGGCTGCTGTGCATTGTCCCTGCTGAGGGGCAAACACTGTCGGGACACCTTCCCTTGGGGCAGGATTCCTGCCTGACCCCAGCACTGCACTCACATCTCCAGTGTTGCCTTCCAGCAAAAACAGGGGAAGGAAAACTGCGTGTGGCTCATGGTATTTTAGAGTGTCTAAAAATCACTAAGTCACCGATCTTAGAGGTGAGGTGCATCTGGAATTACTGGGATGGAGAAGTAGTGCGAGATGGAAAAGGGGAGCATAGAAATAAATAGAGGAAATCATCTTGGATTGTTTCTTTCATTTTCGTTTCACTTCTGGAAGGCTGTTTCAGTTTTCCAGGAATCTTCTCCTGTCTGCTCTTCCCAAGAACCTCTCATGGAGAGCAAGGTCGAGCTTCTGTCACAAGATTTGCCCCCAGCTGCAGCTTCTCTTGGCTTCCCACACCGCACAGTGTGTGCAGCCCGACTTTTGCAGCAAAGCAGGACAAATGTTTGGAGAACTTTACATGTCCTTTCTTTTCCTGCTGGGCTGGGGAGTCGTGCCGCTGGTGAAGTTTTCATTGTGACTGTTTGTGCTGGTTTAGGGCAAATTTTGGGAGCAAACCTCCAGAAGGGGTCCATCTAGAAAGCAAGTTCAAGCAGCCCCTCCCCCTACTAGTTCAGGAAAAGACTTCCCTCGAGAAAAGTGAAAAAACCCCAGTTTATTTAACAAGTAAAGTATTCACAAGCATGAAAAATGAATAATATTAAATAAAACCTCTGACAGTGCTGAAGAGATGGCAAATTCAGAAAGTCCTTTCTGTGGGTTGGAGTTGGCTCACTCGGTCTCTTCCAAGTCCCTCTGGCGCCGGAATGCAGCGTCCCAGCCCTCGGTGGGCCACAGGTGTGAGCTGCTGCCGGTGTTTTTCTGGGTTTTCAGTCCAGAGCAGGTTTAAACAGTTCCCAGAAAAAGCAAAGTCCCAGTCTGAGGAACTTCTCTGCCTAAGCCAGCTAAAACCAAATTGCTGGACCTGGGCTGTGAAGGCATCGGGAAATTTCCAAATCTGGGCACTGGCGGTCCCAGCAAACACCAGATCTGGATGGTGCTGGAGCCAGAACCTGGAAATTTCCAACTTTTGGCTTTCTGTGCCAGCAAATCCCTGGACTTGGGCTGTGCCAGCACCAGGGAGTTTTCAGATCTGGGCGCTGGCGCTGCCAGCAAACACCAGATCTGGGTGGTGTCGTTGGCAGCGACAGAAATCTGCCGGATTTGGGCTCTGCTGGCAGCGGGAAATTTCCAAATCTGGGTACTGGCGCAGCAAACACAAGAGGTGGGCGGTGCCAGACCCAGTAGCAGAAAGTTGTGGGTTTTGGATTTCTGTGCCAGTAAATTGCTGCACTTGGGCTGTGCCAGAACAGGGAAATGTCCGGATCTGGGCCCTGGCAGTGCCAGCAACCACCAGCTGGGCTCCCAGAGGGACCGAGACAGCTAAAATGGCCCCAAATGGGCCCGAAAGGACCCAAAATTCACCCCAAGTGAGCCAACATGTGTAAAAATGGAGCCAAAAATGACAAAAGATGGGATTGAAATGAGCCCAAGTGACCCCAAACTGCCCTGAAATGGCTTAAAAGGAGTCCAAAAGCCCCAAGCAGAGCCAAAGTTGACCCCAAAGTGGAGAAAGATTGGATTCAAATGGCCCAGAATTGCCCAAAGTGGCCCCAAATTGCCCCAAATCCAAAAGGTTGAACCCCCAAATCCACCAATCTGCCCAAATCTGCCCAAATTCTCTCCAATGCAGCCAAAAGATTCCAAAATTCCCCCCAATCTCCCCAAATGTTCCAAAACCGCCTCAATTTTCCCCCAAAATCTCCCCAAATTTCCCAATTTCCCCCCAGTACCCCCAAATCCACCAAAGATCCACCAAAATCCCCCCCCCCCCCAATACCCAAAAAGCCGTTGGTGGTCCCCACCGCCACCATCGCCGCTTGAAGAGCCCGGCGCGACCCCTGGAGCAGCCGCCGACCCCCCCCCCCGTGCCATCGCCGCTTGAAGAAGCGCGGGCCCCCCCGGGTGCCATCGCCGCTCCTGTGAAGAATGCGGGCCCCTCCCGTGCCGGCCTCGCGCGCTGGCGGAAAAGGAATAAGGGCACTGCGCGGGGGCCTGAAACCATCAAAAGCCCTGAAATGGCTGGAAAGGGGGGAAAGGAAAGGAGGGGAAGGAACAAGGGAAGGGAAGGGAAGGGAAGGGAAGGGAAGGGAAGGAAGGGAAGGAAGGAAGGGGGAAGGGAAGGAAGGGAAGGAAGGAAGGAAGGAAGGGAAGGGAAGGGAAGGGAAGGGAAGGAAGGAAGGGAAGGGAAGGGAAGGAAGGAAGGGAAGGAAGGGAAGGGAAGGAAGGAAGGAAGGGAAGGGGGAAGGGAAGGGGGAAGGGAAGGGAAGGGAAGGAAGGGAAGGAAGGGAAGGGAAGGAAGGGAAGGGGAAGGGAAGAAGGGGAAGGAAGGGAAGGGAAGGAGATCTTCCCACGCCCAGCCCCCCGCGCCCTGGGACGGCCCCTCCGTCTGTCCAAAGGCGGGAACTTTGCAGCGCTGAGCCCGGATGCAGAGCCCTGACTCCTGCACACGGGCACAGCGATCCCCGCTGGCTGCTGTGCATTGTCCTTGCTGAGGGCAAACGCTGCCGGGACACCTTCCCTTGGGGCAGGATTCCTGCCTGACCCCAGCACTGCACTTCACATTCCAGTGTTGCCTTCCAGCAAAAAAGGGGAAGGAAAACTGTGTGTGGCTCATGGTATTTTAGAGTGTCTAAAAATCACTAAGTCACCGATCTTAGAGGTGGGGTGCATCTGGAATTACTGGGATGGAGAAGTAGTGCGAGATGAAAAGGGGAGCATAGAAATAAACAGAGGAAAACATCTTGGATTGTTTCTTTCATTTTCATTTCACTTCTGGAAGGCTGTTTCTGTTTTCCAGGAATCTTCTCCTGTCTGCTCTTTCCAGGAACCTCTCATGGAGAGCAAGGTCGAGCATCTGTCACAAGATTTGCCACCAGCTGCAGCTTCTCTTGGCTTCCCACACCGCACAGTGTGTGCAGCCCGACTTTTGCAGCAAAGCAGGACAATGTTTGGAGAACTTTACATGTCCTTTCTTTTCCTGCTGGGCTGGGGAGTCGTGCCGCTGGTGAAGTTTTCATTGTGACTGTTTGTGCTGGTTTAGGGCAAATTTTGGGAGCAAACCTCCAGAAGGGGTCCGTCTAGAAAGCGAGTTCAAGCAGCCCCTCCCCCTACTAGTTCAGGAAAAGACTTCCCTCGAGAAAAGTGAAAAAACCCCAGTTTATTTAACAAGTAAAGTATTCACAAGCATGAAAAATGAATAATATTAAATAAAACCTCTGACAGTGCTGAAGAGATGGCAAATTCAGAAAGTCCTTTCTGTGGGTTGCAGTTGGTTCACTCAGTCTCTTCCAAGTCCCTCTGGCGCCGGAATGCAGCGTCCCAGCCCTTGGTGGGCCACAGGTGTGAGCTGCCGGTGTTTTTCTGGGTTTTCAGTCCAGAGCAGGTTTAAACAGTTCCCAGAAAAAGCAAAGTCCCAGTCTGAGGAACTTCTCTGCCTAAGCTAGCTAAAACCAAATTGCAGGACCTGGGCTGTGAAGGCATCGGGAAATTTCCAAATCTGGGCACTGGCGGTCCCAGCAAACACCAGATCTGGATGGTGCTGGAGCCAGAACCTGGAAATTTCCAAATTTTGGCTTTCTGTGCCAGCAAATCCCTGGACTTGGGCTGTGCCAGCACCAGGGAGTTTTCAGATCTGGGCGCTGGCGCTGCCAGCAAACACCAGATCTGGGTGGTGCCGTTGGCAGCGACAGAAACCTGCCGGATTTGGGCTCTGCTGGCAGCGGGAAATTTCCAAATCTGGGTACTGGCGCAGCAAACACAAGGTGTGGGCGGTGCCAGACCCAGTAGCAGGAAGCTGCCACGGGTTTTGGATTTCTGTGCCAGCAAATTGCTGCCCTTGGGCTGTGCCAGAAGAGGGAAATGTCCGGATCTGGGCCCTGGCAGTGCCAGCAACCACCAGCTGGGCTCCCAGAGGGACCGAGGCAGCTAAAATGGCCCCAAATGGGCCCGAAAGGACCCAAAATTCACCCCAAGTGAGCCAACATGTGTAAAAATTGAGCCAAAAATGACAAAAGATGGGATTGAAATGAGCCCAAGTGACCCCAAACTGCCCTGGATTGAAATGGCTTGAAAAAGGAGTCCAAAAAAGCCCCAAGCAGAGCCAAAGTTGACCCCAAAGTGGAGAAAGATTGGATTCAAATGGCCCAGAATTGCCCAAAGTGGCCCCAAATTGCCCCAAATCCAAAAGGTTGAACCCCAAATCCTCCAATCTGCCCAAATCTGCCCAAATTCCCTCCAATGCAGTAAAGATTCCAAAATTCCCCAATCTCCCCAAATGTTCCCAAAACCGCCTCGATTTTCCCCAAAATCTCCCCAAATTTCCTAATTTGCCCCCAGTACCCCCAAATCCACCAAAGATCCACCAAAATCCCCCGCCCCCCCCAATTCCCAACAAGCCGTTGGTGGTCCCCACCGCCACCATCGCCGCTTGAAGAGCCAGCGCGACCCCAGGAGCAGCCCGCCGACCCCCCGCGCCATCGCCGCTTGAAGAACGCGGGCCCCCCGCGCCATCGCCGAAAGGGAAGAAACGCGGGGGGCCCCTCCCCAGGCCGGCCTCGGGCGCTGGCGGCGGCTCGGGCTGTGCGGGGGCCTGGAAAACCCCAAAAGGAAAGGAAATGGCTGGAAAAACGGGCCCAAAAGGAAGGGAAGGAAGGAACAAGGAAGGGAAGGAAGGGAAGGGAAGGGAAGGAAGGGAAGGGAAGGGAAGGGAAGGGAAGGGAAGGAAGGGAAGGGGGAAGGGGGAAGGGAAGGGAAGGAAGGGAAGGAAGGAAGGGAAGAAGGAAGGAAGGAAGAAGGAAGGGAAGGGAAGGGGGAAGGGAAGGGAAGGAAGGGAAGGGAAGGGAAGGGAAGGAAGGGAAGGGGGAAGGGGAAGGGAAGGGAAGGGAAGGGAAGGGAAGGGAAGGGAAGGGAAGGGAAGGGAAGGGAGATCTTCCCACGTTCCAGCCCGGCGCGGCAGGGGACGGCCCCTCCGTCTGTCAAACGCGGGAACTTTGCAGCGCCGAGCCCTGGATGCAGAGCCCTGACTCCCTGCACACGGGCACAGCGATCCCTCGCTGGCTGCTGTGCATTGGCCTTGCTGAGGGGCAAACACTGTCGGGACACCTTCCCTTGGGGCAGGATTCCTGCCTGACCCCAGCACTGCACTCACATCTCCAGTGTTGCCTTCCAGCAAAAAAGGGGAAGGAAAACTGTGTGTGGCTCATGGTATTTTAGAGTGTCTAAAATCACTAAGTCACCGATCTTAGAGGTGGGGTGCATCTGGAATTACTGGGATGGAGAAGTAGTGCGAGATGGAAAAGGGGAGCATAGAAATAAATAGAGGAAATCATCTTGGATTGTTTCTTTCATTTTCATTTCACTTCTGGAAGGCTGGTTCAGTTTTCCAGGAATCTTCTCCTGTCTGCTCTTCCCAAGAACCTCTCTTGGAGAGCAAGGTCGAGCTTCTGTCACAAGATTTGCCCCCAGCTGCAGCTTCTCTTGGCTTCCCACACCGCACAGTGTGTGCAGCCCGACTTTTGCAGCGAAGCAGGACAAATGTTTGGAGAACTTTACATGTCCTTTCTTTTCCTGCTGGGCTGGGGAGTCGTGCCGCTGGTGAAGTTTTCATTGTGACTGTTTGTGCTGGTTTAGGGCAAATTCTGGGAGCAAACCTCCAGAAGGGGTCTGTCTAGAAAGCGAGTTCAAGCGGCCCCTCCCCCTACTAGCTCAGGAAAAGACTTCCCTCGAGAAAAGGGAAAAAAAAACCCCAGTTTATTTAACAAGTAAAGTATTCACAAGCATGAAAAATGAATAATATTAAATAAAACCTCTGACAGTGCTGAAGAGATGGCAAATTCAGAAGGTCCTTTCTGTGGGTTGGAGTTGGCTCACTCGGTCTCTTCCAAGTCCCTGTGGCGCCGGAATGCAGCGTCCCAGCCCTCGGTGGGCCACAGGTGTGAGCTGCTGCCGGTGTTTTTCTGGGTTTTCAGTCCAGAGCAGGTTTAAACACTTCCCAGAAAAAGCAAAGTCCCAGTCCGAGGAACTTCTCTGCTTAAGCTAGCCTAAAACCAAATTGCTGGACCTGAGCTGTGAAGGCATCGGGAAATTTCCAAATCTGGGCACTGGCGGTCCCAGCAAACACCAGATCTGGATGGTGCTGGAGCCAGAACCTGGAAATTTCCAACTTTTGGCTTTCTGTGCCAGCAAATCCCTGGACTTGGGCTGTGCCAGCACCAGGGAGTTTTCAGATCTGGGCTCTGGCGCTGCCAGCAAACACCAGATCTGGGTGGTGTCGTTGGCAGCGACAGAAATCTGCCGGATTTGGGCTCTGCTGGCAGCGGGAAATTTCCAAATCTGGGTACTGGTGCAGCAAACACAAGAGGTGGGCGGTGCCAGACCCAGCAGCAGAAAGTTGCTGGATTTTGGATTTCTGTGCCAGTAAATTGCTGCACTTGGGCTGTGCCAGAACAGGGAAATGTCCAGATCTGGGCCCTGGCAGTGCCAGCAACCACCAGCTGGGCTCCCAGAGGGACTGAGACAGCTAAAATGGCCCCAAATGGGCCTGAAATGACCCAAAATTCACCCCAAGTGAGCCAACATGTGTAAAAATGGAGCCAAAAATGACAAAAGATGGGATTGAAATGAGCCCAAGTGACCCCAAACTGCCCTGAAATGGCTTAAAAGGAGTCCAAAGGCCCCAAGCAGAGCCAAAGTTGACCCCAAAGCAAAGAAAGATTGGATTCAAATGGCCCAGAATTGCCCAAAGTGGCCCCAAATTGCCCCAAATGCAAAAGGTTGAACCCCCAAATCCACCAATCTGCCCAAATCTGCCCAAATTCTCTCCAATGCAGCCAAAAGATTCCAAAATTCCCCCCAATCTCCCCAAATGTTCCAAAACCGCCTCAATTTTCCCCCAAAATCTCCCCAAATTTCCCAATTTCCCCCCAGTACCCCCAAATCCACCGAAGATCCACCAAAATCCACCCCCCCCCCCCCCCAGATACCCAAAAAGCCGTTGGTGGTCCCCACCGCCACCATCGCCGCTTGAAGAGCTCCGGCGCGACCCCAGGAGCAGCTGCCGACCCCCCCGCGCCATCGCCGCTTGAAGGGCGCGGGCCCCTCCCGAGGCCATCGCCGGCTGAAGACCGGGGCCCTCCTCCTGCCGGCCTCGCGAAGCTGGGCCTGGGCCCGAAAAGCTGCCGTGGGGGAAAACACCGGGCCCAAAAAGGAGGAAGGCAGGAAGGAAAGGAGTCCAAAAGGAAAAGGAAGGAAGGAAAGAGGAAGGAAAAAGGAAGGGAAATGGCTGGGGGATGGGAAGGGAAGGAAGGAAAGGGAAGGAAGGGATGGGGGAAGGAAAGGAAAGGAAGGGAAGGGAAGGGAAGGAAGGAAGGAAGGAAGGGAAGGGGAAGGGAAGGAAGGGAAGGAAGGGGAAGGGAAGGGAAGGGAAGGATGGGGAAGGGAAGGAAGGGAAGGAAGGGAAGGGAAGGAAGGGAAGGAAGGGAAGGAAGGGATGGGGAAGGGAAGGGGGAAGGGAAGGGAAGGGAAGGGAAGGAGATCTTCCCACGTTCCAGCCCCAGCGGGAAGGGAGGATCCCCTCCGTCTGTCCAAAAGGGAACTCTCGCAGCGCCGAGCCCGGATGCAGAGCCCTGACTCCTGCACACGGGCACAGCGATCCTCGCTGGCTGCTGTGCATTGTCCCTGCTGAGGGCAAACACTGCCGGGACACCTTCCTTGGGGCAGGATTCCTGCCTGGCCCCAGCACTGCAGTGACATCTCCAGTGTTGCCTTCCAGTAAAAAACAGGGGAAGGAAAACTGTGTGTGGCTCATGGTATTTTAGAGTGTCTAAAAATCACTAAGTCACTGATTTTAGAGGTGAGGGCATTTGGAATGAATGGGATGGAGAAGTAGTGCAAGATGGAAAAGGGGAGCACAGAAATAAATAGAGAAAAATCATCTTGGATTGTTTCTTTCATTTTCATTTCACTTCTGGAAGGCTGTTTCAGTTTTCCAGGAATCTTCTCCTGTCTGCTCTTCCCAAGAATCTCTCATGGAGAGCAAGGTCAAGCTTCTGTCAAAGCTGATTTGCCACCAGGAAATGATGCCAAGCTGCAGGACAATGGTGAGAACTTTACATGTCCTTTCTTTTCTGGGGTGAAATTTTCATTGTGACTGTTTGTGCTGGTTTAGGGCAAATTTTGGGATACAAACCTCAAAAAGGGTCCATCTGGAAAGGAAGTTCAAGCAGCCCCTCCCCTACTAGTTCAGGAAAAGACTTCCCTCGAGAAAAAAAAAAAACCCCAGTTTATTTAACAAGTAAAGTATTCACAAGCATGAAAAATGAATAATATTAAATAAAACCTCTGACAGTGCTGAAGAGATGGCAAATTCAGAAAGTCCTTTCTGTGGGTTGTAGTTGGCTCACTCAGTCTCTTCTAAGTCCCTCTGGTGCTGGAATGCAGCGTCCCAGCCCTCGGTGGGCCACAGGTGTGAGCTGCTGCCGGTGTTTTCCTGGGTTTTCAGTCCAGAGCAGGTTAAAAAAGTTCCAAGAAAATGGAAAGTTCCAGTCCAAGGAACTTCTCTGCCTAAGCTAGCTAAAACCAAATTGCTGGACCTGGGCTGTGAAGGCATCGGGAAATTTCCAAATCTGGGCACTGGCAGTCCCAGCAAACACCAGATCTGGATGGTGCTGGAGCCAGAACCTGGAAATTTCCAACTTTTGGCTTTCTGTGCCAGCAAATCACAGGACTTGGGCTGTGCCAGCACCAGGGAGTTTTCAGATCTGGGCACTGGTGCTGCCAGCAAACACCAGATCTGGGTGGTTTCGTTGGCAGCGACAGAAATCTGCCGGATTTGGGCTCTGCTGGCACTGGGAAATTTCCAAATCTGGGCACTGGCGCAGCAAACACAAGATGTGGGCGGTTCCAGACCCAGTAGCAGGAAGTTGCCAGGTTTTGGATTTCTGTGCCAGTAAATTGCTGCACTTGGGTTGTGTCAGAATAGGGAAATTTCCAGATCTGTGCACTGGCAGTGTCAGCAAACAGCCCATTTCAGGCTCCAGGAAGGACTGGATCTGGACCCTTCCTTCCTTCCTTCCTTCCTTCCTTCCTTCCTTCCTTCCTTCCTTCCTTCCTTCCTTCCTTCCTTCCTTCCTTCCTTCCTTCCTTCCTTCCTTCCTTCCTTCCTTCCTTCCTTCCTTCCTTCCTTCCTTCCTTCCTTCCTTCCTTCCTTCCTTCCTTCCTTCCTTCCTTCCCTTCCTTCCTTCCTTCCTTCCTTCCTTCCTTCCTTCCTTCCTTCCTTCCTTCCTTCCTTCCTTCCTTCCTTCCTTCCTTCCTTCCTTTCCTTCCTTCCTTCCTTCCTTCCTTCCCTTCCTTCCTTCCTTCCTTCCTTCCTTCCTTCCTTCCTCCTTCCTTCCTCCCTCCCTCTTCCTCCTCCTCCCTCCCTCCCTCCCTTCCTCCCCTCCCTCCCTCCCTCCCTCCCTCCCTTTCCTTCTCTCTCTTTTTATTTTTTTAAATACACACATCATGAACTGAACATGAGAAACAGCCAGATCAACCAGCAAAGTTGCAGAAACCTCTTCTCTTTTAGAAACCAGGATAAAAATCCAGCTGCAAGGACTTTGAAAACGCAGGGAGAGGGTTCTACAAACAACTCCTACCAGGGAATGCTTGCGAATGCCATTTGATAAGAGCTTGTCAGCATAGTGGGGTGGAACAGCTGAGCTTGTTAATGAAAATGCCTTTTCTATCACCATTCAACTATTTTGCAAGGCAGGATTGTCTCAAACAAAATTATTTTTGTAAAGAAGAAAAGATTTCTCTACTATCACATCTAATTGTGGCATTAGGGAGCAAAATATAATTTTGAATGGACTTTTTGGAAGGGAACTGGTTATTTATAGCCATACTTTGTAAAAATTGGTCAGAGCAATTGTTTGAACTGAAAAGAAGCTCATTAATTTTTTCTCTGCCTTTCCTCTGCCAAGGCAAACAGCTGCTCTTGGGCTGTGCCCAGCGTGGAGCTCTCTGCAGACCAGCAGTGCCACTGCACCAGTGTCAGGCTGCAGCAAAAAAGGAGGCAAAAACATCATCTGGGGAACATTATTTCATTTCAGACTTTTTTGGCCACAGGAGGAGACTCTTGACGTGAGGGTGAATTAGGAACATCCATTGCTGGTGACTGCCCTGGGTTTGTGTGCTCGAGCTCAGGGCTGGGCTTTCCATCTAAGGTGTCTGTGGTAAATAGGTATGATTCGTGCTGATAAAATGGAAACAGTAATTGATACCTACCATTTAATAACATTTAATAATTAATATTTGGGAGAAATAAAAATAGTTAAAAGTTGAAATGCCAAAAGAAAAAGAGAGAGGAGGGGCTCCCCTTCTTCTGCAGATGGTTACAAGGACAAGATCTACTATATAATAATAATTGGAATAATAAAAATAGAATGCCAAAGGAAGAGGGAGAGAGGAGGGGTTCCATCTCTCCCCCCCTCAGGCAGATGTTTCCAAGGCCTACCGGAAAGGCCGGGGAAGCAGATGCTAAAAATGAACAAGAACCTGGTTGGCTCCCAGGAAAATGTTAATTATAAGGGATTTATTGTTTTTATACATAGATGTAGTGATATGTATTCTTGGCTTATATTATATCGGCTTGGTGCACATGTGTAACCCAAAGGAGAATCAAAGGACAAAGAGGAAGACTGCAATTCTTCATCAATTAAGACCCCCAAAAACCTGTGCGACCACCGAACTGAGTGGTGGCGCATGCGCAATAAAGGTGTTCATGAGGGCGGGGATAGGTAGATGACGAACCGGAACTGGAGAATATGGTATTAACACATGGTATATAAGGGGGTAATTTTCACTTGGCAACTTTGTACGGAGGGTGGCACGGGTCCAAGAGCCTCGTACTCCGTACCCCGCGGTTATCCTTTGCTTATGCACTATTACTGGAACCGAATTATCCTTTATTTTAATCATACATTGTCTCCAATTATTGTATCCAATTTTATAATGTTTTTAACCAATTAATTAAAATTGATATTATCTATGATATTGTTTGGTTCCTTTTTGATGGGATAGTTGGGCAAACATAACAGGAGGGAAGCAGCCATGCTCTCCCTGACCACTGCTGGCAGCAGGAGGCTCCATCAGCACCGGAGCTACATCCTCTCCCAGAAATAACACAGACTGGAGGAAAAACCCCTTTTGCTGCAAGAGTGGGCTGGTTGAACAGGATATGATTTCCTCTCATAGGCTCTTCCAGCAGTTCAGCCACAGGAAGACCAAATTTCCAAGAATCCTGCTTGCGCCAAGAGGTTGGAACTAGAAACTAGAGGATCTTTGGGGCCCCTTCCTACCCAAACCATTCTATGACTGTGAGATTCTGTGAATCCAAGCATGGCAGGTGTTGTACTGTGGGGAGAAGGTGATCCCAGCTGGGGAAGGATATTATTGTGCACTTTCCAACCCAAGGACAGCTCAGGGGTTGCTGAACCATAAACCTTGAGATGGAAGAAGGGGCTGTCTGTGTCCCCCAGCACTGTGAAGAGCTGGCATCACTCCTTCCCTGCATCCAGACAGGATCTCTGCACTGAGGGAGAGAGAGCAAAGGCAGTTTACATGGTTCAGCAGCATCATTGTTGCCAAGATACAAAACCGTGTTGCTCTATTTATTGATTATTTCATTCTGTCATGCAATCTATCCAGGCCTCAGAGTGCTGAAAGCAGGAACAAAGGGAGTTTGTGAGCCATGGGCCTCTTTGATTTAACAGCACCCAATCTAATAGCAATCCCTTTGCTTGAAAAAATCCTAAAATTCCCCCTTTCAAAAGGAGCTGGGACCTTGGTACTTCTGCTGCCACATTTTGAGCAAGGGTGTCATGAATCCCCAGTCTAAACAGGCATTAGGGCAAGTGCATGCAGCCACTGTGGGCCACTCAAAACAGGCAGGCAGCAGCTCAGACATGACAAGAAGGGTTCAAAAAAAACCCTGTGCCAAACATCCATCAGCATCACACAGCACATGCTCTAATTTCTTACAGTCATCTCTGTTCCTCACGCAGCACCAGGACTTTTGGCTTAAGGGCTGCTCTTCCCACCTTCCATTTCCTAGAACCACAGAATCATAGATTGGTTTGGCTGGCACAGAATCTTAAAGGATGTTTCATTCCAACCCCTGCCATGGGCAGGGACACCTTCCACTAGACCAGGTTTTCAACCTGGCCTTGAACATTTCCAGGGATGGAGCAGCCACGGCTTCTCTGAGCAACCAGTGCCAGGGCCTCACCACCCTCACAGGGGAGAATTTCTTCCCAATATCCAATCTAACCTGACATCTGGCAGGTTGAAGCCATTGCCCCTTGTCCTGTCAAGCCAGACCCTTGTCCAAAGCCTCTCTCCAGCCCTCTGGAGCCTCTTTAGGCACTGGAAGGGGCTCTGAGCTCTCCCCCAGAGCCTTCTCCAGGCTGAACACCCCCTGCTCTCTCAGCCTCTCTCTGGAGCTGAGATGCTCCAGCCCTTTTTGTGATTTTTGTGGCCTCCTCTGGACTTGCTCCAACAGGTTCCCTTTGTCCCCTTCTCTCCCTCCTTCAGCCTCCCCCACCTCACAAGCAGTCCTCACCACGGAGATGGGACAACTTTCCTCCTACATCTGTTGCTGCTGGATTCTACCCTCCATCCCTCCCATCTCAGCTCCGTGGTTCTCCTCAGCAGAGGAGAAGGCTTGTGGGTATGTTCTGGTCCTTCAGACTGCCCTGGGCAGGGGCTGGGGGGTGAAAATCAGGGCTGGGAATAACCAACAGATTCTGCAAAGTCACAGCAGTGAGCTCTGCTGCCACAGAGATGCACAGGCCACGAATGCACACTCAGGGCTGCAGCCTGGGATGTGTGCGAAGGAGATTCTCCTGTTGAAGGAGGGAGAAATTTGCTTTTGCATAAATATCCACAAAAATAGCTGAGGGGAAGCACAGCAAAATGAGTGGGAAAGCAAGCTGGAGTTTTTCTGGCAGAGGCTGCTTTGCTGCCAGTCTGAGTCTCTCTTTGGAGCAGATATCAAAGGCTGCACCCACACCAGCTGCTGCTGGAGATCCTTTGCATTTAAAAAAAGGAGCTCTAGCTATGGAGAGTAGCCACCTTCCCTATAAAGCATTGCAGGGTGAGAGGCATCATTCTCTGGACACACATTGTTGTACCCCACAATGATATTCCAGAGTATCCAGAGAGAGATGGGAGCCCAGTGACAGCTCTTTAAATAGTTAACAAACCTCCCTGGAGGAAAAAATATGAAAAGATAATTTTAAAAAAGAAAGACATATTTACAATCTAACTTCTCAAGAAAACTTGTGAAAACAGACCTGAGTAGCAACTGCTCAGCCTCAGGCAGAGTCTTCACCAGGGCAAGTCTCGAGCTTTGGGCAGGGGCACCACAAGGGCCCCCACACAGCTTTGGTCTTTCTTAGTCAGGGTTTCTCCCACCTGCTGAATTGTCCCCAGCCCTGGGGACAATTTGGAGCAGGGGAAAGGCTTTGTGGCTGCTGTGGCTGTGGGTTTGAGGAGAGGGATTTCAGCTGAATTCTCACCCAAAACAAACATCCCCTCCTCTGACCTGCAGCTCTGTCAAGGGTAACCCAGCATGTCCCCAGCTCAGCTCTTCCCAAGGCATAAAACCATAAACCACAGAACATCCAGAGCTGGAAGGGACCCACAGGGATCAGAGCTCCTGCCCTTGCAGAGAACAACACCAAGAACCCCACCATGTGCCTGAGGGTGTTGTCCATCCAAACCTCAGTGAAAGTGTAAATTCTGCTCCTTATTTTTTATGTTAGAAGTTGTAATTGATGGGGGCGAGTGTTGTTGGCTGAGGGAGAGGAAGGGAGATCTGGCTCTTGCAAAGCCAGATCTCTGCCCACATTTACCAAGAGCCAAGGAGCTGCTTGGGGCAGAGCTCAGTACCCAGCTCATCCATTCCTCAGCCTTTTCCAGCACTTGATTTCAGCCAACAGCAGCAGAGAGAATACTTGATATGTTAATAAATCCCATCATACTGAATAAAGCACTTTGGTTTATGGTTTTGCTGTAAGAACTCACCCCTGGATACTTAGAATTAACTGAACTAGAAAAAATAAGGATTTCCATTTTTTTTTTTCTCACCAATTTACTTTTTCTTTTTAAGAAGAAACCACCACTGCTAACAAAAACCCTCTCCTGATATTTACCTGCTTGGGTAGGAATATTGATCTCTGCAGAGAGAAAGCACTTTTCTTATTGCACATCTCGCTGTGTGATCCATCCTTCCCACAGATTTTGGCCTTGGCTTTATTTTCAGAGCAGCTCTGCAATTTTTTGTTCTCCCAGGTCACACCTAACCCCATAACTCCTGGGAATTGTGGGGAGAGGAGGTGGGAAGAGCTTTTTTCATCCTTCAGTAGACTTCACCTCTAACAGCAGGCAGCTGCCTGCACTGCTGCCCTGCTACACATCACAGCTGCCCTTTGCAAGAGCCAGGGACCCAATTTTCACATCTTCTGTGCCTGTGTTAACTACAGACCAAGCTGTCTGTGTAACAAACCAGCCACAGGGCTGAAATATTCCAAATCCACCCAGTGAACTCTTCCAGGTTATCATCCAAATCACATGGGTTTTAATTTTCCTTTATTAAAGCACACAAGTAGCCACCTAAATGTCATTTACACTGTGGCAGTTATAAAAAATCCCACCAACACAACCACTTCCAGAGGGAATTACAGAGCCAGCACTAAAGCCATCCAGCTGACCATGAGCCTGTAACTCCAGAGGCACAGTACAATAAAGTTTTGCTTTCAGGCGTTTGCTGCTCTTCTTAGAACAAACTTCACTGAGCATTGAACAGAATGCCCAAACACATCCACTGCAAGGGCTGTGGAAATACCCAAAAGCTTGCTAAACACACATTTATTGAGTACTTGATTATGTAAGATTGTTGCAGCATAGTCATTATAACAAAATCCATATTTTAAAAAATGCCAAACACTGGTATATTTTCTTTCAGAGGACATAAATCTATTTAAAAATCCAGCCAAGAATGACAAAGGGAGTGTGGCTGTTCCTTGGCCAGCCACTAATGAATGTTCTCCTGCTCCCTAAAGGTAAGAACAGCCTGGCAGTCAGTTCCCAGCTTCAGCCCCAGCCATTCCCAGACCCCATCAGACCATCCCACAGTGAGGGCTGAGCAGACCCAAGGTCTCTCACTGCCCAGTGCTGGTACCACCCACAAACATCCCACCCAACCCAGTTTTCCAAAGGCATGGATGCAGCTTGCCAGCAGCACAGTTCTCAAGGAGCTGTTCTTCACATGCCTGGGGTTTATTTGGGATTTCCTGGTGAGGGCTCTGGCATTAACATCCACTACAAAGTGCTTAAAGTGCCCAGATTCCCTCCTCCCTCCAGATTGGTATGGGCAAGTGCTAATTGAAAAGTTTGCTCTGGTACACATCCAGATTCCCAATCAAATGTTAATCGGCATCAAAATCCTCCCAGCTTGAGCAGTTTACAAGGGATCTGGGTCCTACACACAGGACACTGGAATTGCATCTATATTTTAAGCCCAACCATGAGAGAAACACTCTACATAGAAATATAACATCCAATTCCTTTGTACAGCATATAGAAAGAACATGACAGCATTAAAATATTGGCAAATCAATACATTAAAAATACAGAGTCTCATAGATCAGAGCACAAGAAATATATTCACATTGGAATCTGTACAGTCCAGGTGACACTGCTGGTTCTCATGTTGGAATTGACCTCCCCATCTCCAGGTGGAGGTTGGTGCTTTGCTCCCCCCATCAGCACCACTGGCCAGCACTGCCCAGATTTCCTGGGGCTGTTGTGCTACAGGACAAGCCCAGCCTGCTGCTCTCCCCAGCACAGAGGGCACTCAAGTGGTGAGACTCTTTGGGGAAGCTTTTGTTATCAAGTGAAATGACAGGACATTTCATTTTCCACAAAGCCTGGCCTGCTTTGGGAGAGGAAAATCAATCCATGGCTGGCAGGAGGGGTGGTACCCAGGTAGCATTTCCCACATGCTTTCAGCATTGTGGGTCTCATTTCAGTTAAAACATAAACAAAACCACAGAACCCCAGGTTTTGTATGGTTTGAAACCCCACTTATCCCATGTGGAGCAGCTGGGACTCTTTAGGCTGCCTCCTCCCATCAGGAATGTCCATGTCTTCTGCAAGAGCTGCCATTCTGACTTCTCCAAAATGGCTTTTCCTATACATAAATACATGTGTCTATAGGCCACTTCATTCCTTCCTCCTCTCACCAGGAAGATGCCCAAGGCATGCTTGGGAAGGTGAAATCCTACCATGGATCTGCTCCTATTCCACTCACAGACATGTACATACAGACACATTCTGTCCATTATTACACTGGAAATACAGAGTTAAAAAAAAAAATAGTAGCAGCACGTAAATGAGAAATTGTGTTCATTTCCTCAGTCTTTTTCTTCTTCCTCTTCAGAGCTACACCATCAGCTCTGACAGTCCCTTTCCCCACCCTGCTCCCCTCTGAGAGGGGTGGTTCACTGCAGATCCCATCTGCAGGAGCTGGCGCTGTCCTTCCAAGCCAGTTTGAATTTCTCTTCCAGTCAGCTCCCTCCTGCTCCTTCCCTGCATCCTTCCCTGCATGATGACTCATCCTGAGATGATCTTGTTTTGTCTGATGGCTCATGCCCACTTTGGCTGCAGCAAAGTCTGATTTCAGAGCGATAGCACAGGAGGAAAACCCGCACACGGGCGCCTGGTGAGCCAGGCGAGCTGTGAACATCTCCAGCCAGGGAGGAAAAAAGCAATGCAAGAGTTCACATTCTGTCTGTCTCCAGCAGCAGCAGAAGTGTAAGCCCCAGGAGCGATGCCTATTTTAAACCCTTCATTCCCAAACTCAATAATGTTGCAAACCCCAGGGTTTTGCAGGAATCAGCGGGCTGATTTCAAACACGTTCCTTAGTGCAGGATGCACTGAAATTAAAATGCATCAAGTGGGCTCACTTTCTCTGTGTGCCCTCACAGTATCCAGTTTTCCCAACCCCACAATTGTTTCCTTGGTTTCTCACCTCCAGTTTTGGGGTCCTGCTAAAGGGCTGTTATCTGAGTCAGTTCTGATGTGGGGGTGGTCGGACTCTGCTGGGTGACAGCCACCATGGGATTTCCATGTTCCTAGTCAGGCGGGATTGTTAGTCCCCTCCGAGTTCTTGCAGGCGTAGGCCACATCCTTGGCGATGCTGCACATCCTGTTGGACATCTGGAGCTCGGTCCTGAAGGTGGTGGGGAAGCAGAACTTGAAGCACGCCTTGAAGCTCTCATCCAGGAAGGCGTAGATGAAGCGGAAGCAGCCTGAAGCTCCCATCCAGGTTCAGGCTGTACCCCAGTGTGGTGCAGAAGCAGGAGATGGCCAGCTCCAGCTCGCTCTCTGCCTTGGCCCCAAGCACTGCACCAGCACGAAAAATCTGGATGGGAGTCC
>JALJVW010000113.1:43021-88060 GCA_024865655.1 Emberiza elegans
GGGCGGAAAGTGGGAGGGCTTTGGAGCAGGCGGGCTGAAAGTATGGACAGAGAGGGAGGGTTTGAATGCAGGCCTGAAATGGGAGTGGCTTGGAGGGCGGGCTGAAATCGGGCGGGACGGAAAGTGGGAGTGGCTTGGAGCAGGCGGGGCTGGGAAAGTGGGCGGGAGTGAGGGAATGGCAGGCTTTGGGAGTGGGGCGGGCCTGCACTGGGCGGACGGGAAGTGGGAGTGGCTTGGAATGGGCGGGCTGAATTGGGCGGGATTGAAAGTGGGTGGCTTTGGAGCTGGGGCCGCAATTAAGCGGAAAGTGGAGTGGCTTTGAATGGGCGGGCTGAATTTGGGCGGGAGAAAGGGAGTGGCTGGAGCGGCAATGGAAAGTGGGGGTGGCTTGGAGTGGGCGGGCTGGAAATTGGGCAGGCGGAAAGTGAGATGGCTTTGGAGTAAATCGGGCTGTATGGAAAGTGGGCGGGTTTAAAGGGCGGGGCGGAAAGTGGGAGTGGAGGCGGCTTTGGAGTAGGAATGGCTGGAAATCGGGCGGATCGGAGGAGGGAGTGGCTGGGGGAGTGGCAGGAAATTGGGCGGGCGGAAAGTGGGAGTGGCTTGGAGTGGGCGGGGCTGGTGGTGGGAAAGTGGGGAGTGGCTTGGTAGGAGGGGCTGAAATCGGGGCGGAGCCGGAAGTGGGAGTGGCTTTGGAGTGGGCAGGCTGACCGGGAAAGTGGGCGTGGCTTGGAGGGGCGGGCTGAAAGTGGGGGGCTGGAAGTGGAGTGGCAAATTGGGCAGGGCGGAAAGGGGGTGGCTGGGAGTGAAGGGCTGAAATTGGGCGGGCTGAGAAAACAGGAGTGGCTTGGAGTGGGAGGACTGAAATTGCAGGGCGGAAAGTGGGAGTGGCTTGGGGAGGGGCTGAAATCAGGCGGGGCAGAAAGTGGGAGGGCTTGGAGGGCGGGGCTGAAATTGGGCGGGGCAGAGTGGGAGGGGTTGGAGTGGGAGGGCTGAAAGTGGGCGGGACGGCAGAAAGTGGGAGGGGCCGAGGAGTTAGGGGCTGGGAGTGGCTTGGAGTGGGAGGGCTCAAGGGGGCTTGAAGGAAATCGGGGGAGGGGCTGAAATGGGCGTGGCTTCAGGAGTGGGCGGGCTGAAACACAGGGGATGAAAGTCCCTCAGTCCCCCCTGACTGGCAGCAAAAGGGCGGGGCTAAATCCCCAGGGCTTACAGCCAGTTTGGGCCGTGAGATGCTGGGACCAGGGGCACAGTGGAGGGGTAGGCTCACCTTCAAAGTGGGTGTAGGCTGTCTTGCAGGGGGCTGAAGGTGGGCCACAGCCAAAGTCGGGGAGTGGGCGGGCCCGCCCGGTGGCCAGGTCAACCAGGATGTTCCCTGGTTTGATGTCCCTGTGCAGGAATTGGCATGGGCTGGTGCAGTGCCGCACGGCCTCCAGCACCTGGCGGAACAGAGTGGCCTCAAAAGGGCAGGAACTGTGGTGCAAAAATGAAATGCTGCAGGTCCTGACACCGGGCTCTGGCCCAAATCCATCACCATGTACTTGGGAGCTTGGCCCACTCCAGCAGCTGGATGACACCAGGGAAGCCATTTTGGAATCTTTGGGCTGCATTGGAGGGAATTTGGGCAGATTTGGGCAGATTGGAGGATTTGGGGTTCAACCTTTTGGATTTGGGGCAATTTGGGGCCACTTTGGGCAATTCTGGGCCTTTTTGAATCCAATCTTTCTCCACTTTGGGGTCAACTTTGGCTCTGCTTGGGGCTTTTGGACTCCTTTAAGCCATTTCAGGGATAGTTTGGGGTCACTTGGGCTCATTTCAATCCCATCTTTGATCATTTTGGGCTCCATTTTTACACATGTTGGCTCACTTGGGGTGAATTTTGGGTCCTTTCGGGCCCCATTGGGGCCATTTTAGCTGTCTCGGTCCCTCTGGGAGCCCAGCTGGTGGTTGCTGGCACTGCCAGGGGCCCAGATCCGGACATTTCCCTCTTCTGGCACAGCCCAGGTGCAGCAATTTGCTGGCACAGAAATCCAAAACCCGTGGCGATTTCCTGCTGCTGGGTCTGGCACCGCCAGACCTTGTGTTTTGCGCCAGTACCCAGATTTGGAAATTTCCCCTGCCAGCAGAGCCCAAATCCGGCAGGGTTTCTGGAGCTGCCAACATCACAACCCAGATCTGGTGTTTGCTGGCAGCGCCAAGATCTGAAAACTCCCTGGTGCTGGCACAGCCCAAGTCCAGGGATTTGCTGGCACAGAAAGCCAAAATTTGGAAATTTGCAGGTTCTGGCTCCAGCACCATCCAGATCTGGTGTTTGCTGGGACTGCCAGTGCCCAGATTTGGAAATTTCCCGATGCCTTCACAGCCCAGGTCCAGCAATTTGGTTTTAGCTGGCTTAGGCAGCAGGTTCCTCGGACTGGGACTTTCCTTTTTCTTGGAACTGTTTTAAACCTGCTCTGGACTGAAAACCCAGAAATTTCCTGGCAGCAGCCACACCTGTGGCCCGTCACTGGGACGCTGCAGTTTCCCAGAGGGACTGAGAAGAGACCGAGTGAGCCAACTGCAACCCACAGAAAGGACTTTCTGAATTTGCCATCTCTTCAGCACTGTCAGAGGTTTTATTTCATATTATTCATTTTTCATGCTTGTGAATACTTTACTTGTTAAATAAACTGGGTTTTTTCACTTTTCTCGAGGGAAGTCTTTTCCTGAACTAGTAGGGGGAGGGGCCGCTTGAACTCGCTTTCCGGACGGAGCCCTTCTGGAGGTTTGCTCCCAAAATTTGCCCTAAGCCAGCACAAACAGTCACAATGAAAACAGGATCTGCTGGCTCGACTCCCCAGCCCAGCAGGGAAAGAAAGGACATGTAAAGTTCTCCAAACATTGTCCTGCTTTGCTGCAAAGTCGGGCTGCACACCCTGTCTTGTGTGGGAAGCCAAGAGAAGCTGCAGCTGGGGCAAATCTTGTGACAGAAGCACGACCGTGTTGTCCATGAGAGGTTCTTGGGAAGAGCAGACAGGAGAAGATTCCTGGAAAACTGAAACAGCTTTCCAGAAGTGAAACGAAAATGAAAGAAACAATCCAATATGATTTCCTCTATTTATTTCTATGCTCCCTTTTCCATCTGCACGACTTCTCCATCCCAGTAATTCCAGATGCACCTCACCTCTAAGATCGGTGACTTAGTGATTTTTTAGACACTCTAAAATACCATGAGCCACACACACAGTTTTCCTTCCCCTGTTTTTGCTGGAAGGCAACACTGGAGATGTGAGTGCAGTGCTGGGGTCAGGCAGGAATCCTGCCCCAAGGGAAGGTGTCCCGGCAGTGTTTGCCCTCAGCAGGGACAATGCACAGCAGCCAGCGGGAGGGGATCGCTGTGTGCCCGTGTGCAGGAGTCAGGGCTCTGCATCCGGGCTCGGCGCTGCAAAGTTCCCGCGTTTGGACAGACGGAGGGGAGGTCCGTCCCGGGCGCGGGGCTGGAACGTGGAAGATCTCCCTTCCTTTCCTTCCCTTCCCTTCCCTTCCTTCCTTCCCTTCCCTTCCTTCCTTCCCTTCCTTCCCTTCCCTTCCCTCCCTTCCCTTCCTTCCCTTCCCTTCCTTCCTTCCCTTCCTTCCTTCCCTTCCCCTTCCCTTCCTTTCCCTTCCCTTCCTTCCCTTTCCTTCCTTCCTTCCTTCCCTTCCCCCTTCCCTTCCTTTCCTTCCTTCCTTCCCTTCCCTTCCTTCCTTGGGACTTTTTCCCTTCCCTTTCCTTCCCTCCTTTTTGGGACAGAATTCAGGGCTTTTTTTCCCTTTTCCAGCCCCCGTGGCTTAATGAGCCGCCGCCAGCGCGCGAGGCCGGCCCGGGAGGGCCGCGCGTCTTCAAGCGGCGAAAAGCGGGAGGGGCCGGTTTCTTCAAGCGGCGATGGCGCGGGGGTCGGCGGCTGCTCCTGGGGTCGCGCCGGGCTCTTCAGCGGCGATGGTGGCGGTGGGGACCACCAACGGCTTTTTGGGTATTGGGGGGGGGATTTTGTGGATCTTTGGTGGATTTGGGGTACTGGGGCAAATTGGGAAATTTCACTTTTTTTTGGGGAAAATTGAGGCGGTTTTGGAACATTTGGGGAGATTGGGGGAATTTTGGAATCTTTGGGCTGCATTGGAAATTTTTGGGCAGATTTGGGCAGATTGGAGGATTTGGGGTTCAACCTTTTGGATTTGGGGCAATTTGGGGCCACTTTGGGCAATTCTGGGCCATTTGAATCCAATCTTTCTCCACTTTGGAATCAACTTTGGCTCTGCTTGGGGCTTTTGGACTCCTTTTAAGCCATTTCAGGGTAGTTTGGGGTCACTTGGGCTCATTTCAATCCCATCTTTTGTCATTTTGGGCTCCATTTTTACACACATGTTGGCTCACTTGGGGTGAATTTTGGGTCCTTTCAGGGGCCCATTTGGGGCCATTTTAGCTGTCTCGGTCCCTCTGGGAGCCCAGCTGGTGGTTGCTGGCAGGAGGCCCAGATCTGGACATTTCCCTCTTCTGGCACAGCCCAAGTGCAGCAATTCACTGGCACAAAATCCTGTTCAACTCCTGCTACTGGGTCTGGCACCGCCACCCTCTTGTGTTTGCTGCGCCAGCACCCAGATTTGGAAATTGGGGCTGCCAGCAGAGCCCAAATCCGGCAGATTTCTGTCGCTGCCAACGACACACCGCCCCCAGATCTGGTGTTTGCTGGCAGCGCCAGGGCCCAGATCTGAAAACTCCTGGTGCTGGCACAGCCCAAGTCCAGCAATTTTTGCTGGCCAAGAAAGCCAAAATTTGGAAATTTCAGGTTCTGGCTCCAGCACCATCCAGATCTGGTGTTTGTTGGGACTGCCAGTGCCCAGATTTGGAAATTCCCGATGCCTTCACAGCCCAGGTCCAGCAATTTGGTTTTAGCTGGCTTAGGGAGAAGTTCCTCAGACTGGGACTTTCCTTTTTCTGGGAACTGTTTAAACCTGCTCTGGACTGAAAACCCAGAAAAACACTTTGCAGCTCACACCTGTGGCCCACCGATCCTGGGACGCTGCATTCCAGCGCCAGAGGGACTTGGAAGAGACCGAGTGAGCCAGTTTCCAACCCACAGAAAGGACTTTCTGAATTTGCCATCTCTTCAGCACTGTCAGAGGTTTTATTTAATATTATTCATTTTTTCATGCTTTAATACTTTACTTGTTAAATAAACTGGTTTTTTTTCACTTTTCTCGAGGGAAGTCTTTTCCTGAACTAGTAGGGGAGGGGCTGCTTGAACTTGCTTTCTAGACGGGCCCTTCTGGAGGTTTGCTCCCAAATTTGCCCTAAGCCAGCACAAACAGTCACAATGAAAACTTCACCGCTGGCTCGACTCCCCAGCCCAGCAGGAAAAGAAAGGACATGTAAAGTTCTCCAAACATTGTCCTGCTTTGCTGCAAAAGTCGGGCTGCACACCCTGTGCAGTGTGGGAAGCCAAGAGAAGCTGCAGCTGGGGGCAAATCTTGTGACAGAGGCTCGACCTTGCTCTCTCCATGAGAGGTTCTTGGGAAGACAGACAGGAAGATTCCTGGAAAACTGAAACAGCTTTCCAGAAGTGAAACGAAAATGAAAGAAACAATCCAAGATGATTTCCTCTATTTATTTCTATGCTCCCCTTTTCCATCTTGCTGACTTCTCCATCCCAGTAATTCCAGATGCACCCACCTCTAAGATCGGTGACTTAGTGATTTTTTAGACACTCTAAAATACCATGAGCCACACGCAGTTTTCCTTCCCCTGTTTTTTGCTGGAAGGCAACACTGGAGATGTGAGTGCAGTGCTGGGGTCAGGCAGGAATCCTGCCCCAAGGGAAGGTGTCCCGGCAGCGTTTGCCCCTCAGGGGACATGCACAGCAGCCAGCGAGGGGATCGCTGTGCCCACTGTGTGCAGGAGTCAGGGCTCTGCATCCGGGCTCGGCGCTGCAAGTTCCCGCGTTTGGACAGGCGGAAACCGTCCCAACCGGGGCTGGAACGTGGGAAGATCTCCTTCCCTTCCTTCCTTCCCTTCCTTCCCTTCCCTCCCTTCCTTCCCTTCCCTTCCCTTCCTTCCCTCCCTTCCCTTCCCTTCCTTTCCCTTCCTTCCCTTCCCTTCCTTCCCTTCCCTTCCTTCCCTTCCCTTCCCTTTCCCTTCCCTTCCCTTCCCTTCAGTCCTTCCCTATATTTCCTTCCTTCCCTTCCCTTCCCTTCCCTTCCTTCCCTTCCCTTCCCGGCCCTTCCCTTCCTTTTGGGCCTATTTCCTTCCATTTCCCTTCCCTTTGGGGTTTTCAGGCCGTCCTGAATTATTCATTAAAATGGCCCCGGCAAAGAGCTGCCGGGGGACATGAGCAGGGGCCTGTGTTTCAAGTGTTCGTTTGGCGCGGGGGGTCGGCGGCACGGGAGGGGGCGCCATTTCTTCATGGGCGATGGTGGCGGTGGGGACCGGGGACCCTTGGGCCATTGGCGAGGGGGGACTGTTCTTTGGCTTTTGGGTTTGGGCTTTCAGGCCCCAGGCACAGTTGCTGGCAAATTTTGGGATGGTGGCGGTGGGGATTTTGGGGAATTTTGGGGGAACATCTTTGGGGATTTGGGCAATTTTGATTTGGGCAATTTCAGGGCACATTGTTTTGGAACATTGGGGGCAATTTTGGAATCTTTCAGGGCTGCATTGGAGAATTTGGGCAGATTGGGCAGATTGGAGGATTTGGGGGAAAACCTTTTGGATTTGGGGCAATTTGGGGCCACTTTGGGCAATTCTGGGCCATTTCCAGAATCCAATCTTTCTCCACTTTAGGGTCAACTTTGGCTCTGCTTGGGGCTTTTGGACTCCTTTTAAGCCATTTCAGGGCAGTTTGGGGTCACTTGGGCTCATTCAGTCCCATCTTTTTGTCATTTTGGCTCATTTTCCCACACATGTTGGCTCACTTGGGGTGAATTTTGGGTCATTTGGGCCCATTTGGGGCCATTCAGCTGACCAGGGGAAGGTCCCTCTGGGGCCCCAGCTGGTGGTTGCTGGCACTGCCAGGCCCAGATCTGGACATTTCCCTGTTCTGGCACAGCCCAAGTGCAGCAATTCACTGGCACAGAAATCCAAAACCCGCAACTTTCTGCTGCTGGGTCTGGCAAGGCCCGCCCTCTTGTGTTTGCTGCGCCCAGCACCCAGATTTGAAATTTCCCGCTGCCAGCAGAGCCCAAATCCGGCAGATTTCTGTCGCTGCCAACGACACCACCCAGATCTGGTGTTTGCTGGCAGCGCCAGAGCCCAGATCTGAAAACTCCCTGGTGCTGGCACAGCCCAAGTCCAGGGATTTGCTGGCACAGAAAGCCAAAATTTGGAAATTTCCAGGTTCTGGCTCCAGCACCATCCAGATCTGGTGTTTGTTGGGACTGACAGTGCCCAGATTTGGAAATTTCCCGATGCCTTCACAGCCCAGGTCCTGCAATTTGGTTTTAGCTAGCTTAGGCAGAGAAGTTCCTCAGACTGGGACTTTGCTTTTTCTGGGAACTGTTTAAACCTGCTCTGGACTGAAAACCCAGAAAAGGCAGCAGCAGCTCACACCTGTGGCCCGCCGAGGGCTGGGGACGCTGCATTGCAGCACCAGAGGGACTGGGAAGAGACCGAGTGAGCCAACTCCAACCCACAGAAAGGACTTTCTGAATTTGCCATCTCTTCAGCACTGTCAGAGGTATTATTTAATATTATTCATTTTTCATGCTTGTGAATACTTTACTTGTTAAATAAACTGGGTTTTTTTTTTTCTTTTCTCGAGGGAAGTCTTTTCCTGAACTAGTAGGGGGGGGGGGCTTGAACTCGCTTTCTAGATGGACCCCTTCCGGAGGTTTGCTCCCAGAATTTGCCCTAAGCCAGCACAAACAGTCACAATGAAAACTTCACCAGCGGCTCGACTCCCCAGCCCAGCAGGAAAAGAAAGGACATGTAAAGTTCTCCAAACATTGTCCTGCTTTGCTGCAAAAGTCGGGCTGCACACACTGTGCGGTGTGGGAAGCCAAGAGAAGCTGCAGCTGGGGGCAAATCTTGTGACAGAGGCTCGACCTTGCTCTCCATGAGAGGTTCTTGGGAAGAGCAGACAGGAGAAGATTCCTGGAAAACTGAAACAGCCTTCCAGAAGTGAAACGAAAATGAAAGAAACAATCCAAGATGATTTCCTCTATTTATTTCTATGCTCCCCTTTTCCATCTCGCACGACTTCTCCATCCCAGTAATTCCAGATGCACCTCACCTCTAAGATTGGTGACTTAGTGATTTTTAGACACTCTAAAATACCATGAGCCACACACACAGTTTTCCTTCCCCTCTTTTTGCTGGAAGGCAACACTGGAGATGTGAGTGCAGTGCTGGGGTCAGGCAGGAATCCTGCCCCAAGGGAAGGTGTCCCGGCAGCGTTTGCCCCTCAGCAAGGACAATGCACAGCAGCCAGCGAGGGGATCGCTGTGCCCGTGTGCAGGAGTCAGGGCTCTGCATCCGGGCTCGGCGCTGCAAAGTTCCCGCGTTTGGACAGACGGAGGGGCCGTCCCCGGGGCGCGCGGGGCTGGAACGTGGGAAGATCTCCCTTCCCTTCCCTTCCCTTCCCTTCCCTTCCCTTCCCTTCCCTTCCCTTCCCTTCCCTTCCCTTCCTTCCCTTCCCTTCCTTTCCCCCTTCCCTTCCCTTCCCTTCCCTTCCCTTCCCTTCCCCTTTCCCTTCCCTTCCCTTCCTTCCCTTCCCTTCCTTTCCTTCCCTTCCCTTCCCTTCCCTTCCTTCCTTCCCTTTCCTTCCCTTCCCTTCCTTCCCTTCCCTTCCCTTCCCTTCCCTTCCCTTCCCTTCCCTTCCCTTCCCTTCCCTTCCCTTCCTTCCCTTCCTTCCCTTTCCTTTCCTTTCCTTTCCTTTCCTTTCCTTTCCAGCCCCTTTTCAGGGGGCTTTTTGGGGTTTTTTTCAGGCCCCCCGCACAGCCGGGCCGCCGCCAGCGCGCGAGGCCGGCACGGGAGGGGCCCGCGCGTCTTCAAGCGGCGATGGCGCCGGAGGGGCCCGCGTTTCTTCAAGCGGCGATGGCGGGGGGGGTCGGCGGCTGCTCCAGGGGTCGCGCCGGGCTCTTCAAGCGGCGATGGTGGCGGTGGGGACCACCAACGGCTTTTTGGGAATTTGGGGGGGGGGGATTTTGTGGATCTTTGGTGGATTTGGGGGTACTGGGGCAAATTGGGAATTTGGGCAGATTTTGGGGGGAAAATTGAGGCGGTTTTGGAACATTTGGGGAGATTGGGGGGAATTTTGGAATCTTTGGGCTGCATTGGAGGATTTTTGGGCAGATTTGGGCAGATTGGTGGTTTTTGGGGTTCAACCTTTTGGATTTGGGGCAATTTGGGGCCACTTTGGGCAATTCTGGGCCATTTGAATCCAATCTTTCTCCACTTTGGGGTCAACTTTGGCTCTGCTTGGGGCTTTTGGACTCCTTTGAAGCCATTTCAGGGCAGTTCGGGGTCACTTGGGCTCATTTCAATCCCATCTTTTGTCATTTTGGGCTCCATTTTTACACATGTTGGCTCACTTGGGGTGAATTTTGGGTCCTTTCGGGCCCATTTGGGGCCATTTTAGCTGTCTCGGTCCCTCTGGGCCCCAGCTGGTGGTTGCTGGCACTGCCAGGGCCCAGATCTGGACATTTCCCTGTTCTGGCACAGCCCAAGTGCAGCAATTCACTGGCACAGAAATCCAAAACCCGGCAACTTTCTGCTGCTGGGTCTGGCACCCCCACCCTTGTGTTTGCTGCAGCCAGCACCCAGATTTGGAAATTTCCCCTGCCAGCAGAGCCCAAATCCGGCAGATTTCTGTCGCTGGCCAACGACACCACCCAGATCTGGTGTTTGCTGGCGCCGCCAGTGCCCAGATCTGAAAACTCCCCTGGTGCTGGCACAGCCCAAGTCCAGGGATTTGCTGGCACAGAAAGCCAAAATTTGGAAATTTCCAGGTTCTGGCTCCAGCACCATCCAGATCTGGTGTTTGCTGGGACCGCCAGTGCCCAGATTTGGAAATTTCCCGATGCCTTCACAGCCCAGGTCCTGCAATTTGGTTTTAGCTGGCTTAGGCAGAGAAGTTCCTCGGACTGGGACTTTGCTTTTTCTGGGAACTGTTTAAACCTGCTCTGGACTGAAAACCCAGAAAAACACCAGCAGCAGCTCACACCTGTGGCCCACCGAGGGCTGGGACGCTGCATTGCAGCGCCAGAGGGACTGAGAAGAGACCGAGGGAGCCAACTCCAACCCACAGAAAGGACTTTCTGAATTTGCCATCTCTTCAGCACTGTCAGAGGTTTTATTTAATATTATTCATTTTTCATGCTTGTGAATACTTTACTTGTTAAATAAACTGGGTTTTTTTTTTTTCTTTTTTCTCGGGAAGTCTTTTCCTGAGCTAGTCGGGGAAGGGGCTGCTTGAACTCGCTTTCTAGACGGACCCCTTCTGGAGGTTTGCTCCCAGAATTTGCCCTAAACCAGCACAAACAGTCACAATGAAAACTTCACCAGCGGCACGACTCCCCAGCCCAGCAGGAAAAGAAAGGACATGTAAAGTTCTCCAAACATTGTCCTGCTTTGCTGCAAAAGTCGGGCTGCACACACTGTGCGGTGTGGGAAGCCAAGAGAAGCTGCAGCTGGGGGCAAATCTTGTGACAGAAGCTCGACCTTGCTCTCCATGAGAGGTTCTTGGGAAGAGCAGACAGGAGAGGATTCCTGGAAAACTGAAACAGCCTTCCAGAAGTGAAACGAAAATGAAAGAAACAATCCAAGATGATTTCCTCTATTTATTTCTATGCTCCCCTTTTCCATCTCACGACTTCTCCATCCCAGTAATTCCAGATGCACCCCACCTCTAAGATCGGTGACTTAGTGATTTTAGACACTCTAAAATACCATGAGCCACACACAGTTTTCCTTCCCCTCTTTTTGCTGGAAGGCAACACTGGAGATGTGAGTGCAGTGCTGGGGTCAGGCAGGAATCCTGCCCCAAGGGAAGGTGTCCCGGCAGCGTTTGCCCCTCAGCAAGGCCAATGCACAGCAGCCAGCGAGGGGATCGCTGTGCCCGTGTGCAGGAGTCAGGGCTCTGCATCCGGGCTCGGCGCTGCAAAGTTCCGCGTTTGGACAGACGGAGGGGCCGTCCCGGGGCGGCGCGGGGCTGGAACGTGGGAAGATCTCCCTCCCTTCCCCTTCCCTTCCCTTCCCTTCCCTTCCCTTCCCCCTTCCCTTCCTTCCTTCCTTCCCTTCCCTTCCCCCTTCCCTTCCCTTCCCCCTTCCCTTCCTTCCCTTCCCTTCCCTTCCTTCCCTTCCCTTCCTTCCCTTCCTTCCCTTCCTTCCCTTCCCTTCCCCCTTCCCTTCCCTTCCCTTCCCTTCCTTCCCCTTCCCTTCCTTCCCTTCCCTTCCCTTCCTTCCTTCCTTCCCTTTCCCCTTCCCTTCCCTTCCCTTCCTTCCCTTCCCTCCTTTTGGGCCCATTTCCAGCCATTTCAGGGCTTTTTTCCTTTTTTTTCAGGCCCCCGCACAGCCGGGCCGCCGCCAGCCGCGCGCGAGGCCGGCACGGGAGGGCCCGCGCGTCTTCAAGCGGCGATGGCGCGGGGGGGGCCCGCGTTTCTTCAAGCGGCGATGGCGCGGGGGGGTCGGCGGCTGCTCCTGGGGTCGCGCCGGGCTCTTCAAGCGGCGATGGTGGCGGTGGGGACCACCAACGGCTTGTTGGGAATTGGCGGGGGGGGGGGGATTTTGGTGGATCTTTGGTGATTTGGGGGTACTACTGGGGCAAATTGGGAAATTTGGGGAGATTTTGGGGGAAAATTGAGGCGGTTTTGGAACATTTGGGGAGATTGGGGGAATTTTGGAATCTTTTGGCTGCATTGGAGGGAGTTTGGGAAGATTTGGGCAGATTGGAGGATTTGGGGGTTCAACCTTTTGGATTTGGGGCAATTTGGGGCCACTTTGGGCAATTCTGGGCCATTTGAATCAATCTTTCTCCACTTTGGGGTCAACTTTGGCTCTGCTTGGGGCTTTTGGACTCCTTTTGAAGCCATTTCAGGGCAGTTTGGGGTCACTTGGGCTCATTTCAATCCCATCTTTTGTCATTTGGGCTCCATTTTTACACATGTTGGCTCACTTGGGGTGAATTTTGGGTCCTTTCGGGCCCATTTGGGGCCATTTTAGCTGTCTCGGTCCCTCTGGGAGCCCAGCTGGTGGTTGCTGGCACTGCCAGGGCCCAGATCTGGACATTTCCCTGTTCTGGCACAGCCCAAGTGCAGCAATTCACTGGCACAGAAATCAAAAACCGTGGCAACTTTCTGCTGCTGCTGGTCTGGCACTGCCACCCCTTGTGTTTGCTGCGCCAGCACCCAGATTTGAAATTTCCATGGTGCCAGCAGAGCCCAAATCCGGCAGGTTTCTGTCGCTGCCAACGGCACCACCCAGATCTGGTGTTTGCTGGCAGCGCCAGCGCCCAGATCTGAAAACTCCCTGGTGCTGGCACAGCCCAAGTCCAGGGATTTGCTGGCACCGAAAGCCAAAATTTGGAAATTTCCAGGTTCTGGCTCCAGCACCATCCAGATCTGGTGTTTGCTGGGACTGCCAGTGCCCAGATTTGGAAATTTCCCGATGCCTTCACAGCCCAGGTCCTGCAATCTGGTTTTAGCTGGCTTAGGCAGAGAAGTTCCTCGGACTGGGACTTTCCTTTTTCTTGGAACTGTTTAAACCAGCTCTGGACTGAAAACCCAGGAAAACACCGGCAGCAGCAGCTCACACCTGTGGCCCACCGAGGGCTGGGACGCTGCATTCCAGCGCCAGAGGGACTTGGAAGAGACCGAGTGAGCCAACTCCAACCCACAGAAAGGACTTTCTGAATTTGCCATCTCTTCAGCACTGTCAGAGGTTTTATTTAATATTATTCATTTTTCATGCTTGTGAATACTTTACTTGTTAAATAAACTGGGGTTTTTTCACTTTTCTCGAGGGAAGTCTTTTCCTGAGCTAGTAGGGGAGGGGCTGCTTGAACTCGCTTTCTAGACGGACCCCTTCTGGAGGTTTGCTCCCAAAATTTGCCCTAAAGCCAGCACAAACAGTCACAATGAAAACTTCACCAGCGGCTCGACTCCCCAGCCCAGCAGGAAAAGAAAGGACATGTAAAGTTCTCCAAACATTGTCCTGCTTTGCTGCAAAAGTCGGGCTGCACACACCTGTGCGGTGTGGGAAGCCAAGAGAAGCTGCAGCTGGGGGCAAATCTTGTGACAGAGGCTCGACCTTGCTCTCCACGAAAGGTTCTTGGGAAGAGCAGACAGGAGAAGATTCCTGGAAAACTGAAACAGCCTTCCAGAAGTGAAACGAAAATGAAAGAAACAATCCAAGATGATTTCCTCTATTTATTTCTATGCTCCCCTTTTCCATCTCGCACTACTTCTCCATCCCAGTAATTCCAGATGCACCCCACCTCTAAGATCGGTGACTTAGTGATTTTTAGACACTCTAAAATACCATGAGCCACACACACAGTTTTCCTTCCCCTCTTTTTGCTGGAAGGCAACACTGGAGATGTGAGTGCAGTGCTGGGGTCAGGCAGGAATCCTGCCCCAAGGGAAGGTGTCCCGGCAGCGTTTGCCCCTCAGCAGGGACAATGCACAGCAGCCAGCGAGGGGATCGCTGTGCCCGTGTGCAGGAGTCAGGGCTCTGCATCCGGGCTCGGCGCTGCAAAGTTCCCGCGTTTGGACAGAGGGAGGGGCCGTCCCCGGGGCGCGCGGGGCTGGAACGTGGGAAGATCTCCCTTCCCTTCCCTTCCTTCCTTCCCTTCCCTTCCTTCCTTCCTTCCCTTCCCTTCCCTTCCCTTCCCTTCCCTTCCCTTCCTTCCTTCCCTTCCCTTCCCTTCCTTCCTTCCCTTCCCCTTCCCTTCCCTTCCCTTCCCTTCCCTTCCTTCCCTTCCTCCCCCTTCCTTCCTTCCCTTCCTTCCTTCCTTCCTTCCCTTCCTTCCCTTTCCCTTCCTTTCCTTCCTTCCCTTCCCTTCCCTTCCCTTCCCTTCCCTTCCCTTTCCTTCCCTTCCCTTCCTTCCCTTTCCTTCCTTTCCCTTTCCCTTCCCTTTCCCTTCCCTTCCCTTCCTTCCCTTCCTTCCCTTCCCCTTTCTTTCCTTCCCCTTCCTTTCCTTTCCTTTCCCTTTTTCCTTTCCTCCTTTTTTCCCCTTTTTCCAGCCATTTGGGGGGGCTTTCCTTTCCTTTCCTTTTTTTCTTTTTCCCCCGCGCACAGCCTTTCCCCGCCGCCGCCAGCGCGCGAGGCCGGCACAGGAGGGGCCCGCGCGTCTTCAAGCGGCGATGGCGCGGGGGGGCCCGCGTTTCTTCAAGCGGCGATGGCGGGCGGGGGGTCGGCGGCTGCTCCTGGGGTCGCGCCGGGCTCTTCAAGCGGCGATGGTGGCGGTGGGGACCACCAACGGCTTTTTGGGAATTGGCGGGGGGGGGGGGATTTTGGGGTTGGGGATTTTGGTGGATCTTTGGGGTACTGGGGCTACTGGGGGCAAATTGGGAAATTTGGCAGATTTTGGGGAAAATTGAGGCGGTTTTGGAACATTTGGGGAGATTGGGGGAATTTTGGAATCTTTGGGCTGCATTGGAGGGAATTTGGGCAGATTTGGGCATGAGGATTTGGGGGTTCAACCTTTTGGATTTGGGGCAATTTGGGGCCACTTTGGGCAATTCTGGGCCATTTGAATCAATCTTTCTCCACTTTGGGGTCAACTTTGGCTCTGCTTGGGGCTTTTGGACTCCTTTTAAGCCATTTCAGGGCAGTTTGGGGTCACTTGGGCTCATTTCAATCCCATCTTTTTGTCATTTTGGCTCCATTTTTACACATGTTGGCTCACTTGGGGTGAATTTTGGGTCCTTTCGGGCCCATTTGGGGCCATTTTAGCTGTCTCGGTCCCTCTGGGAGCCCAGCTGGTGGTTGCTGGCACTGCCAGGGCCCAGATCTGGACATTTCCCTGTTCTGGCACAGCCCAAGTGCAGCAATTTCACTGGCACAGAAATCCAAAACCCGTGGCAACTTTCTGCTGCTGGGTCTGGCACCGCCCACCCCTTGTGTTTGCTGCGCCAGCACCCAGATTGGAAATTTCCGCTGCCAGCAGAGCCCAATCCGGCAGATTTCTGTCGCTGCCAACGACACCACCCAGATCTGGTGTTTGCTGGCAGCGCCAGTGCCCAGATCTGAAAACTCCCTGGTGCTGGCACAGCCCAAGTCCAGGGATTTGCTGGCACAGAAAGCCAAAATTTGGAAATTTCCAGGTTCTGGCTCCAGCACCATCCAGATCTGGTGTTTGTTGGGACTGCCAGTGCCCAGATTTGGAAATTTCCCGATGCCTTCACAGCCCAGGTCCTGCAATTTGGTTTTAGCTAGCTTAGGCAGAGAAGTTCCTCAGACTGGGACTTTGCTTTTTCTGGGAACTGTTTAAACCTGCTCTGGACTGAAAACCCAGAAAAACACCGGCAGCTCACACCTGTGGCCCACCGAGGGCTGGGACGCTGCATTCCGGCGCCAGAGGGACTTGGAAGAGACCGAGTGAGCCAACTCCAACCCACAGAAAGGACTTTCTGAATTTGCCATCTCTTCAGCACTGTCAGAGGTTTTATTTAATATTATTCATTTTTCATGCTTGTGAATACTTTACTTGTTAAATAAACTGGTGGTTTTTTTTCCCTTTTCTCGAGGGAAATCTTTTCCTGAACTAGTAGGGGGAGGGGCCGCTTGAACTCGCTTTCTAGATGGAGCCCTTCTGGAGGTTTGCTCCCAAAATTTGCCCAAAGCCAGCACAAACAGTCACAATGAAAACTTCACCAGCGGCTCGACTCCCCAGCCCAGCAGGAAAAGAAAGGACATGTAAAGTTCTCCAAACATTGTCCTGCTTCGCTGCAAAAGTCGGGCTGCACACACTGTGCGGTGTGGGAAGCCAAGAGAAGCTGCAGCTGGGGGCAAATCTTGTGACAGCAGCTCGACCTTGCTCTCCATGAGAGGTTCTTGGGAGGAGCAGACAGGAGAGGATTCCTGGAAAACTGAAACAGCCTTCCAGAAGTGAAATGAAAATGAAAGAAACAATCCAAGATGATTTCCTCTATTTATTTCTATGCTCCTTTTTTCCATCTCGCACGACTTCTCCATCCCAGTAATTCCAGATGCACCCCACCTCTAAGATCGGTGACTTAGTGATTTTTAGACACTCTAAAATACCATGAGCCCCACACACAGTTTTTTCCTTCCCCTTTTTGCTGGAAGGCAACACTGGAGATGTGAGTGCAGTGCTGGGGTCAGGCAGGAATCCTGCCCCAAGGGAAGGTGTCCCGGCAGCGTTTGCCCCTCAGCAAGGACAATGCACAGCAGCCAGCGAGGGGATCGCTGTGCCCGTGTGCAGGAGTCAGGGCTCTGCATCCGGGCTCGGCGCTGCAAAGTTCCCGCGTTTGGACAGACGGAGGGGCCGTCCCCGGGGCGCGCGGGGCTGGAACGTGGGAAGATCTCCCTTCCCTTCCCTTCCCTTCCCTTCCCTTCCCTTCCCTTCCCTTCCCTTCCCTTCCCTTCCCTTCCCTTCCCTTCCCCCTTCCCTTCCTTCCCTTCCCTTCCCTTCCCTTCCTTCCCTTCCCTTTCCCTTCCCTTCCCTCCCCCTTCCCTTCCCTTCCCTTTTCCCTTTCCCTTCCCTTCCCTTCCTTCCCTTCCCTTCCCTTCCCTTCCCTTCCCTTCCTTCCCTTCCCTTCCCTTCCTTCCTTCCCTTCCTTCCCTTCCCCTTCCCTTCCTTTCCTTTTCCTTCCCTTCCCTTCCTTCCATTTCCTCCTTTTGGGCCCGTTTCCAGCCATTTCGGGGCTTTTTGGGGTTTTTTCCAGGCCCCCGCGCACAGCCGGAGCCGCCGCCAGCGCGCGAGGCCGGCACGGGAGGGGCCCGCGCGTCTTCAAGCGGCGATGGCGCGGGAGGGGCCCGCGTTTCTTCAAGCGGCGATGGCGCGGGGGGTCGGCGGCTGCTCCTGGGGTCGCGCCGGGCTCTTCAAGCGGCGATGGTGGCGGTGGGGACCACCAACGGCTTGTTGGGAATTGGGGGGGGGGGGGGTATTTTGGTGGATCTTTGGTGGATTTGGGGTACTGGGGGCAAATTGGGAAATTTGGGGGAGATTTTGGGGAAAATTGAGGCGGTTTTGGAACATTTGGGGAGATTGGGGGGAATTTTGGAATCTTTTGGCTGCATTGGAGGGAGTTTGGGCAGATTTGGGCAGATTGGAGGATTTGGGGGTTCAACCTTTTGGATTTGGGGCAATTTGGGGCCACTTTGGGCAATTCTGGGCCATTTGAATCCAATCTTTCTCCACTTTGGGGTCAACTTTGGCTCTGCTTGGGGCTTTTGGACTCCTTTGAAGCCATTTCAGGGCAGTTTGGGGTCACTTGGGCTCATTTCAATCCCATCTTTTGTCATTTTGGCTCATTTTTACACATGTTGGCTCACTTGGGGTGAATTTTGGGTCCTTTCGGGCCCATTTGGGGCCATTTTAGCTGTCTCGGTCCCTCTGGGAGCCCAGCTGGTGGTTGCTGGCACTGCCAGGGCCCAGATCTGGACATTTCCCTGTTCTGGCACAGCCCAAGTGCAGCAATTCACTGGCACAGAAATCCAAAACCCGTGGCAACTTTCTGCTGCTGGGTCTGGCACCGCCCCCCCTTGTGTTTGTTTGCGCCAGCACCCAGATTTGGAAATTTCCCGGTGCCAGCAGAGCCCAAATCCGGCAGATTTCTGTCGCTGCCAACGACACCACCCAGATCTGGTGTTTGCTGGCAGCGCCAGAGCCCAGATCTGAAAACTCCCTGGTGCTGGCACAGCCCAAGTCCAGGGATTTGCTGGCACAGAAAGCCAAAATTTGGAAATTTGCAGGTTCTGGCTCCAGCACCATCCAGATCTGGTGTTTGCTGGGACCGCCAGTGCCCAGATTTGGAAATTTCCCGATGCCTTCACAGCCCAGGTCCTGCAATTTGGTTTTAGCTGGCTTAGGCAGAGAAGTTCCTCAGACTGGGACTTTGCTTTTTCTGGGAACTGTTTAAACCTGCTCTGGACTGAAAACCCAGGAAAACACCGGCAGCAGCTCACACCTGTGGCCCACCGAGGGCTGGGACGCTGCATTCCAGCGCCAGAGGGACTTGGAAGAGACCGAGTGAGCCAACTCCAACCCACAGAAAGGACTTTCTGAATTTGCCATCTCTTCAGCACTGTCAGAGGTTTTATTTAATATTATTCATTTTTCATGCTTGTGAATACTTTACTTGTTAAATAAACTGGTTTTTTTTTCACTTTTCTCGAGGGAAGTCTTTTCCTGAACTAGTAGGGGGAGGAGCTGCTTGAACTCGCTTTCTAGACGGACCCCTTCTGGAGGTTTGCTCCCAGAATTTGCCCTAAACCAGCACAAACAGTCACAATGAAAACTTCACCAGTGGCACAACTCCCCAGCCCAGCAGGAAAAGAAAGGACATGTAAAGTTCTCCAAACATTGTCCTGCATTGCTGCAAAAGTCGGGCTGCACACACTGTGCGGTGTGGGAAGCCAAGAGAAGCTGCAGCTGGGGGCAAATCTTGTGACAGAGGCTCGACCTTGTTCTCCATGAGAGGTTCTTGGGAGGAGCAGACAGGAGAAGATTCCTGGAAAACTGAAACAGCCTTCCAGAAGTGAAACGAAAATGAAAGAAACAATCCAATATGATTTCCTCTATTTATTTCTATGCTCCCCTTTTCCATCTCGCACGACTTCTCCATCCCAGTAATTCCAGATGCACCCCACCTCTAAGATCGGTGACTTAGTGATTTTTAGACACTCTAAAATACCATGAGCCACACACAGTTTTCCTTCCCCTGTTTTTGCTGGAAGGCAACACTGGAGATGTGAGTGCAGTGCTGGGGTCAGGCAGGAATCCTGCCCCAAGGGAAGGTGTCCCGGCAGCGTTTGCCCCTCAGCAAGGACAATGCACAGCAGCCAGCGAGGGGATCGCTGTGCCCGTGTGCAGGAGTCAGGGCTCTGCATCCGGGCTCGGGCGCTGCAAAGTTCCCGCGTTTGGACAGACGGAGGGGCCGTCCCAGGGCGCGCTGGAACGTGGGGGCTGGAACGTGGGAAGATCTCCCTTCCTTCCTTCCCTTCCCTTCCCCTTCCTTCCCTTCCCTTCCCTTCCCTTCCCTTCCCTTCCTTCCCTTCCCTTCCCTTCCCTTCCTTCCCTTCCCTTCCTTCCCTTCCTTCCCTTCCCTTCCCCTTCCCTTCCCTTCCTTCCCCCTTCCCTTCCCTTCCCTTCCCTTCCCTTCCCTTCCCTTCCCTTCCCTTCCCTTCCCTTCCTTCCTTCCCTTCCCTTCCCTTCCCTTCCCTTCCTTTCCCTTCCTTCCCTTCCTTCCTTCCCTTCCCTTCCTTCCCTTCCTTCCTTCCTTCCTTCCCCTTCCCTCCTTTGGGCCCGTTTCCAGCCATTTCAGGGGCTTTTTTTTCCTTTCCTTTTTCAGGCCCCGCCTTTCCACAGCCCGGCCGCCGCCGCCAGCGCCCGAGGCCGGCACGGGACCGGCCCGCGCCTCTTCAAGCGGCGATGCCGCGGGGGGGGGCCCGCGCCTCTTCAAGCGGCGATGGCGCGGGGGGGGCCCGCGGCTGCTCCTGGGGTCGCGCCGGGCTCTTCAAGCGGCGATGGTGGCGGTGGGGACCACCAACGGCTTGTTGGGAATTGGGGGGGGATTTTGGTGCATCTTTGGTGGATTTGGGGCTACTGGGGGCAAATTGGGAAATTTGGGCAGATTTTGGGGGAAAATTGAGGCGGTTTTGGAACATTTGGGGAGATTGGGGGAATTTTGGAATCTTTGGGCTGCATTGGAGGGAATTTGGGCAGATTTGGGCAGATTGGAGGATTTGGGGCTTCGACCTTTTGGATTTGGGGCAATTTGGGGCCACTTTGGGCAATTCTGGGCCATTTGAATCCAATCTTTCTCCACTTTGGGGTCAACTTTGGCTCTGCTTGGGGCTTTTGGACTCCTTTTAAGCCATTTCAGGGCAGTTTGGGGTCACTTGGGCTCATTTCAATCCCATCTTTTGTCATTTTTGGCTCCATTTTTACACATGTTGGCTCACTTGGGGTGAATTTTGGGTCCTTTCGGGCCCATTTGGGGCCATTTTAGCTGTCTCGGTCCCTCTGGGAGCCCAGCTGGTGGTTGCTGGCACTGCCAGGGCCCAGATCTGGACATTTCCCTGTTCTGGCACAGCCCAAGTGCAGCAATTCACTGGCACAGAAATCCAAAACCCACAACTTTCTGCTGCTGGGTCTGGCACCGCCCACCCCTTGTGTTTGCTGCGCCAGCACCCAGATTTGAAATTTCCCGGTGCCAGCAGAGCCCAAATCCGGCAGATTTCTGTCGCTGCCAACGACACCACCCAGATCTGGTGTTTGCTGGCAGCGCCAGAGCCCAGATCTGAAAACTCCCTGGTGCTGGCACAGCCCAAGTCCAGGGATTTGCTGGCACAGAAAGCCAAAATTTGGAAATTTCCAGGTTCTGGCTCCACACCATCCAGATCTGGTGTTTGTTGGGACCGCCAGTGCCCAGATTTGGAAATTTCCCGATGCCTTCACAGCCCAGGTCCTGCAATTTGGTTTTAGCTAGCTTAGGCAGAGAAGTTCCTCAGACTGGGACTTTGCTTTTTCTGGGAACTGTTTAAACCTGCTCTGGACTGAAAACCCAGAAAAAACGGCAGCAGCAGCTCACACCTGTGGCCCACCGAGGGCTGGGGACGCTGCATTCCAGCGCCAGAGGGACTTGGAAGAGACCGAGTGAGCCAACTCCAACCCACAGAAAGGACTTTCTGAATTTGCCATCTCTTCAGCACTGTCAGAGGTTTTATTTAATATTATTCATTTTTCATGCTTGTGAATACTTTACTTGTTAAATAAACTGGGTTTTTTTTTTCACTTTTCTCGAGGGAAGTCTTTTCCTGAACTAGTAGCGGGAGGGGCCGCTTGAACTCGCTTTCTAGACGGACCCCTTTTGGAGGTTTGCTCCCAAAATTTGCCCTAAGCCAGCACAAAGAGTCACAATGAAAACTTCACCAGCGGCACGACTCCCCAGCCCAGCAGGAAAAGAAAGGACATGTAAAGTTCTCCAAACATTGTCCTGCTTTGCTGCAAAAGTCGGGCTGCACACACTGTGCGGTGTGGGAAGCCAAGAGAAGCTGCAGCTGGGGGCAAATCTTGTGACAGAAGCTCGACCTTGCTCTCCATGAGAGGTTCTTGGGAAGAGCAGACAGGAGAAGATTCCTGGAAAACTGAAACAGCCTTCCAGAAGTGAAACGAAAATGAAAGAAACAATCCAAGATGATTTCCTCTATTTATTTCTATGCTCCCCTTTTCCATCTCGCACGACTTCTCCATCCCAGTAATTCCAGATGCACCCCACCTCTAAGATCGGTGACTTAGTGATTTTTAGACACTCTAAAATACCATGAGCCCCACACACAGTTTTCCTTCCCCTCTTTTTGCTGGAAGGCAACACTGGAGATGTGAGTGCAGTGCTGGGGTCAGGCAGGAATCCTGCCCCAAGGGAAGGTGTCCCGGCAGCGTTTGCCCCTCAGCAGGGACAATGCACAGCAGCCAGCGAGGGGATCGCTGTGCCCGTGTGCAGGAGTCAGGGCTCTGCATCCGGGCTCGGCGCTGCAAAGTTCCCGCGTTTGGACAGAGGGAGGGGCCGTCCCCGGGGCGCGCGGGGCTGGAACGTGGGAAGATCTCCCTTCCCTTCCCTTCCCTTCCCTTCCCTTCCCCTTCCTTCCCTTCCCTTCCTTCCTTCCTTCCCTTCCCTTCCTTCCCTTCCTTCCCTTCCCTTCCCTTCCCTTCCCTTCCCTTCCCCTTCCCTTCCCTTCCTTCCCCTTCCCTTCCTTCCCTTCCCCTTCCCTTCCTTCCTTCCTTCCTTCCTTCCCTTCCCTTCCTTCCCTTCCCTTCCCTTCCTTCCTTCCCCTTTCCTTTCCTTCCCTTCCCTTCCTTCCTTCCTTCCTTCCTTTCCCCTTCCCTTCCTTCCTTCCTTTCCTTCCTTTCCCCTTTCCTTGTTCCTTTCCTTTCCTTTCCCCTTTCCTTTTTTGGGCCCTTTCCAGCCTTTTCTTTCCTTTTTCCTTTCCTTTCCTTTCCTTTCCTTTCCTTTCCTTTTTTGGGTTTTTTCCAGGCCCCGCGCACAGCCGGAGCCGCCGCCAGCGCGCGAGGCCGGCACGGGAGGGGCCCGCGCGTCTTCAAGCGGCGATGGCGCGGGAGGGGCCCGCGCGTCTTCAAGCGGCGATGGGGGGGGGGGTCCGCGGCTGCTCCTGGGGTCGCGCCGGGCTCTTCAAGCGGCGATGGTGGCGGTGGGGACCACCAACGGCTTTTTGGGTATTTGGGGGGGGGGGGAGGGGATTTTGGTGGATCTTTGGTGGATTTGGGGGTACTGGGGGGAAATTGGGAAATTTGGGCAGATTTTGGGGGAAAATTGAGGCGGTTTTGGAACATTTGGGGAGATTGGGGGGAGTTTTGGAATCTTTGGGCTGCATTGGAGGGAATTGGGGCAGATTTGGGCAGATTGGAGGATTTGGGGCTTCGACCTTTTGGATTTGGGGCAATTTGGGGCCACTTTGGGCAATTCTGGGCCATTTGAATCCAATCTTTCTCCACTTTGGGGTCAACTTTGGCTCTGCTTGGGGCTTTTGGACTCCTTTGAAGCCATTTCAGGGCAGTTTGGGGTCACTTGGGCTCATTTCAGTCCCATCTTTTGTCATTTTTGGCTCCATTTTTACACATGTTGGCTCACTTGGGGTGAATTTTGGGTCCTTTCGGGCCCATTTGGGGCCATTTTAGCTGTCTCGGTCCCTCTGGGAGCCCAGCTGGTGGTTGCTGGCACTGCCAGGGCCCAGATCCGGACATTTCCCTGTTCTGGCACAGCCCAAGTGCAGCAATTCACTGGCACAGAAATCCAAAACCCGTGGCAGCTCCCTGCTCCTGGGTCTGGCACCGCCCACGCCTTGTGTTTGCTGCGCCAGCACCCAGATTTGGAAATTTCCCGCTGCCAGCAGAGCCCAAATCCGGCAGGTTTCTGTCGCTGCCGACGGCACCGCCCAGATCTGGTGTTTGCTGGCAGCGCCAGCGCCCAGATCTGAAAACTCCCTGGGGCTGGCACAGCCCGAGTCCAGGGATTTGCTGGCACCGAAAGCCAAAATTTGGAAATTTGCAGGTTCTGGCTCCAGCACCATCCAGATCTGGTGTTTGCTGGGACTGCCAGTGCCTAGATTTGGAAATTTCCCGATGCCTTCACAGCCCAGGTCCTGCAATCTGGTTTTAGCTAGCTTAGGCAGAGAAGTTCCTCAGACTGGGACTTTGCTTTTCTGGGAACTGTTTAAACCTGCTCTGGACTGAAAACCCAGAAAAACGGCAGCAGCAGCTCACACCTGTGGCCCACCGAGGGCTGGGACGCTGCATTCCAGCGCCAGAGGGACTTGGAAGAGACCGAGTGAGCCAACTCCAACCCACAGAAAGGACTTTCTGAATTTGCCATCTCTTCAGCACTGTCAGAGGTTTTATTTAATATTATTCATTTTTCATGCTTGTGAATACTTTACTTGTTAAATAACTGGGGTTTTTTTTCACTTTTCTCGAGGGAAGTCTTTTCCTGAACTAGTAGGGGAGGGGCTGCTTGAACTCGCTTTCTAGATGGAGCCCTTCTGGAGTTTGCTCCCAAAATTTGCCCTAAAGCCAGCACAAACAGTCACAATGAAAACTTCACCAGCGGCTCGACTCCCCAGCCCAGCAGGAAAAGAAAGGACATGTAAAGTTCTCCAAACATTGTCCTGCATTGCTGCAAAAGTCGGGCTGCACACACTGTGCGGTGTGGGAAGCCAAGAGAAGCTGCAGCTGGGGGCAAATCTTGTGACAGCAGCTCGACCTTGCTCTCCATGAGAGGTTCTTGGGAAGAGCAGACAGGAGAAGATTCCTGGAAAACTGAAACAGCTTTCCAGAAGTGAAATGAAAATGAAAGAAACAATCCAAGATGATTTCCTCTATTTATTTCTATGCTCCCCTTTTCCATCTCGCACGACTTCTCCATCCCAGTAATTCCAGATGCACCCCACCTCTAAGATCGGTGACTTAGTGATTTTTAGACACTCTAAAATACCATGAGCCCACACACAGTTTTTCCTTCCCCTCTTTTTTTTTGCTGGAAGGCAACACTGGAGATGTGAGTGCAGTGCTGGGGTCAGGCAGGAATCCTGCCCCAAGGGAAGGTGTCCCGGCAGCGTTTGCCCCTCAGCAAGGACAATGCACAGCAGCCAGCGAGGGGATCGCTGTGCCCGTGTGCAGGAGTCAGGGCTCTGCATCCGGGCTCGGCGCTGCAAAGTTCCCGCGTTTGGACAGACGGAGGGGCCGTCCCAGGGCGCGCGGGGGCTGGAACGTGGGAAGATCTCCCTTCCCTTCCTTCCCTTCCCTTCCCTCCCTTCCCTTCCCTTCCCTTCCCTTCCCTTCCCTTCCCTTCCCTTCCCTTCCCTTCCCTTCCCTTCCCTTCCCTTCCCTTCCCTTCCCTTCCCTTCCCTTCCCTTCCCTTCCCTTCCCTTCCCTTCCCTTCCCTTCCCTTCCCTTCCCTTCCCTTCCCTTCCCTTCCCTTCCCTTGTTCCTTCCTTCCTTCCCTTCCCTTCCCTTCCCTTCCCTTCCCCCTTCCTTCCCTTCCCTCCCTTCCCTTCCTTCCTTCCCTTCCCTTCCTTCCCTTCCCTTTCCCTTCCCTTCCCTTCCCTTCCCTTTCCTTCCCTTCCCTTCCTTCCCTTTCCCTTTTTCCTTTCCTTTGGGGCCCCTTTCCAGCCATTTCCTTTCGGGGCTTTTTGGGGGTTTCCAGGCCCCCGCCCAGCGCCGCCAGCCGCCGCCGCCAGCGCGCGAGGCCGGCACAGGAGGGGCCCGCGTTTCTTCAAGCGGCGATGGCGCGGGGGGCCCGCGTTTCTTCAAGCGGCGATGGCGCGGGGGGGTCGGCGGCTGCTCCGCGGGAGGGGGGGTCGCGCCGGGCTCTTCAAGCGGCGATGGTGGCGGTGGGGACCACCAACGGCTTGTTGGGTATTTGGCGGCGATGGGGGGTGGGGGGGCTTTTTGTGGATCTTTGGTGGATTTGGGGTACTGGGGGCAAATTGGGAATTTGGGCAGATTTTGGGGGAAAATTGAGGCGGTTTTGGAACATTTGGGGAGATTGGGGGGAATTTTGGAATCTTTGGGCTGCATTGGAGGGAATTTGGGCAGATTTGGGCAGATTGGAGGATTTGGGGCTTCGACCTTTTGGATTTGGGGCAATTTGGGGCCACTTTGGGCAATTCTGGGCCATTTGAATCCAATCTTTCTCCACTTTGGGGTCAACTTTGGCTCTGCTTGGGGCTTTTGGACTCCTTTTAAGCCATTTCAGGGTAGTTTGGGGTCACTTGGGCTCATTTCAATCCCATCTTTTGTCATTTTGGGCTCAATTTTTACACATGTTGGCTCACTTGGGGTGAATTTTGGGTCCTTTCGGGCCCATTTGGGGCCATTTTAGCTGTCTCGGTCCCTCTGGGAGCCCAGCTGGTGGTTGCTGGCACTGCCAGGCCCAGATCGGACATTTCCCTGTTCTGGCACAGCCCAAGTGCAGCAATTCACTGGCACAGAAATCCAAAACCCACAACTTTCTGCTGCTGGGTCTGGCACCGCCCACCCCTTGTGTTTGCTGCGCCAGCACCCAGATTTGGAAATTTCCGCTGCCAGCAGAGCCCAAATCCGGCAGTTTTTCTGTCGCTGCCAACGACACCGCCCAGATCTGGTGTTTGCTGGCAGCGCCAGTGCCCAGATCTGAAAACTCCCTGGTGCTGGCACAGCCCAAGTTCAGCGATTTGCTGGCACAGAAAGCCAAAATTTGGAAATTTGCAGGTTCTGGCTCCAGCACCATCCAGATCTGGTGTTTGCTGGGACTGCCAGTGCCCAGATTTGCAAATTTCCCGATGCCTTCACAGCCCAGGTCCTGCAATTTGGTTTTAGCTAGCTTAGGCAGAGAAGTTCCTCAGACTGGGACTTTGCTTTTTCTGGGAACTGTTTAAACCTGCTCTGGACTGAAAACCCAGAAAAACACCAGCAGCAGCAGCTCACACCCGTGGCCCGCCGAGGGCTGGGACGCTGCATTCCAGCGCCAGAGGGACTTGGAAGAGACCGAGTGAGCCAACTCCAACCCACAGAAAGGACTTTCTGAATTTGCCATCTCTTCAGCACTGTCAGAGGTTTTATTTAATATTATTCATTTTTCATGCTTGTGAATACTTTACTTGTTAAATAAACTGGGGGTTTTTTTTCACTTTTCTCGAGGGAAGTCTTTTCCTGAACTAGTAGGGGGAGGGGCTGCTTGAACTCGCTTTCTAGATGGACCCCTTCTGGAGGTTTGCTCCCAAAATTTGCCCTAAGCCAGCACAAACAGTCACAATGAAAACTTCACCAGCGGCTCGACTCCCCAGCCCAGCAGGAAAAGAAAGGACATGTAAAGTTCTCCAAACATTGTCCTGCTTCGCTGCAAAAGTCGGGCTGCACACCCTGTGCGGTGTGGAAAGCCAAGAGAAGCTGCAGCTGGGGGCAAATCTTGTGACAGAAGCTCGACCTTGCTCTCCATGAGAGGTTCTTGGGAGGAGCAGACAGGAGAGGATTCCTGGAAAACTGAAACAGCCTTCCAGAAGTGAAACGAAAATGAAAGAAACAATCCAAGATGATTTCCTCTATTTATTTCTATGCTCCCCTTTTCCATCTCGCACGACTTCCCCATCCCAGTAATTCCAGATGCACCTCACCTCTAAGATCGGTGACTTAGTGATTTTTAGACACTCTAAAATACCATGAGCCACACACAGTTTTCCTTCCCCTCTTTTTGCTGGAAGGCAACACTGGAGATGTGAGTGCAGTGCTGGGGTCAGGCAGGAATCCTGCCCCAAGGGAAGGTGTCCCGACAGCGTTTGCCCCTCAGCAGGGCCAATGCACAGCAGCCAGCGGGGGATCGCTGTGCCCGTGTGCAGGAGTCAGGGCTCTGCATCCGGGCTCGGCGCTGCAAAGTTCCCGCGTTTGGACAGACGGGGGGCCGTCCCAGGGCGCGCGGGGCTGGAACGTGGGAAGATCTTCCTCCCCTCCCCCTCCCTTCCTTCCTTCCCTTCCCTTCCCTTCCCTTCCCCTTCCCTTCCCTTCCCCTTCCCTTCCCTTCCCTTCCCTTCCCTTCCCTTCCCTTCCCTTCCCCTTCCCTTCCTTCCCTTCCTTCCTTCCCTTCCCTTCCCTTCCCCTTCCCTTCCCTTCCCCCCTTCCCTTCCCTTCCCTTCCCTTCCCTTCCCTTCCCTTCCCCTTCCCTTCCCTTCCTTCCTTCCCTTCCTTCCCTTCCTTTTCCTTCCTTCCCTTCCCTTCCTTCCCTTCCCTTCCTTCCTTCCTTCCTTCCTTCCTTTCCTTTCCCCTTTCCTTTCCTTCCTTTCCCTCCTTTTCCTTTCCTTTCAATTTTCCCCCATTTCCAGCCATTTCAGGGCTTTTTTCCTTTTTTTCCAGGCCCCGCGCACAGCCGGAGCCGCCGCCAGCGCGCGAGGCCGGCACAGGGAGGCCCCCGCGTTTCTTCAAGCGGCGATGGCACCGGAGGGGCCCGCGTTTCTTCAAGCGGCGATGGCGCGGGGGGGGGTCGGCGGCTGCTCCGGGGGTCGCGCCGGGCTCTTCAAGCGGCGATGGTGGCGGTGGGGACCACCAACGGCTTTTTGGGAATGGTGGGGGGACATTGGGGGGGGATTTTGTGGATCTTTGGTGGATTTGGGGGTACTGGGGGCAAATTGGGAAATTTGGGGAGATTTTGGGGGAAAATCGAGGCGGTTTTGGAACATTTGGGGAGATTGGGGGGAATTTTGGAATCTTTTGGCTGCATTGGAGGGAGTTTGGGAAGATTTGGGCAGATTGGAGGATTTGGGGGTTCAACCTTTTGGATTTGGGGCAATTTGGGGCCACTTTGGGCAATTCTGGGCCATTTGAATCCAATCTTTCTCCACTTTGGGGTCAACTTTGGCTCTGCTTGGGGCTTTTGGACTCCTTTTAAGCCATTTCAGGGCAGTTTGGGGTCACTTGGGCTCATTTCAGTCCCATCTTTTGTCATTTTTGGCTCCGTTTTTACACATGTTGGCTCACTTGGGGTGAATTTTGGGTCCTTTCGGGCCCATTTGGGGCCATTTTAGCTGTCTCGGTCCCTCTGGGAGCCCAGCTGGTGGTTGCTGGCACTGCCAGGGCCCAGATCTGGACATTTCCCTGTTCTGGCACAGCCCAAGTGCAGCAATTCACTGGCACAGAAATCCAAAACCCACAACTTTCTGCTGCTGGGTCTGGCACCGCCCACCCCTTGTGTTTGCTGCGCCAGCACCCAGATTTGGAAATTTCCCGCTGCCAGCAGAGCCCAAATCCGGCAGATTTCTGTCGCTGCCAACGACACCACCCAGATCTGGTGTTTGCTGGCAGCGCCAGCCCAGATCTGAAAACTCCTGGTGCTGGCACAGCCCAAGTCCAGGGATTTGCTGGCACAGAAAGCCAAAATTTGGAAATTTCAGGTTCTGGCTCCAGCACCATCCAGATCTGGTGTTTGCTGGGACTGCCAGTGCCCAGATTTGAAATTTCGATGCCTTCACAGCCCAGGTCCTGCAATTTGGTTTTAGCTAGCTTAGGCAGAGAAGTTCCTCAGACTGGGACTTTGCTTTTTCTGGGAACTGTTTAAACCTGCTCTGGACTGAAAACCCAGAAAAACACCAGCAGCTCACACCTGTGGCCCACCGAGGGCTGGAACGCTGCATTGCAGCGCCAGAGGGACTGAGAAGAGACCGAGTGAGCCAACTGCAACCCACAGAAAGGACTTTCTGAATTTGCCATCTCTTCAGCACTGTCAGAGGTATTATTTAATATTATTCATTTTTCATGCTTGTGAATACTTTACTTGTTAAATAAACTGGGTTTTTTCCCTTTTCTCGAGGCAAGTCTTTTCCTGAACTAGTCGGGGGAGGGGCTGCTTGAACTCGCTTTCCGGACGGAGCCCTTCCGGAGGTTTGCTCCCAGAATTTGCCCTAAGCCAGCATAAACAGTCACAATGAAAACTTCACCAGCGGCTCGACTCCCCAGCCCAGCAGGGAAAGAAAGGACATGTAAAGTTCTCCAAACAGTGTCCTGCTTTGCTGCAAAAGTCGGGCTGCACACCCTGTGCGGTGTGGGAAGCCAAGAGAAGCTGCAGCTGGGGGCAAATCTTGTGACAGAGGCTCGACCTTGCTCTCCACGAAAGGTTCTTGGGAAGAGCAGACAGGAGAAGATTCCTGGAAAACTGAAACAGCTTTCCAGAAGTGAAACGAAAATGAAAGAAACAATCCAAGATGATTTCCTCTATTTATTTCTATGCTCCCCTTTTCCATCTCGCACTACTTCTCCATCCCAGTAATTCCAGATGCACCCCACCTCTAAGATCGGTGACTTAGTGATTTTTAGACACTCTAAAATACCATGAGCCCCACACAGTTTTCCTTCCCCTCTTTTTGCTGGAAGGCAACACTGGAGATGTGAGTGCAGTGCTGGGGTCAGGCAGGAATCCTGCCCCAAGGGAAGGTGTCCCGGCAGCGTTTGCCCCTCAGCAGGGACAATGCACAGCAGCCAGCGAGGGGATCGCTGTGCCCGTGTGCAGGAGTCAGGGCTCTGCATCCGGGCTCGGCGCTGCAAAGTTCCCGCGTTTGGACAGACGGAGGGGCCGTCCCCGGGGCGCGCGGGGCTGGAACGTGGGAAGATCTCCCTTCCCTTCCCTCCCTTCCCTTCCCTTCCCTTCCCTTCCCTTCCCTTCCCTTCCCTTCCCTTCCCTTCCCTTCCCTTCCCTTCCCTTCCCTTCCCTTCCCTTCCCTTCCCTTCCCTTCCCTTCCCTTCCCTTCCCTTCCCTTCCCTTCCCTTCCCTTCCCTTCCCTTCCCTTTCCTTTCCTTCCCTTCCCTTCTTTCCTTCCCCCTTCCCTTCCCTTCCCTTCCCTTCCCTTCCCTTCCCTTCCCTTCCTTTCCTTCCTTCCCTTCCTTCTTTCCTCCTTTTCCTTTCCTTTCCTTTCCTTTCCCTTTCCTTTCCTTTCCTTTCCTTTCCTTTTCCTTTCCTTTCCTTTCATTTCCTTTTTTTTTTTTCCTTTCCTTTCAAGCCCCTTTCCTTTCCTTTCCTTTCCTTTCCCGCCGCCAGCGCGCCGCCCTTTCCAAAACAGGAGGGGGCCCGCGTTTCTTCCAGCGGCGATGATGGCGGGGGGGGGCCCCGCGTTTCTTCAAGCGGCGATGGCGGATTTGGGGCAATTTTGGGGGGGGGGCGGCGCCTTCAAGCGGCGATGGGGGGGTCGCGTCGGGGTCGCGCCGGGCTCTTCAAGCGGCGATGGTGGCGGTGGGGACCACCAACGGCTTGTTGGGGCGGTGGGGGGGGGGGGGGGGGGGATTTTGGTGGATCTTTGGTGGATTTGGGGCTACTGGGGCAAATTGGGAAATTTGGGGAGATTTTTTGGGGAAAATTGAGGCGGTTTTGGAACATTTGGGGAGATTGGGGGAATTTTTGGAATTTGGGCTGCATTTGAGGGAATTTGGGCAGATTTGGGCAGATTGGAGGATTTGGGGCTTCGACCTTTTGGATTTGGGGCAATTTGGGGCCACTTTGGGCAATTCTGGGCCATTTGAATCCAATCTTTCTCCACTTTGGGGTCAACTTTGGCTCTGCTTGGGGCTTTTGGACTCCTTTTAAGCCATTTCAGGGTAGTTTGGGGTCACTTGGGCTCATTTCAATCCCATCTTTTGTCATTTTGGGCTCAATTTTTACACATGTTGGCTCACTTGGGGTGAATTTTGGGTCCTTTCGGGCCCATTTGGGGCCATTTTAGCTGCCTCGGTCCCTCTGGGAGCCCAGCTGGCGGTTGCTGGCACTGCCAGGGCCCAGATCCGGACATTTCCCTCTTCTGGCACAGCCCAAGGGCAGCAATTTCCTGGCACAGAAATCCAAAACCCGTGGCAGCTCCCTGCTACTGGGTCTGGCACCGCCCACGCCTTGTGTTTGCTGCGCCAGCACCCAGATTTGGAAATTTCCCGCTGCCAGCAGAGCCCAGATCCGGCAGGTTTCTGTCGCTGCCAACGACACCGCCCAGATCTGGTGTTTGCCGGCAGCGCCAGCGCCCAGATCTGAAAACTCCCTGGTGCTGGCACAGCCCAAGTCCAGGGATTTGCTGGCACCGAAAGCCAAAATTTGGAAATTTGCAGGTTCTGGCTCCAGCACCATCCAGATCTGGTGTTTGCTGGGACTGCCAGGGCCCAGATTTGGAAATTTCCCGATGCCTTCACAGCCCAGGTCCTGCAATCTGGTTTTAGCTAGCTTAGGCAGAGAAGTTCCTCGGACTGGGACTTTCCTTTTTCTGGGAACTGTTTAAACCTGCTCTGGACTGAAAACCCAGAAAACACCGGCAGCAGCAGCTCACACCTGTGGCCCACCGAGGGCTGGGACGCTGCATTCCGGCGCCACAGGGACTTGGAAGAGACCGAGTGAGCCAACTCCAACCCACAGAAAGGACTTTCTGAATTTGCCATCTCTTCAGCACTGTCAGAGGTTTTATTTAATATTATTCATTTTTCATGCTTGTGAATACTTTACTTGTTAAATAAACTGGGGTTTTTTCACTTTTCTCGAGGGAAGTCTTTTCCTGAACTAGTAGGGGAAGGGGCTGCTTGAACTCGCTTTCCGGACGGAGCCCTTCTGGAGGTTTGCTCCCAGAATTTGCCCTAAGCCAGCACAAACAGTCACAATGAAAACTTCACCAGCGGCACGACTCCCCAGCCCAGCAGGGAAAGAAAGGACATGTAAAGTTCTCCAAACATTGTCCTGCTTTGCTGCAAAAGTCGGGCTGCACACACTGTGCGGTGTGGGAAGCCAAGAGAAGCTGCAGCTGGGGGCAAATCTTGTGACAGAGGCTCGACCTTGCTCTCCATGAGAGGTTCTTGGGAAGAGCAGACAGGAGAAGATTCCTGGAAAACTGAAACAGCTTTCCAGAAGTGAAACGAAAATGAAAGAAACAATCCAAGATGATTTCCTCTATTTATTTCTATGCTCCCCTTTTCCATCTTGCACGACTTCTCCATCCCAGTAATTCCAGATGCACCTCACCTCTAAGATCGGTGATTTAGTGATTTTTAGACACTCTAAAATACCATGAGCCACACGCAGTTTTCCTTCCCCAGCTTTTACTGGAAGGCAACACTGGAGATGTGAGTGCAGTGCTGGGGTCAGGCAGGAATCCTGCCCCAAGGGAAGGTGTCCCGGCAGCGTTTGCCCCTCAGCAGGGACAATGCACAGCAGCCAGCGAGGGGATCGCTGTGCCCGTGTGCAGGAGTCGGGGCTCTGCATCCGGGCTCAGCGCTGCAAAGTTCCCGCGTTTGGACAGACGGAGGGGCCGTCCCCGGGGCGCGCGGGGCTGGAACGTGGGAAGATCTCCCCCCCTTCCTTCCCCTTCCCTTCCTTCCCTTCCCTTCCCTTCCCTTCCCTTCCCCCCTCCCTTCCCTTCCCTTCCCTTCCCCTTCCCTTCCCCTTCCCTTCCCTTCCCTTCCCCTTCCTTCCTTCCTTCCTTCCCTTCCTTCCCTTCCCTTCCCTTCCCTTCCCCTTCCCTTCCCTTCCCCTTCCCTTCCCTTCCCTTCCCTTCCCTTCCCTTCCCTTCCCTTCCTTCCCTTCCTTCCCTTCCCTTCCCTTCCCTTCCCTTCCCTTCCCTTCCCTTCCCTTCCCTTCCCTTCCCTTCCCTTCCCTTCCCTTCCCTTTCCTTCCCCTTCCCTTCCTTTCCTTCCTTCCCTTCCTTCCTTGTTCCTTCCTTCCTTCCTTTCCTTTTTTCCTTTTTTGGGCCATTTCCAGCCATTTCGGGGCTTTTTTCCTTTTTTCAGGCCCCCGCACAGCCGGAGCCGCCGCCGCCAGCGCGAGGCCGGCCAGCAGGAGGGGGGGCCGGGGGCCTCTTCAAGCATGAGTGCCCGGGGGACCGGCGCGTTCTTCTTCAAGCGGCGATGGCACGGGGGGCCCCGCGTTTGGGGCAAGCGGCGATGGCGCGGGGGTCGATGGCGGCGGGGGGGCTGCTCCTGGGGTCGCGCCGGGCTCTTCAAGCGGCGATGGTGGCGGTGGGGACCACCAACGGCTTTTGGGAATTTTTGGGGGGGGGGATTTTTGGGTCCTTGGGCTGGATCTTTGGTGGATTTTGGGGGTACTGGGGGCAAATTGGGAAATTTGGGCAGATTTTGGAAAAAATTGAGGCGGTTTGGAACATTTGGGAGATTGGGGGAATTTTGGAATCTTTTGGCTGCATTGGAGGGAATTTGGGCAGATTTGGGCAGATTGGAGGATTTGGGGGTTCGAACTTTTGGATTTGGGGCAATTTGGGGCCACTTTGGGCAATTCTGGGCCATTTGAATCCAATCTTTCTCCACTTTGGGGTCAACTTTGGCTCTGCTTGGGGCTTTTGGACTCCTTTTAAGCCATTTCAGGGTAGTTTGGGGTCACTTGGGCTCATTTCAATCCCATCTTTTGTCATTTTGGGCTCAATTTTTACACATGTTGGCTCACTTGGGGTGAATTTTGGGTCCTTTCGGGCCCATTTGGGGCCATTTTAGCTGTCTCGGTCCCTCTGGGAGCCCAGCTGGTGGTTGCTGGCACTGCCAGGGCCCAGATCCGGACATTTCCCTGTTCTGGCACAGCCCAAGTGCAGCAATTCACTGGCACAGAAATCCAAAACCCGACAACTTTCTGCTGCTGGGTCTGGCACCGCCCACCTCTTGTGTTTGCTGCGCCAGCACCCAGATTTGGAAATTTCCCGCTGCCAGCAGAGCCCAAATCCGGCAGATTTCTGTCGCTGCCAACGACACCGCCCAGATCTGGTGTTTGCTGGCAGCGCCAGTGCCCAGATCTGGAAACTCCCTGGCGCTGGCACAGCCCAAGTCCAGTGATTTGCTGGCACAGAAAGCCAAAATTTGGAAATTTCCAGGTTCTGGCTCCAGCACCATCCAGATCTGGTGTTTGCTGGGACTGACAGTGCCCAGATTTGGAAATTTCCCGATGCCTTCACAGCCCAGGTCCTGCAATTTGGTTTTAGCTAGCTTAGGCAGAGAAGTTCCTCAGACTGGGACTTTGCTTTTTCTGGGAACTGTTTAAACCTGCTCTGGACTGAAAACCCAGAAAAACACCAGCAGCTCACACCTGTGGCCCACCGAGGGCTGGAACGCTGCATTGCAGCGCCAGAGGGACTGAGAAGAGACCGAGTGAGCCAACTGCAACCCACAGAAAGGACTTTCTGAATTTGCCATCTCTTCAGCACTGTCAGAGGTTTTATTTCATATTATTCATTTTTCATGCTTGTGAATACTTTACTTGTTAAATAAACTGGGGGGTTTTTTTCCCTTTTCTCGAGGGAAGTCTTTTCCTGAGCTAGTAGGGGGAGGGGCCGCTTGAACTCGCTTTCTAGATGGAGCCCTTCTGGAGGTTTGCTCCCAAAATTTGCCCAAAGCCAGCACAAACAGTCACAATGAAAACTTCACCAGCGGCTCGACTCCCCAGCCCAGCAGGAAAAGAAAGGACGTGTAAAGTTCTCCAAACATTGTCCTGCTTCGCTGCAAAAGTCGGGCTGCACACACTGTGCGGTGTGGGAAGCCAAGAGAAGCTGCAGCTGGGGGCAAATCTTGTGACAGCAGCTCGACCTTGCTCTCCAAGAGAGGTTCTTGGGAAGAGCAGACAGGAGAAGATTCCTGGAAAACTGAACCAGCCTTCCAGAAGTGAAATGAAAATGAAAGAAACAATCCAAGATGATTTCCTCTATTTATTTCTATGCTCCCCTTTTCCATCTCGCACTACTTCTCCATCCCAGTAATTCCAGATGCACCCCACCTCTAAGATCGGTGACTTAGTGATTTTTAGACACTGGAAAATACCATGAGCCACACGCAGTTTTCCTTCCCCTCTTTTTGCTGGAAGGCAACACTGGAGATGTGAGTGCAGTGCTGGGGTCAGGCAGGAATCCTGCCCCAAGGGAAGGTGTCCCGGCAGCGTTTGCCCCTCAGCAAGGCCAATGCACAGCAGCCAGCGAGGGGATCGCTGTGCCCGTGTGCAGGAGTCAGGGCTCTGCATCCGGGCTCGGCGCTGCAAAGTTCCCGCGTTTGGACAGACGGAGGGGCCGTCCCCGGGGCGCGCGGGGCTGGAACGTGGGAAGATCTCCCTTCCCTTCCCTTCCCTTCCCCCTTCCCTTCCTTCCCTTCCCTTCCCTTCCCTTCCCTTCCTTCCTCCCTTCCCTTCCCTTCCCTTCCCTTCCCTTCCCTTCCCTTCCCTTCCCTTCCCTTCCCTTCCCTTCCCTTCCCTTCCCTTCCCTTCCCCCTTCCCTTCCCTTCCCTTCCCTTCCCTTCCCTTCCCTTCCCTTCCCTTCCCTTCCCTTCCCTTCCCTTCCCTTCCCTTCCCTTCCCTTCCCTTCCCTTCCCTTCCCTTCCCTTCCCTTCCCTTCCCTTCCCTTGTTCCTTCCCTCCTTTTGGGCCCGTTTCCAGCCATTTCGGGGCTTTTTGGGGTTTTTTCCAGGCCCCCGCGCACAGCCGGAGCCGCCGCCAGCGCGCGAGGCCGGCACGGGAGGGGCCCGCGCGTCTTCAAGCGGCGATGGCGCGGGAGGGGCCCGCGTTTCTTCAAGCGGCGATGCGGGGGGGGGGGGTCGGCGGCTGCTCCTGGGGTCGCGCCGGGCTCTTCAAGCGGCGATGGTGGCGGTGGGGACCACCAACGGCTTGTTGGGAATTGGCGGGGGGGTGGGGGGGGGGATTTTGGTGGATCTTTGGTGGATTTGGGGGTACTGGGGGCAAATTGGGAAATTTGGGGAGATTTTGGGGGAAAATCGAGGCGGTTTTGGAACATTTGGGGAGATTGGGGGGAATTTTGGAATCTTTGGGCTGCATTGGAGAGAATTTGGGCAGATTTGGGCAGATTGGTGGATTTGGGGGTTCAACCTTTTGGATTTGGGGCAATTTGGGGCCACTTTGGGCAATTCTGGGCCTTTTGAATCCAATCTTTCTCCACTTTGGGGTCAACTTTGGCTCTGCTTGGGGCTTTTGGACTCCTTTGAAGCCATTTCAGGGCAGTTCGGGGTCACTTGGGCTCATTTCAATCCCATCTTTGGTCATTTTGGGCTCCATTTTTACACATGTTGGCTCACTTGGGGTGAATTTTGGGTCCTTTCGGGCCCATTTGGGGCCATTTTAGCTGTCTCGGTCCCTCTGGGAGCCCAGCTGGTGGTTGCTGGCACTGCCAGGGCCCAGATCCGGACATTTCCCTCTTCTGGCACAGCCCAGGTGCAGCAATTTGCTGGCACAGAAAACCAAATCCGATTTCCTGATGCTGGGACTGGTGCCCAGACCTGGTGTTTGCCAGTGCACCCAGATCTGGATATTCCCTGTTCTGGTGCCAGCCCAGCCCATTTCCTGGAGAAAATTTCTGGCAATTCCTGCTACCGTCACCATGCCAAGATCTGGTGTTTGTGTTTGCTGGCAGCGCCAGGCCCAGATCTGAAAACTCCTGGTGCTGGCACAGCCCAAGTCCAGGGATTTGCTCAGAAAGCCAAAATTTGGAAATTTCCAGGTTCTGGCTCCAGCACCATCCAGATCTGGTGTTTGCTGGGACTGCCAGTGCCCAGATTTGAAATTTCCCGATGCCTTCACAGCCCAGGTCCTGCAATTTGGTTTTAGCTGGCTTAGGCAGAGAAGTTCCTCGGACTGGGACTTTCCTTTTTCTGGGAACTGTTTAAACCTGCTCTGGACTGAAAACCCAGGAAAACGCCAGCAGCAGCTCACACCTGTGGCCCGCCGAGGGCTGGGACGCTGCATTCCGGCGCCAGAGGGACTTGGAAGAATTTGAGTGAGCCAACTCCAACCCACAGAAAGGACTTTTCTGAATTTGCCATCTCTTCAGCACTGTCAGAGGTTTTATTTAATATTATTCATTTTCATGCTTGTGAATACTTTACTTGTTAAATAAACTGGGGTTTTTCTTTTTTCTCGAGGGAAGTCTTTTCCTGAACTAGTTGGGGAGGGTTTGCTTGAACTCGCTTTCTATTTGGAGCCCTTCTGGAGGTTTGCTCCCAAAATTTGCCCTAAGCCAGCACAAACAGTCACAATGAAAACTTCACCAGCGGCTCGACTCCCCAGCCCAGCAGGAAAAAAAGGACATGTAAAGTTCTCCAAACATTGTCCTGCTTTGCTGCAAAGTCGGGCTGCACACCCCTGTGCGGTGTGGGAAGCCAAGAGAAGCTGCAGCTGGGGCAAATCTTGTGTTTTTCGACCTTGCTCTCCATGAGAGGTTCTTGGGAAGAGCAGACAGGAGAAGATTCCTGGAAACTGAAACAGCTTTCCAGAAGTGAAACGAAAATGAAAGAAACAATCCAAGATGATTTCCTCTATTTATTTCTATGCTCCCCTTTTCCAAAGTTCACGACTTCTCCATCCCAGTAATTCCAGATGCACCCTTAATCCTACCTCTAAGATCGGTGACTTAGTGATTTTTAGACACTCTAAAATACCATGAGCCTCTTGTTTTCCTTCCCCTTTTTTTTGCTGGAAGGCAACACTGGAGATGTAAGTGCAGTGCTGGGGTCAGGCAGGGACCCAGGCTATTTTCTGCGTTTGCCCCTCAGCAGGGACAATGCACAGCAGCCAGCGAGGGGCGGATCCTTCATTAAAGTTCTGTTTGCAGGAGTCACCAGGGCTCTGCATCCGGGCTCCCTCTTCCGCGTTTGGACAGACGGAGGAGGGGTTCTCTTGGGGGGGCTGGGGAAACCACTGGTCCCTTGGGGGTCCCTTCCCTTTTCCTTCCCTTCCCTCCCTTTCCTTCCTTCCCTTCCAGAAGGTTTCCTGGTTCCCTTTCCCTTCCCTTCCCTTCCCTTCCAGGGCCCAGATCTTCCAATTTCCCTTCCTGGTTCCCTGGCCAGCTTCCTTTTGCAGAATTTGCCCTGGCACAGAAATCCAAAACCCGGCAACTTTCTGCTGCTGGGGGGCTGGGGACCACCGCCCTTTTTTGGGGGGGGATTTTTGATCTTTGTGTTTGCTGGGGCCAGCACCCAGATTTGGAAAATTTCCCTGCCAGCAGAGCCCAAATCCGGCAGATTTCTGGGGTTCAACCTTTTGGATTTGGGGCTTGGGGCCACGACATTCTGGGCCATTTGAATCCAATCCCTGGGGATCTGGCTTTTGTTTGCTTCAGCGCCAGTTTGGGGCCCAGATCTGAAAACTCCTGGCTGCTGGCACAGCCCAAGTCCAGGGATTTGCTGGCACAGAAAGCCAAAATTTGGAAATTTCCAGGTTCTGGCTCCAGCACCATCCAGATCTGGTGTTTGCTGGGACTGACAGTGCCCAGATTTGGAAATTTCGATGCCTTCACAGCCCAGGTCCTGCAATTTGGTTTTAGCTGGTTTTTAGGCAGGCAGAAGTTCCTCAGACTGGGACTTTGCTTTTTCTGGGAACTGTTTAAACCTGCTCTGGACTGAAAACCCAGAAAAACACCGGCAGCTCACACCTGTGGCCCACCGAGGGCTGGGACGCTGCATTCCAGCGCCAGAGGGACTGGGAAGAGACCGAGTGAGCCAACTCCAACCCACAGAAAGGACTTTCTGAATTTGCCATCTCTTCAGCACTGTCAGAGGTTTTATTTAATATTATTCATTTTTCATGCTTGTGAATACTTTACTTGTTAAATAAACTGGGTTTTTTCACTTTTCTCGAGGGAAGTCTTTTCCTGAACTAGTAGGGGAAGGGGCTGCTTGAACTCGCTTTCTAGACGGACCCCTTCTGGAGGTTTGCTCCCAAAATTTGCCCTAAGCCAGCACAAACAGTCACAATGAAAACTTCACCAGCGGCTCGACTCCCCAGCCCAGCAGGAAAAGAAAGGACATGTAAAGTTCTCCAAACATTGTCCTGCTTCGCTGCAAAAGTCGGGCTGCACACACTGTGCGGTGTGGGAAGCCAAGAGAAGCTGCAGCTGGGGGCAAATCTTGTGACAGCAGCTCGACCTTGCTCTCCATGAGAGGTTCTTGGGAGGAGCAGACAGGAGAGGATTCCTGGAAAACTGAAACAGCCTTCCAGAAGTGAAATGAAAATGAAAGAAACAATCCAAGATGATTTCCTCTATTTATTTCTATGCTCCCCTTTTCCATCTCGCACGACTTCTCCATCCCAGTAATTCCAGATGCACCCCACCTCTAAGATCGGTGACTTAGTGATTTTTAGACACTCTAAAATACCATGAGCCCCACACGCAGTTTTCCTTCCCCTCTTTTTTGCTGGAAGGCAACACTGGAGATGTGAGTGCAGTGCTGGGGTCAGGCAGGAATCCTGCCCCCAGGGAAGGTGTCCCGGCAGCGTTTGCCCCTCAGCAAGGCCAATGCACAGCAGCCAGCGAGGGGATCGCTGTGCCCGTGTGCAGGAGTCAGGGCTCTGCATCCGGGCTCGGCGCTGCAAAGTTCCCGCGTTTGGACAGACGGAGGGGCCGTCCCCGGGGCGCGCGGGGGCTGGAACGTGGGAATCTCCCTTCCTTCCCCTTCCCTTCCCTTCCCTTCCCTTCCCTTCCCTTCCCTTCCCCCTTCCCTTCCCCCTTCCCCTTCCCTTCCCTTCCTTCCCTTCCTTCCCCTTCCCCCTTCCCTTCCCTTCCCTTCCCTTCCCTTCCTTCCCTTCCCTTCCCTTCCTTTTCCCTTCCCTTCCTTCCCTTCCCTTCCCTTCCCTTCCTTCCCTTCCCTTCCCTTCCCTTCCCTTCCCTTCCCTTCCCTTCCCTGTCCTTTTCCTTCCTTTCCTTCTTCCTTCCTTCCTTTTCCCCCTTCCAGCTGGGGGCAAATTTTGGGTTTTTTCAGGCCCCCCTTGCCGCCGCCAGCGCGCGAGGCCCTTTCCTTTCCTTTCCTTTCAGCCCGCTTTCCTTCAAGCGGCGATGGCGCTGGAGGGGCCCGCGTTTCTCAAGCGGCGATGATTTCCTCTATTTATTTCGGCTTGCTCCTTTGGGGTTTCGCGCCGGGCTCTTCAAGCGGCGATGGTGGCGGTGGGGACCACCAACGGCTTGTTGGAATTTGGGGGGGGGGGGATTTTGTGGATCTTTGGTGGATTTGGGGTACTGGGGCAAATTGGGAAATTTGGGGAGATTCAGGGGGAAAATCGAGGCGGTTTTGGAACATTTGGGGAGATTGGGGAATTTTGGAATCTTTGGGCTGCATTGGAGAGAATTTGGGCAGATTTGGGCAGATTGGTGGATTTGGGGGTTCAACCTTTTGGATTTGGGGCAATTTGGGGCCACTTTGGGCAATTCTGGGCCTTTTGAATCCAATCTTTCTCCTTCCTTTGGGGTCAACTTTGGCTCTGCTTGGGGCTTTTGGACTCCTTTGAAGCCATTTCAGGGATATTTTGGGTCACTTGGGCTCATTTCAATCCCATCTTTGATCATTTTGGGCTCCATTTTTACACATGTTGGCTCACTTGGGGTGAATTTTGGGTCCTTTCGGGCCCATTTGGGGCCATTTTAGCTGTCTCGGTCCCTCTGGGGAGCCCAGCTGGTGGTTGCTGGCACTGCCCGGGCCCAGATCCGGACATTTCCCTGTTCTGGCACAGCCCAGGTGCAGCAATTTGCTGGCACAGAAAACCAAATCCGATTTCCTGATGCCAGGACGGGTGCGGCCCAGACCTGGTGTTTGCCAGTGCTCAGGTCTGGATATTCCCCTGTTCTGGGGACCCAAGCGGATCTTGTTGGGCAATTTTCTGGGGAAAAGCCAACATCTGGCAATTCCCTGGGGATTTTCATTGGATCTTTGGTGGATCCGGTGCTTTGGGGCAACCAGGAAATTTGGCCAGATTTTGGGGAAAATTGAGGCGGTTTTGGAACATTTGGGGAGATTGGGCAATTTTTGGAATCTTTGAGGCTGCATTGGAGGGTTTTTGGGCAGATTTGGGCAGATTGGAGGATTTGGGGTTCAACCTTTTGGATTTGGGGCAATTTGGGGCCCTTTTGGGCAATTCTGGGCCATTTGAATCCAATCTTTCTCCACTTTGGGGTCAACTTTGGCTCTGCTTGGGTTTTTTGGACGGAAAGCCATTTCAGGGCAGTTTGGGGTCACTGGGGCTCATTTCAGTCCCATCTTTTGTCATTTTGGCTCAATTTTTACACATGTTGGCTCACTTGGGGTGAATTTTGGGTCCTTTCGGGCCCATTTGGGGCCATTTTAGCTGTCTCGGTCCCTCTGGGAGCCCAGCTGGTGGTTGCTGGCACTGCCAGGGCCCAGATCCGGACATTTCCCTGTTCTGGCACAGCCCAAGTGCAGCAATTTACTGGCACAGAAATCCAAAACCCACAACTTTCTGCTGCTGGGTCTGGCACCGCCCACCTCTTGTGTTTGCTGCGCCAGCACCCAGATTTGGAAATTTCCCGGTGCCAGCAGAGCCCAAATCCGGCAGATTTCTGTCGCTGCCAACGACACCACCCAGATCTGGTGTTTGCTGGCAGCGCCAGAGCCCAGATCTGAAAACTCCCTGGTGCTGGCACAGCCCAAGTCCAGGGATTTGCTGGCACAGAAAGCCAAAATTTGGAAATTTCCAGGTTCTGGCTCCAGCACCATCCAGATCTGGTGTTTGCTGGGACTGACAGTGCCCAGATTTGGAAATTTTCGATGCCTTCACAGCCCAGGTCCTGCAATTTGGTTTTAGCTAGCTTAGGCAGAGAAGTTCCTCAGACTGGGACTTTGCTTTTTCTGGGAACTGTTTAAACCTGCTCTGGACTGAAAACCCAGAGAAAAACAGCAGCAGCAGCTCACACCTGTGGCCCACCGAGGGCTGGGACGCTGCATTCCAGCGCCAGAGGGACTGGGAAGAGACCGAGTGAGCCAACTCCAACCCACAGAAAGGACTTTCTGAATTTGCCATCTCTTCAGCACTGTCAGAGGTTTTATTTAATATTATTCATTTTTCATGCTTGTGAATACTTTACTTGTTAAATAAACTGGGGTTTTTTCACTTTTCTCGAGGGAAGTCTTTTCCTGAACTAGTAGGGGGAGGGGCTGCTTGAACTTGCTTTCTAGATGGACCCCTTCTGGAGGTTTGCTCCCAAAATTTGCCCTAAGCCAGCACAAACAGTCACAATGAAAACTTCACCAGCGGCATGACTCCCCAGCCCAGCAGGGAAAGAAAGGACATGTAAAGTTCTCCAAACATTGTCCTGCTTCGCTGCAAAAGTCGGGCTGCACACACTGTGCGGTGTGGGAAGCCAAGAGAAGCTGCAGCTGGGGGCAAATCTTGTGACAGCAGCTCGACCTTGCTCTCCACGAGAGGTTCTTGGGAGGAGCAGACAGGAGAGGATTCCTGGAAAACTGAAACAGCCTTCCAGAAGTGAAATGAAAATGAAAGAAACAATCCAAGATGTTTTCCTCTCTTTATTTCTATGCTCCCCTTTTCCATCTCGCACGACTTCTCCATCCCAGTAATTCCAGATGCACCTCACCTCTAAGATCGGTGACTTAGTGATTTTTAGACACTCTAAAATACCATGAGCCACACGCAGTTTTCCTTCCCCTCTTTTTGCTGGAAGGCAACACTGGAGATGTGAGTGCAGTGCTGGGGTCAGGCAGGAATCCTGCCCCAAGGGAAGGTGTCCCGGCAGCGTTTGCCCCTCAGCGAGGCCAATGCACAGCAGCCAGCGAGGGGATCGCTGTGCCCGTGTGCAGGAGTCAGGGCTCTGCATCCGGGCTCGGCGCTGCAAAGTTCCCGCGTTTGGACAGACGGAGGGGCCGTCCCCGGGCCGCGCGGGGCTGGAACGTGGGAAGATCTCCCTTCCCTTCCCTTCCCTTCCCTTCCCTTCCCTTCCCTTCCCTTCCCTTCCCTTCCCTTCCCTTCCCTTCCCTTCCCTTCCCTTCCCTTCCCTTCCCTTCCCTTCCCTTCCCTTCCCTTCCCTTCCCTTCCCTTCCCTTCCCTTCCTTTCCCTTCCCTTCCCTTCCCTCCCTTCCTTCCCTTCCCTTCCCTTCCCTTCCTTTCCTTCCCTTCCCTTCCCTTCCCTTCCCTTCCCTTCCCTTCCCCCTTCCCCTTCCTTCCCTTCCTTCCCTTCCCTTCCTTCCTTCCTTCCTTCCCTCCTTTCCTTTCCTTTCCTTTCCCCCCTTTCCAGCCATTTCGGGGCTTTTTTCCTTTTTTCCAGGCCCCTTTCCTTTCCTTTCCCCTGCACAGGCCGCCGCCAGCGCGCGAGGCCGGCACTTTCCTTTCCTTTCCCCCGCTTTTCTTCAAGCGGCGATGGCGCGGGAGGGGCCCGCGTTTCTTCAAGCGGCGATGGCGGGCGGGGGTCGGCGATGGCGCGGGGGGGGGCTGCTCCTGGGGTCGCGCCGGGCTCTTCAAGCGGCGATGGTGGCGGTGGGGACCACCAACGGCTTGTTGGGAATTGGCGGGGGGGGGGGGATTTTGTGGATCTTTGGTGGATTTGGGGTACTGGGGCAAATTGGGAAATTTGGGGAGATTTTGGGGAAAATTGAGGCGGTTTTGGAACATTTGGGGAGATTGGGGAATTTTGGAATCTTTGGGCTGCATTGGAGAGAATTTGGGCAGATTTGGGCAGATTGGAGGATTTGGGGTTCAACCTTTTGGATTTGGGGCAATTTGGGGCCACTTTGGGCAATTCTGGGCCATTTGAATCAATCTTTCTCCACTTTGGGGTCAACTTTGGCTCTGCTTGGGGCTTTTGGACTCCTTTTAAGCCATTTCAGGGCAGTTTGGGGTCACTTGGGCTCATTTCAATCCCATCTTTTGTCATTTTGGGCTCCATTTTTTACACATGTTGGCTCACTTGGGGTGAATTTTGGGTCCTTTCGGGCCCATTTGGGGCCATTTAGCTGTCTCGGTCCCTCTGGGAGCCCAGCTGGTGGTTGCTGGCACTGCCAGGCCCAGATCCGGACATTTCCCTCTTCTGGCACAGCCCAGGTGCAGCAATTTCACTGGCACAGAAAACCCAAAACCCGTGGCAGACCTGTTTCCTGGGTCTGGCACCGCCCCGCCTTGTGTTTGCTGCCGCGCCAGCACCCAGATTTTGTGTTTCCGCTGCCAGCAGAGCCCAAATCCGGAGCAATTTCTGTCGCTGCCAAATCTGGGTTTCCGAACACCACCCAATTTCTGGTGTTTGCTGGCAGCGCCCACCCGGCCCAGATCTGAAAACTCCCTGGTGCTGGCACAGCCCAAGTCAATCTGGTGTTTGCTGCTGGCACAGCCCAAGTCCAAGCCAAAATTTGGAAATTTGCAGGTTCTGGCTCCAGCACCATCCAGATCTGGTGTTTGCTGGGACTGCCAGTGCCCAGATTTGGAAATTTCCCGATGCCTTCACAGCCCAGGTCCTGCAATCTGGTTTTAGCTGGCTTAGGCAGAGAAGTTCCTCGGACTGGGACTTTCCTTTTTCTTGGAACTGTTTAAACCTGCTCTGGACTGAAAACCCAGGAAAACACCGGCAGCAGCAGCTCACACCTGTGGCCCACCGAGGGCTGGGACGCTGCATTCCAGCGCCAGAGGGACTTAGAAGAGACCGAGTGAGCCAAGTACAACCCACAGAAAGGACTTTCTGAATTTGCCATCTCTTCAGCACTGTCAGAGGTTTTATTTAATATTATTCATTTTTCATGCTTGTGAATACTTTACTTGTTAAATAAACTGGGGTTTTTTCACTTTTCTCGAGGGAAGTCTTTTCCTGAACTAGTAGGGGGAGGGGCTGCTGGAACTTGCTTTCTAGACGGAGCCCTTCTGGAGGTTTGCTCCCAAAATTTGCCCTAAGCCAGCACAAACAGTCACAATGAAAACTTCACCAGCGGCACGACTCCCCAGCCCAGCAGGGAAAGAAAGGACATGTAAAGTTCTCCAAACATTGTCCTGCTTTGCTGCAAAGTCGGGCTGCACACCCTGTGCGGTGTGGGAAGCCAAGAGAAGCTGCAGCTGGGGGCAAATCTTGTGACAGAGGCTCGACCTTGCTCTCTCCCCTGGAAAACTGAAACAGCTTTCCAGAAGTGAAACGAAAATG
>JALJVW010000113.1:95981-115281 GCA_024865655.1 Emberiza elegans
TCGACCTTGCTCTCCATGAGAGAGGTTCTTGGGAAGAGCAGACAGGAGAAGATTCCTGGAAAACCTGAGCAGCTTTCCAGAGAGGTAAGGTAAGAAGAAACAATCCAAGATGATTTCCTCTATTTTATTTCTAACGCTCCCCTTTTCCATCTTGCGACTTCTCCATCCCAGTAATTCAGATGCACCTCACCTCTAAGATCGGTGGTTAGTATTTTTAGACACTCTAAAATACCATGAGCCACACACAGTTTTTCCTTCCCCAGTTTTTGCTGGGCAACACTGGAATGTAAAGTGCAGTGCTGGGGTCAGGCAGGAATCCTGCCCCAGGGAGAGTGTCCGGCATGTTTGCCCCTCAGCAGGACAATGCACAGCCAGCAGGGGATCGCTGTGCCCGTGTCTGGAGTCGGGGCTCTGCATCGGGCTCAGCGCTGCAAAGTTCCGCGTTTGGACAGACAGAGGCCGTCCCAGGCGCGAGGGGGGCTGGGCGTGGGAGATCTCCTTCCCTTCCTTCCCTTCCTTCCCTTCCCTTCCTTCCCTTCCTTCCCTTCCTTCCTTCCTTCCCTTCCCCTTCCCTTCCCTTCCTTTCCCTTCCTTCCCTTCCTTCCTTCCCTTCCCTTCCTTCCCTTCCTTCCTTCCCTTCCCTTCCCTTCCTTCCTTTCCTTCCCTTCCTTTCCCTTCCCTTCCCCTTCCCTTCGCCCTTCCCTTCCTTTCCCTTTCCCTTCCTTCCTTTCCTTTCCCCTTTCCTTTCCTTTCCTTTTCCCTTTCCTTTCCTTTTTCCTTTCCTTTCCCTTTCCTTTCCTTCCTTTCCTTTCCTTTCCTTTCCTTTCCTTTCCTTTCCTTTCCTTTCCTTTCCTTTCCTTTCCCTTTCCTTTTCCTTTTTTTTCCTTTCCTTTGAGGGCCCAGGCCCCGCCCTTCCTTTCAGCCGCCAGGCGCCGGCACGGGGACCGGCCAGCCCTCTTCCTTTTCCCTTTCTGCGGGAGGGGGGGGGGGGGCGATGGCGGGGGGCCTTTGCTCTCCTGGGGTCGCGCCGGGCTCTTCAAGCGGCGATGGTGGCGGTGGGGACCACCAACAGCTTTTGGGTATTTGGGGGGGGATTTTGGTGGATCTTTGGTGGATTTGGGGCTACTGGGGCAAATTGGAAGATTTGGGCAGATTTTGGGGAAAATTGGGCAGTTTTGGAACATTTGGGAGATTGGAATTTTGGAATCTTTGGGCTGCATTGGAAAATTTGGGCAGATTTGGGCAGATTGGAGGATTTGGGGCTTCGACCTTTTGGATTTGGGGCAATTTGGGGCCACTTTTGGGCAATTCTGGGCCATTTGAATCAATCTTTCTCCACTTTAGGGTCAACTTTGGCTCTGCTTGGGGCTTTTGGACTCCTTTTAAGCCATTTCAGGGCAGTTTGGGGTCCTTGGGCTCATTTCAATCCCATCTTTTGTCATTTGGGCTCAATTTTACATGTTGGCTCACTTGGGGTGAATTTTGGGTCCTTTCGGGCCCATTTGGGGCCATTTAGCTGCCTCGGTCCCTCTGGGAGCCCAGCTGGTGGTTGCTGGCACTGCCAGGGCCCAGATCCGGACATTTCCCTCTTCTGGCACAGCCAAGGGCAGCAATTCACTGGCACAGAAATCAAAACCGTGGCAATTTCCTGCTACTGGGTCTGGCACCGCCCACCTTGTGTTTGCTGCGCCAGTACCCAGATTTGAAATTTCCGCTGCCTGTAGAGCCCAAATCCGGCGGGCTGCCAGCAGAGATCCCAACCGAATCTGAAAACTCCTGGTTTGGCACAGTATTAAGTCAGGGATTTGCTGGCACAGAAAGCCAAAATTTGCAGGTTCTGGCTCCAGCACCATCCAGATCTGGTGTTTGCTGGGACTGCCAGTGCCCAGATTTGAAATTTCGATGCCTTCAGCCCAGGTCCTGCAATTTGGTTTTAGCTGGCTTAGGCAGAGAAGTTCCTCGGACTGGGACTTTCCTTTTCTTGGAACTGTTTAAACCTGCTCTGGACTGAAAACCCAGGAAAAACCAGCAGCAGCAGCTCACACCTGTGGCCGCCGAGGCTGGGGCGCTGCATTCCAGCACCCACAGGGACTTGGAAGAGACCGAGTGAGCCAACTGCAACCCACAGAAAGGACTTTCTGAATTTGCCATCTCTTCAGCACTGTCAGAGGTTTTATTTCATATTATTCATTTTTCATGCTTGTGAATACTTTACTTGTTAAATAAACTGGGTTTTTTCACTTTTCTCGAGGGAAGTCTTTTCCTGAACTAGTAGGGGGAGGGGCCGCTTGAACTCGCTTTCCGGACGGAGCCCTTCTGGAGGTTTGCTCCCAAAATTTGCCCTAAGCCAGCACAAACAGTCACAATGAAAACTTCACCAGCGGCATGACTCCCCAGCCCAGCAGGGAAAGAAAGGACATGTAAAGTTCTCCAAACATTGTCCTGCTTTGCTGCAAAAGTCGGGCTGCACACCCTGTGCGGTGTGGGAAGCCAAGAGAAGCTGCAGCTGGGGGCAAATCTTGTGACAGAAGCTCGACCTTGCTCTCCATGAGAGGTTCTTGGGAAGAGCAGACAGGAGAAGATTCCTGGAAAACTGAAACAGCTTTCCAGAAGTGAAACGAAAATGAAAGAAACAATCAAGATGATTTCCTCTATTTATTTCTATGCTCCCCTTTTCCATCTCGCACGACTTCTCCATCCCAGTAATTCCAGATGCACCCCACCTCTAAGATCGGTGACTTAGTGATTTTTAGACACTCTAAAATACCATGAGCCACACACAGTTTTCCTTCCCCAGTTTTTACTGGAAGGCAACACTGGAGATGTGAGTGCAGTGCTGGGGTCAGGCAGGAATCCTGCCCCAAGGGAAGGTGTCCCGGCAGCGTTTGCCCCTCAGCAAGGACAATGCACAGCAGCCAGCGAGGGGATCGCTGTGCCCGTGTGCAGGAGTCAGGGCTCTGCATCCGGGCTCGGCGCTGCAAAGTTCCCGCGTTTGGACAGACGGAGGGGCCGTCCCCGGGGCGCGCGGGGCTGGAACGTGGGAAGATCTCCCTTCCCTTCCCTTCCCTTCCCTTCCCTTCCCTTCCCTTCCCTTCCCTTCCCTTCCCTTCCCTTCCCTTCCCTTCCCTTCCCTTCCCTTCCCTTCCCTTCCCTTTCCCCTTTCCTTCCTTCCCCTTCCCTTCCCTTCCTTTCCTTTCCCTTCCCTTCCCTTCCCTTTCCCTTCCCTTCCCTTTCCCCTTCCCCTTTCCTTCCCTTTCCCTTCCTTTCCTTTCCTTCCCTTCCTTTCCTTTCCTTCCCTTTCCTTCCCTTCCTTCCCTTTCCTTTCCTTCCTTTTTCCTTTCCTTTCCTTTCCTTTCCTTTCCTTTCCTTCCTTTCCTTTCCTTTCCTTTCCTTTCCTTTCCTTTCCTTTCCTTTCCTTTCCTTTTTCCTTTCCCCCTTTCCTTTCCGGAGCCGCCGCCAGCGCGAGGCCTTTCGGGAGGGCCCGCGCTTTCTTCAAGCGGCGATGGCCGGAGGGCCCTTTCCTTTTCTTCGCTTTCCAGCGGCGATGGCGGGGGGCCCGGCGGCTGCTCCTGGGGTCGCGCCGGGCTCTTCAAGCGGCGATGGTGGCGGTGGGGACCACCAGCGATGGTTTTTGGGGGCGGGGGGTGGGGGATTTTGGTGCATCTTTGGTGGATTTGGGGCTACTGGGGGCAAATTGGGAAATTTGGGCAGATTTTGGGGGAAAATTGAGGCGGTTTTGGAACATTTGGGGAGATTGGGGGGAATTTTGGAATCTTTGGGCTGCATTGGAGGGAATTTGGGCAGATTTGGGCAGATTGGAGGATTTGGGGCTTCGACCTTTTGGATTTGGGGCAATTTGGGGCCACTTTGGGCAATTCTGGGCCATTTGAATCCAATCTTTCTCCACTTTGGGGTCAACTTTGGCTCTGCTTGGGGCTTTTGGACTCCTTTTAAGCCATTTCAGGGTAGTTTGGGGTCACTTGGGCTCATTTCAATCCCATCTTTTGTCATTTTGGGCTCAATTTTTACACATGTTGGCTCACTTGGGGTGAATTTTGGGTCCTTTCGGGCCCATTTGGGGCCATTTTAGCTGCCTCGGTCCCTCTGGGAGCCCAGCTGGTGGTTGCTGGCACTGCCAGGCCCAGATCGGACATTTCCCTGTTCTGGCACAGCCCAGGTGCAGCAATTCACTGGCACAGAAATCCAAAACCGTGGCTTTCCTGCTGCTGGGTCTGGCACGCCCCACCTTGTGTTTGCCCGGCTGCCCCACCCAGATTTGGAAATTTCCCTGCCAGCAGAGCCCAAATCCGGCAGATTTCTGTCGCTGCCAACGGCACCACCCAGATCTGGTGTTTGCTGGCAGCGCCAGGCATTTGGCAATCTGAAAACTCCTGGTGCTGGCACAGCCACAGTCCAGGGATTTGCTGGCACAGAAAAGCAAAATTTGGAAATTTCCAGGTTCTGGCTCCAGCACCATCCAGATCTGGTGTTTGCTGGGACTGCCAGTGCCCAGATTTGGAAATTTCGATGCCTTCACAGCCCAGGTCCTGCAATTTGGTTTTAGCTAGCTTAGGCAGAGAAGTTCCTCAGACTGGGACTTTGCTTTTCTGGGAACTGTTTAAACCTGCTCTGGACTGAAAACCCAGAAAAAAACGGCAGCAGCAGCTCACACCTGTGGCCCGCCCGAGGGCTGGGACGCTGCATTCCAGCGCCAGAGGGACTGGGAAGAGACCGAGTGAGCCAACTCCAACCCACAGAAAGGACTTTCTGAATTTGCCATCTCTTCAGCACTGTCAGAGGTTTTATTTAATATTATTCATTTTCATGCTTGTGAATACTTTACTTGTTAAATAAACTGGGGGTTTTTCCCTTTTCTCGAGGGAAGTCTTTTCCTGAACTAGTAGGGGAGGGGCTGCTTGAACTTGCTTTCTAGATGGACCCTTCTGGAGGTTTGCTCCCAAAATTTGCCCTAAGCCAGCACAAACAGTCACAATGAAAACTTCACCAGTGGCTCGACTCCCCAGCCCAGCAGGAAAAGAAAGGACATGTAAAGTTCTCCAAACATTGTCCTGCTTTGCTGCAAAAGTCGGGCTGCACACCCTGTCTTGGTGTGGGAAGCCAAGAGAAGCTGCAGCTGGGGGCAAATCTTGTGACAGAGGCTCGACCTTGCTCTCCATGAGAGGTTCTTGGGAAGAGCAGACAGGAGAAGATTCCTGGAAAACTGAAACAGCTTTCCAGAAGTGAAACGAAAATGAAAGAAACAATCAAGATGATTTCCTCTATTTATTTCTATGCTCCCCTTTTCCATCTCGCACGACTTCTCCATCCCAGTAATTCCAGATGCACCCCACCTCTAAGATCGGTGACTTAGTGATTTTAGACACTCTAAAATACCATGAGCCACACACAGTTTTCCTTCCCCTCTTTTTTGCTGGAAGGCAACACTGGAGATGTGAGTGCAGTGCTGGGGTCAGGCAGGAATCCTGCCCCAAGGGAAGGTGTCCCGGCAGCGTTTGCCCCTCAGCAAGGACAATGCACAGCAGCCAGCGAGGGGATCGCTGTGCCCGTGTGCAGGAGTCAGGGCTCTGCATCCGGGCTCGGCGCTGCAAAGTTCCGCGTTTGGACAGACGGAGGGGCCGTCCCAGGCGCGCAGGGGGCTGGAACGTGGGAAGATCTCCTTCCCTTCCCTTCCCTTCCTTCCCTTCCCTTCCTTCCTTCCCTTCCCTTCCTTCCCTTCCCTTCCCTTCCCTTCCCTTCCCCTCCCTTCCTTCCCTTCCCCTTCCCTTCCCTTCCCTTCCCTTCCCTTCCCTTCCTTTCCCTTCCCTTCCCTTCCTTTCCTTCCCTTCCTTCCCTTCCTTTTCCTTTCCTTTTCCTTTCCTTTCCCTTCCTTCCCTTCCCTTCCCTTTTCCTTCCTTCCTTTCCCTTTCCTTTCCTTTCCCTTCCTTTCCTTTCCTTTCCCATTTCCTTTCCTTTCCTTTCCAGTGTTCCTTTCCTTTCCTTTCCCCCTTTCCTTTCCTTTCCCAGGCCCTTTCCCCGCCTTTTGGGGAGGCCGGCCAGGGGAGGGGCCCGCGCTTTGGGCAAAAGCGGCGATGGCCCGCGGGGGACCCCGCGCCTTTTCTTCAAGCGGCGATGGCGGGGGGGCCCGCGGCTGCTCCTGGGGTCGCGCCGGGCTCTTCAAGCGGCGATGGTGGCGGTGGGGACCACCAGCGGCCTTGTTGGGAATTGGGGGGGGGGGATTGGAGTGGATCTTTGGTGGATTTGGGGGTACTGGGGCAAATTGGAAATTTGGGGAGATTTTGGGGGAAAATCGAGGCCTGTTTTGGAACATTTGGGAGATTGGGGGAATTTTGGAATCTTTGGGCTGCATTGGAGGGAATTTGGGCAGATTTGGGCAGATTGGAGGATTTGGGGCTTCAACCTTTTGGATTTGGGGCAATTTGGGGCCACTTTGGGCAATTCTGGGCCATTTGAATCCAATCTTTCTCCACTTTAGGGTCAACTTTGGCTCTGCTTGGGGCTTTTGGACTCCTTTTAAGCCATTTCAGGATATTTGGGGGTCACTTGGGCTCATTTTCAATCCCATCTTTTGTCATTTTGGGCTCCATTTTTTACACATGTTGGCTCACTTGGGGTGAATTTTGGGTCCTTTCGGGCCCATTTGGGGCCATTTTAGCTGTCTCGGTCCCTCTGGGAGCCCAGCTGGTGGTTGCTGGCACTGCCAGGGCCCAGATCGGACATTTCCCTCTTCTGGCACAGCCCAGGGGCAGCAATTTGCTGGCACAGAAATGAAAACCCGTGGCAGCTCCTGCTGCTGGGTCTGGCACCCTTTTCCCCACCCCTTGTGTTTGCTGCCATCCCAGTAATTCCATGCACCCCACCTTTAAGCCCAGATTTGGATGGCACGGGCAATTTTTCCCTGCTGCCGGCGCCACCACCCAGATCTGGTGTTTGCTGGCAGCGCCAGTGCTGACACCCAGATCTGAAAACTCCTGGTGCTGGCACAGCCCAAGTCCAGGGATTTGCTGGCAAAGAAAGCCAAAATTTTGAAATTTCCAGGTTCTGGCTCCAGCACCACCCAGATCTGGTGTTTGCTGGGACTGCCAGGGCCCAGATTTGGAAATTTCCCGATGCCTTCACAGCCCAGGTCCTGCAATTTGGTTTTAGCTGGCTTAGGCAGAGAAGTTCCTCGGACTGGGTCTTTCCTTTTTCTTGGAACTGTTTAAACCTGCTCTGGACTGAAAACCCAGGAAAACACCGGCAGCAGCAGCTCACACCCGTGGCCCGCCGAGGGCTGGGACGCTGCATTGCAGCACCAGAGGGACTGGGAAGAGACCGAGTGAGCCAACTCCAACCCACAGAAAGGACTTTCTGAATTTGCCATCTCTTCAGCACTGTCAGAGGTTTTATTTAATATTATTCATTTTTCATGCTTGTGAATACTTTACTTGTTAAATAAACTGGGGTTTTTTCACTTTTCTCGAGGGAAGTCTTTTCCTGAACTAGTAGGGGGAGGGGCTGCTTGAACTTGCTTTCTAGACGGAGCCCTTCTGGAGGTTTGCTCCCAAAATTTGCCCTAAGCCAGCACAAACAGTCACAATGAAAACTTCACCAGCGGCACGACTCCCCAGCCCAGCAGGGAAAGAAAGGACATGTAAAGTTCTCCAAACATTGTCCTGCTTTGCTGCAAAAGTCGGGCTGCACACCCTGTGCGGTGTGGGAAGCCAAGAGAAGCTGCAGCTGGGGGCAAATCTTGTGACAGAGGCTCGACCTTGCTCTCCATGAGAGGTTCTTGGGAAGAGCAGACAGGAGAAGATTCCTGGAAAACTGAAACAGCTTTCCAGAAGTGAAACGAAAATGAAAGAAACAATCCAAGATGATTTCCTCTATTTATTTCTATGCTCCCCTTTTCCATCTCGCACGACTTCTCCATCCCAGTAATTCCAGATGCACCCCACCTCTAAGATCGGTGACTTAGTGATTTTTAGACACTCTAAAATACCATGAGCCACACACACAGTTTTCCTTCCCCTCTTTTTGCTGGAAGGCAACACTGGAGATGTGAGTGCAGTGCTGGGGTCAGGCAGGAATCCTGCCCCAAGGGAAGGTGTCCCGGCAGCGTTTGCCCCTCAGCAAGGCCAATGCACAGCAGCCAGCGAGGGGATCGCTGTGCCCCGTGTGCAGGAGTCAGGGCTCTGCATCCGGGCTCGGCGCTGCAAAGTTCCCGCGTTTGGACAGACGGAGGGGGCCGTCCCGGGGGCGCGGGGGGCTGGAACGTGGGAAGATCTCCTTCCCTTCCCTTCCTTCCTTCCTTCCCCTTCCTTCCCTTCCTTCCCTTCCCTTCCCTTCCCCCTTCCCTTCCCTTCCCTTCCCTTCCCTTCCTTCCTTCCCTTCCTTCCCCCTTCCCTTCCCTTCCCTTCCCCCTTCCTTCCCTTCCCCTTCCCTTCCCTTCCTTCCCTTCCCTTCCCTTCCTTCCCTTCCCTTCCCTTTCCCTTCCCTTCCCTTCCCTTCCTTCTTTTCCCTTTTTCCCTTTCCTTTCCTTTCCCTTTCCTTTCCCTTCCCTTTCCCTTCCCTTCCTTCCTTTCCTTTTCCTTCCCCCTTTCCTTTCCTTTCCTTGTTCCTTTCCTTTCCTTTTTCCTTTCCTTTCCTTTCCTTTCCTTTTCCAGCCTTTCCTTTCCTTTCCTTTCCTTTCTTTTTTCCTTTCCTTTCCTTTTTTCAGGCCCCCGCGGTTGGCAGGAGCCGCCGCCAGCGCGCGAGGCCGGCTTTCCTTTCTTTGGGGCCCGCGTTTCTTCAAGCGGCGATGGCGCGGGAGGGCCAGCGTTTCTCTTCAAGCGGCGCTCTTGGCGCGGGGGGTCGGCGGCTGCTCCTGGGGTCGCGCCGGGCTCTTCAAGCGGCGATGGTGGCGCGGCTGGTGGGGACCACCGGGCAAGCTTGTTGGTGGCGGTGGGGACCGGGGGGGGGGGATTTTGGTGGATCTTTGGTGGATTTGGGGGTACTGGGGGCAAATTGGGAAATTTGGGCAGATTTTGGGGGAAAATTGAGGCGGTTTTGGAACATTTGGGGAGATTGGGGGGAATTTTGGAATCTTTGGGCTGCATTGGAGGGAGTTTGGGCAGATTTGGGCAGATTGGAGGATTTGGGGGTTCAACCTTTTGGATTTGGGGCAATTTGGGGCCACTTTGGGCAATTCTGGGCCATTTGAATCCAATCTTTCTCCACTTTGGGGTCAACTTTGGCTCTGCTTGGGGCTTTTGGACTCCTTTGAAGCCATTTCAGGGCAGTTTGGGGTCACTTGGGCTCATTTCAATCCCATCATTTTTTTTGTCATTTTGGGCTCATTTTTTACACATGTTGGCTCACTTGGGGTGAATTTTGGGTCCTTTCGGGCCCATTTTGGGCCATTTAGCTGTCTCGGTCCCTCTGGGAGCCCAGCTGGTGGTTGCTGGCACTGCCAGGGCCCAGATCTGGACATTTCCCTGTTCTGGCACAGCCCAAGTGCAGCAATTCACTGGCACAGAAATCCAAAACCCACAACTTTCTGCTGCTGGGTCTGGCACCGCCCACCCCTTGTGTTTGCTGCGCCAGCACCCAGATTTGGAAATTTCCCGGTGCCAGCAGAGCCCAAATCCGGCAGATTTCTGTCGCTGCCAACGACACCACCCAGATCTGGTGTTTGCTGGCAGCGCCAGTGCCCAGATCTGAAAACACCCTGATGCTGGCACAGCCCAAGTCCAGGGATTTGCTGGCACAGAAAGCCAAAAGTTGGAAATTTCCAGGTTCTGGCTCCAGCACCATCCAGATCTGGTGTTTGCTGGGACCGCCAGTGCCCAGATTTGGAAATTTCCCGATGCCTTCACAGCCCAGGTCCAGCAATTTGGTTTTAGCTAGCTTAGGCAGAGAAGTTCCTCAGACTGGGACTTTGCTTTTTCTGGGAACTGTTTAAACCTGCTCTGGACTGAAAACCCAGAAAAACACCGGCAGCTCCCACCTGTGGCCCACCGAGGGCTGGGACGCTGGATTGCAGCGCCACAGGGACTGAGAAGAGACCGAGGGAGCCAACTCCAACCCACAGAAAGGACTTTCTGAATTTGCCATCTCTTCAGCACTGTCAGAGGTTTTATTTCATATTATTCATTTTTCATGCTTGTGAATACTTTACTTGTTAAATAAACTGGGTTTTTTCACTTTTCTCGAGGGAAGTCTTTTCCTGAGCTAGTCGGGGAAGGGGCTGCTTGAACTCGCTTTCTAGACGGACCCCTTCTGGAGGTTTGCTCCCAAAATTTGCCCTAAACCAGCACAAACAGTCACAATGAAAACTTCACCAGCGGCACGACTCCCCAGCCCAGCAGGGAAAGAAAGGACATGTAAAGTTCTCCAAACATTGTCCTGCTTTGCTGCAAAAGTCGGGCTGCACACCCTGTGCGGTGTGGGAAGCCAAGAGAAGCTGCAGCTGGGGGCAAATCTTGTGACAGAAGCTCGACCTTGCTCTCCATGAGAGGTTCTTGGGAGGAGCAGACAGGAGAGGATTCCTGGAAAACTGAAACAGCCTTCCAGAAGTGAAATGAAAATGAAAGAAACAATCCAAGATGATTTCCTCTATTTATTTCTATGCTCCCCTTTTCCATCTCGCACGACTTCTCCATCCCAGTAATTCCAGATGCACCCCACCTCTAAGATCGGTGACTTAGTGATTTTTAGACACTCTAAAATACCATGAGCCCCACACACAGTTTTCCTTCCCCTCTTTTTGCTGGAAGGCAACACTGGAGATGTGAGTGCAGTGCTGGGGTCAGGCAGGAATCCTGCCCCAAGGGAAGGTGTCCCGGCAGCGTTTGCCCCTCAGCAAGGCCAATGCACAGCAGCCAGCGAGGGGATCGCTGTGCCCGTGTGCAGGAGTCAGGGCTCTGCATCCGGGCTCGGCGCTGCGAAGTTCCCGCGTTTGGACAGACGGAGGGGCCGTCCCCGGGGCGCGCGGGGCTGGAACGTGGGAAGATCTCCCTTCCCTTCCCTTCCCTTCCCTTCCCTTCCCTTCCCTTCCCTTCCCTTCCCTTCCCTTCCCTTCCCTTCCCTTCCCTTCCCTTCCCTTCCCTTCCCTTCCCTTCCCTTCCCTTCCCTTCCTTCCCCCCTTCCTTCCTTCCCTTCCCTTCCCTTCCCTTCCCTTCCCTTCCTTCCCTTCCCTTCCCTTCCCTTCCCTTCCCTTCCCTTCCCTTCCCTTCCCTTCCCTTCCCTTCCCTTCCCTTCCTTCCTTTCCTTCCCTTCCTTCCTTCCCTTCCGTTTTTCCTTCCATTTCTTCCCTTTTTCCCTTCCCAGGCCCCTTTCCTTCCCGGAGCCGCCGCCTTCCTTTTTCCCGGCCTTTCCTTTCCTTTCTTTTCGGCGATTTTCCTTTCCTTTCGTTTCTTTCCTTTCCTTTCCTTTCCTTTCCTTTCCTTTCCCGGGCTCTTCAAGCGGCGATGGTGGCTTTGGGGACCTTTCCAACCTTTCCTTCCTTTCCGAATTGGCGGGGGGGGGGATTTTTGTGGATCTTTGGTGGATTTCCTTTCCTTTACTGGGGGCAAATTTCCTTTGGGGAGATTTTGGGGAAAATCGAGGCGGTTTTGGAACATTTGGGGAGATTGGGGGGAATTTTGGAATCTTTGGGCTGCATTGGAGAGAATTTGGGCAGATTTGGGCAGATTGGTGGATTTGGGGGTTCAACCTTTTGGATTTGGGGCAATTTGGGGCCACTTTGGGCAATTCTGGGCCTTTTGAATCCAATCTTTCTCCACTTTGGGGTCAACTTTGGCTCTGCTTGGGGCTTTTGGACTCCTTTGAAGCCATTTCAGGGATATTTTGGGTCACTTGGGCTCATTTCAATCCCATCTTTGATCATTTTGGGCTCCATTTTTACACATGTTGGCTCACTTGGGGTGAATTTTGGGTCCTTTCGGGCCCATTTGGGGCCATTTTAGCTGTCTCGGTCCCTCTGGGAGCCCAGCTGGTGGTTGCTGGCACTGCCAGGGCCCAGATCCGGACATTTCCATCTTCTGGCACGGCCCAGGTGCAGCAATTTGCTGGCACAGAAAACCAAATCCGATTTCCTGATGCCAGTACGGGTGCCCAGACCTGGTGTTTGCCAGTGCTCAGGTCTGGATATTCCCCTGTTCTGGCAGAGCCAAGCCCAGCAATTTTCTGGAGAAAAAGCCAACATCTGGCAATTCCCTGCTACCGTCATTGGCAATGCCAAGATCCGGTGTGTGCCGGCACCAGCAGTGCCGGATGCGGGGGAGTTTCGGTGCACGCCCAAGCTTTCCAGCAATTTTGGAGGCCGGCAAGCGCCCTGCGGCCCGCCGGATCCGGTGTTTGCCGGCACGGCGGGTTTCGGATCCAGCAGCAGTTGCCGGCGGCAGCGCACCCGAGCCCAGCACGAAAGCCCACCGGTTTGCTGGCACGGAAAGCCAAAACCCGAATTTGGGTTTCCTGGTGCCAGGAGACCGTCTTGGGGCTGCCAAATCCTCTGGTTTTTGGGGAATGGCACAGGGCCCAGTCCAATTTCCTGGCTCCACCACTGGCCAAGCCAGCAATTTGCTGGCACGGAAACCCAAACCCGAGCAAAACCCGGCACCTCGGCAACCCGATCTGGGTTTGCTGACACCCAAGTGCCCCCAGATCCAGAATTTCCAGGCTCCAAGTGCAGCACTGGCACAATGCCAGCAGTTTGCTGGCAGAAACCCACATTTGGCAATTCCCCGGATTTCTGTCCTGCATATTCCCCACCCAGATCTGGTGTTTGCTGGCAGCGCCAGTGCCCAGATCTGAAAACTCCCTGGCGCTGGCACAGCCCAAGTCCAGGGATTTGCTGGCACAGAAAGCCAAAAGTTGGAAATTTCCAGGTTCTGGCTCCAGCACCATCCAGATCTGGTGTTTGCTGGGACTGACAGTGCCCAGATTTGGAAATTTCCCGATGCCTTCACAGCCCAGGTCCTGCAATTTGGTTTTAGCTAGCTTAGGCAGAGAAGTTCCTCAGACTGGGACTTTGCTTTTTCTGGGAACTGTTTAAACCTGCTCTGGACTGAAAACCCAGAAAAACACCAGCAGCAGCAGCTCACCCCCGTGGCCCGCCGAGGGCTGGGACGCTGCATTCCAGCACCAGAGGGACTGGGAAGAGACCGAGTGAGCCAACTCCAACCCACAGAAAGGACTTTCTGAATTTGCCATCTCTTCAGCACTGTCAGAGGTTTTATTTAATATTATTCATTTTTCATGCTTGTGAATACTTTACTTGTTAAATAAACTGGGGTTTTTTTTTCACTTTTCTCGAGGGAAGTCTTTTCCTGAACTAGTAGGGGGAGGGGCCGCTTGAACTCGCTTTCTAGACGGAGCCCTTCTGGAGGTTTGCTCCCAGAATTTGCCCTAAGCCAGCACAAACAGTCACAATGAAAACTTCACCAGCGGCTCGACTCCCCAGCCCAGCAGGAAAAGAAAGGACATGTAAAGTTCTCCAAACATTGTCCTGCTTTGCTGCAAAAGTCGGGCTGCACACACTGTGCGGTGTGGGAAGCCAAGAGAAGCTGCAGCTGGGGGCAAATCTTGTGACAGCAGCTCGACCTTGCTCTCCATGAGAGGTTCTTGGGAAGAGCAGACAGGAGAAGATTCCTGGAAAACTGAAACAGCCTTCCAGAAGTGAAACGAAAATGAAAGAAACAATCCAAGATGATTTCCTCTATTTATTTCTATGCTCCCCTTTTCCATCTCGCACGACTTCTCCATCCCAGTAATTCCAGATGCACCCCACCTCTAAGATCGGTGACTTAGTGATTTTTAGACACTCTAAAATACCATGAGCCACACGCAGTTTTCCTTCCCCTCTTTTTGCTGGAAGGCAACACTGGAGATGTGAGTGCAGTGCTGGGGTCAGGCAGGAATCCTGCCCCAAGGGAAGGTGTCCCGGCAGCGTTTGCCCCTCAGCAAGGCCAATGCACAGCAGCCAGCGAGGGGATCGCTGTGCCCGTGTGCAGGAGTCAGGGCTCTGCATCCGGGCTCGGCGCTGCAAAGTTCCCGCGTTTGGACAGACGGAGGGGCCGTCCCCGGGGCGCGCGGGGCTGGAACGTGGGAAGATCTCCCTTCCCTTCCCTTCCCTTCCCTTCCCTTCCCTTCCCTTCCCTTCCCTTCCCTTCCCTTCCCTTCCCTTCCCTTCCCTTCCCTTCCCTTCCCTTCCCTTCCCTTCCCTTCCTTCCCCTCCCTTCCTTCCCTTCCTTCCCTTCCTTTCCTTCCCTTCCTTCCCTTCCTTCCCTTCCCTTCCCTTCCCTTCCTTCCCTTCCCTTCCCTTTCCTTTCCCTTCCTTCCCTTCCCTTCCTTTCCTTTCCTTCCTTCCCTTCCTTCCTTTCCTTCCCTTTTCCTTTCCTTTCCCCCGTTTCTTTCCATTTCAGGGCTTTTTGGGGTTTTCAGGCCCCCTTTCCTGGCCGGAGCCGCCGCCAGCGCGCGAGGCCGGCACGGGAGGGGCCCGCGTTTCTTCAAGCGGCGATGGCGCGGGAGGGGCCCGCGTTTCTTCAAGCGGCGATGGCGCGGGGGTCGGCGGCTGCTCCAGGGGTCGCGCCGGGCTCTTCAAGCGGCGATGGTGGCGGTGGGGACCACCAACGGCTTGTTGGGAATTGGCGGGGGGGGGGGGGATTTTGTGGATCTTTGGTGGATTTCCTTTACTGGGGCAAATTGGGAAATTTGGGGAGATTTTGGGGGAAAATCGAGGCGGTTTTGGAACATTTGGGGAGATTGGGGGGAATTTTGGAATCTTTGGGCTGCATTGGAGAGAATTTGGGCAGATTTGGGCAGATTGGTGGATTTGGGGGTTCAACCTTTTGGATTTGGGGCAATTTGGGGCCACTTTGGGCAATTCTGGGCCTTTTGAATCCAATCTTTCTCCACTTTGGGGTCAACTTTGGCTCTGCTTGGGGCTTTTGGACTCCTTTGAAGCCATTTCAGGGATATTTTGGGTCACTTGGGCTCATTTCAATCCCATCTTTGATCATTTTGGGCTCCATTTTTACACATGTTGGCTCACTTGGGGTGAATTTTGGGTCCTTTCGGGCCCATTTGGGGCCATTTTAGCTGTCTCGGTCCCTCTGGGAGCCCAGCTGGTGGTTGCTGGCACTGCCAGGGCCCAGATCCGGACATTTCCCTGTTCTGGCACAGCCCAGGTGCAGCAATTTGCTGGCACAGAAAACCAAATCCGATTTCCTGATGCCAGGACGGGTGCCCAGACCTGGTGTTTGCCAGTGCTCAGGTCTGGATATTCCCCTGTTCTGGCAGAGCCAAGCCCAGCAATTTTCTGGAGAAAAAGCCAACATCTGGCAATTCCCTGCTACCGTCATTGGCAATGCCAAGATCCGGTGTTTGCCGGCACCAGCGGTGCCCGGATGCGGGAGTTTCCCGGTGCCGGCACAGCCCGAGCCCGGCAATTTTCCGGCAAAGAAAGCCGAGGCCCGGCAAACGCCCGGTGCCGGCCCCGGCCGGATCCGGTGTTTGCCGGCACGGCCGGGGCTCGGATCCAGCAGCAGTTGCCCGGCGGCAGCGCAGCCCGAGCCCAGCGGTTTGCTGGCACGGAAAGCCAAAACCCGGCAATTTCCTGGTGCCAGGAGACCGTCACTGCCAAATCTGGAGTTTCCCGGAATCGCCAGGGCCCAGATCCAGCAATTTCCTGGTGCCGGCACGGCCCAAGCCCGGCAATTTGCTGGCACGGAAACCCAAACCCGAGCAAATACCCGGCACCTACGGCAACCCGATCTCGTGTTTGCTGACACCACAAGTGCCCAGATCCAGAATGTTTCAGGCTCCTGCACAGCACAATGCCAGCAGTTTGCTGGCACAGAAAGTTCACATTTGGCAATTTCCCGGTGCCTGCATATTCCCCACCCAGATCTGGTGTTTGCTGGCAGCGCCAGTGCCCAGATCTGAAAACTCCCTGGCGCTGGCACAGCCCAAGTCCAGGGATTTGCTGGCACAGAAAGCCAAAAGTTGGAAATTTCCAGGTTCTGGCTCCAGCACCATCCAGATCTGGTGTTTGCTGGGACTGACAGTGCCCAGATTTGGAAATTTCCCGATGCCTTCACAGCCCAGGTCCTGCAATTTGGTTTTAGCTAGCTTAGGCAGAGAAGTTCCTCAGACTGGGACTTTGCTTTTTCTGGGAAGTGTTTAAACCTGCTCTGGACTGAAAACCCAGAAAAACACCAGCAGCAGCTCACACCTGTGGCCCGCCGAGGGCTGGGACGCTGCATTCCAGCACCAGAGGGACTGAGAAGAGACCGAGTGAGCCAACTACAACCCACAGAAAGGACTTTCTGAATTTGCCATCTCTTCAGCACTGTCAGAGGTTTTATTTAATATTATTCATTTTTCATGCTTGTGAATACTTTACTTGTTAAATAAACTGGGTTTTTTTCACTTTTCTCGAGGGAAGTCTTTTCCTGAACTAGTAGGGGGAGGGGCCGCTTGAACTCGCTTTCTAGATGGACCCCTTTTGAGGTTTGCTCCCAAAATTTGCCCTAAACCAGCACAAACAGTCACAATGAAAACTTCACCAGCGGCACGACTCCCCAGCCCAGCAGGAAAAGAAAGGACATGTAAAGTTCTCCAAACATTGTCCTGCTTTGCTGCAAAAGTCGGGCTGCACACACTGTGCGGTGTGGGAAGCCAAGAGAAGCTGCAGCTGGGGGCAAATCTTGTGACAGCAGCTCGACCTTGCTCTCCACGAGAGGTTCTTGGGAAGAGCAGACAGGAGAAGATTCCTGGAAAACTGAAACAGCCTTCCAGAAGTGAAATGAAAATGAAAGAAACAATCCAAGATGATTTCCTCTATTTATTTCTATGCTCCCCTTTTCCATCTCGCACGACTTCTCCATCCCAGTAATTCCAGATGCACCCCACCTCTAAGATCGGTGACTTAGTGATTTTTAGACACTCTAAAATACCATGAGCCACACGCAGTTTTCCTTCCCTCTTTTTTGCTGGAAGGCAACACTGGAGATGTGAGTGCAGTGCTGGGGTCAGGCAGGAATCCTGCCCCAAGGGAAGGTGTCCCGGCAGCGTTTGCCCCTCAGCAAGGCCAATGCACAGCAGCCAGCGAGGGGATCGCTGTGCCCGTGTGCAGGAGTCAGGGCTCTGCATCCGGGCTCGGCGCTGCAAAAGTTCCGCGTTTGGACAGACGGAGGAGGCCGTCCCGGGGCCGCGCGGGGCTGGAACGTGGGAAGATCTCCCTTCCCTTCCCTTCCCCCTTCCCCTTCCCCCTTCCCTTCCCCCTTCCCTTCCCTTCCCTTCCCTTCCCTTCCCTTCCCTTCCCTTCCTTCCTTTCCTTCCCTTCCCTTCCCTTCCTTTCCTTCCCTTCCTTCCCTTCCCTTCCCTTCCCTTCCTTTCCCTTCCTTTCCCTTCCTTCCCTTCCTTTCCTTCCTTCCTTTCCTTTCCTTCCCTTCCCCTTCCTTTCCTTCCTTCCCTTCCCTTCCTTTCCTTTCCTTTCCCTTCCCTTTCCTTCCTTTCCTTTCTTTCCTTTCCTTTCCTTTCCCTTTTCCTTTCCTTTTCCTTTCCTTTTTCCTTTCCTTTTCCTTTCCTTTCCTTTCCTTTTTTCCTTTTCCAGGCCCTTTCCGCACAGCGGGCCCGGGCCGCCGCCAGCGCGAGGCCCGGCGAGGCCGGCGCGCCTCTTCAAGCGGGACGGGGGACCCGCGCGTCTTCAAGCGGCGATGGCGCGGGAGGGGCCCGCGTTTCTTCAAGCGGCGATGGCGCGGGGGGTCGGCGGCTGCTCCTGGGGTCGCGCCGGGCTCTTCAAGCGGCGATGGTGGCGGTGGGGACCACCAACAGCTTGTTGGGAATTGGCGGGGGTGGGGGAGATTTTGGTGGATCTTTGGTGGATTTGGGGCTACTGAGGGGCAAATTGGGAAATTTGGGGAGATTTTGGGGAAAATTGAGGCGGTTTTGGAACATTTGGGGAGATTGGGGAATTTTGGAATCTTTGGGCTGCATTGGGAGAATTTGGGCAGATTTGGGCAGATTGGTGGATTTGGGGTTCAACCTTTTGGATTTGGGGCAATTTGGGGCCACTTTGGGCAATTCTGGGCCTTTTGAATCAATCTTTCTCCACTTTAGGGTCAACTTTGGCTCTGCTTGGGGCTTTTGGACTCCTTTTTGAAGCCATTTCAGGGATAGTTTGGGGTCACTTGGGCTCATTTCAATCCCATCTTTTGTCATTTTGGGCTCCATTTTTACACATGTTGGCTCACTTGGGGTGAATTTTGGGTCCTTTCGGGCCCATTTAGGGCCATTTTAGCTGTCTCGGTCCTCTGGGAGCCCAGCTGGTGGTTGCTGGCACTGCCAGGCCCAGATCACCACACCAGATCTGGTGTTTGCCACCAGTACCCAGATTTGAAAACTCCCTTGCTGCTGCAGCCCAAATACAGAAAGCCAAAATTTGGAAATTTCCAGGTTCTGGCTCCACACCATCCAGATCTGGTGTTTGCTGGGGGTCTGCCAGTGCCCAGATTTGAAATTTCCTGATGCCTTCCAGCCCAGGTCCTGCAATTTGGTTTTGCTAGCTTAGGCCCAAAGTTCCTCAGACTGGGTCTTTCCTTTTCTGGGAACTGTTTAAACCTGCTCTGGACTGAAAACCCAGAAAAAACACTGGCAGCCCCACCCTGGTGTTTGCTGGAACGCTTGCATTCCAGTGCCAGAGGGACTGAAATTTCCCGTGAGCCAACTCCACCCCAGAGAAAGGACTTTCTGAATTTGCCATCTCTTCAGCACTGTCAGAGGTTTATTTAATATTCATTTTTCCTTGGACTGTGAATACTTTACTTGTTAAATAAACTGGGTTTTTTCCGCTTTCTCGAGGGAAATCTTTTCCTGAACTAAGTAGGGGGGAGGCCGCTTGAACTCCGCTCTAGATGGACCCTCCGGAGGTTTGCTCCCAAATTTTGCCAAAGCCAGCACAAACAGTCACAATGAAAACTTCACCAGCAGCTCGACTCCCCCAGCCCAACAGAAAAGAAAGGACGTGTAAAGTTCTCCAAACAGTGTCCTACTTTGCTGCAAAAGTCGGGCTGCACCCTGTGCAGTGTGGGAAGCCAAGAGAAGCTGCAGCTGGGGCAAATCTTGTGACAGAGAGGGGCTGGAGCCTTGCTCTCCACGAAAGGTTCTTGGGAAGAGCAGACCGGAGAAGGTTCCTGGGCAGAGCAGCTTTCAGAAGTGAAGCGAAAATGAAAGAAACAATCAAGATGATTTCCTCTATTTATTTCCTATGCTCCCCTTTTCCATCTACATACGACTTCTCCATCCCAGTAATTCCAGA
>JALJVW010000114.1:0-219094 GCA_024865655.1 Emberiza elegans
AATACACTGGGTCCTCATCTGGGTCCTCATCTGGGTCTCATCGTCTGGGTCTCATCGTCTGGGTCTCATCGTCTGGGTCTCATCGTCTGGGTCCTCATCTGGGTCTCTCATCGTCTGGGTCCTCATCGTCTGGGTCTCTGTCGCCTGGGTCTCATCGTCTGGTCTCATCGTCTGGGTCTCATCGTCTGGGTCTCATCGTCTGGGTCTCATCGTCTGGGTCCTCATCTGGGTCCTCATCTGGCCCCTCATCTGGGTCCTCATCTGGGTCCTCATCTGGGTCCTCATCTGGGTCTCATCGTCTGGGTCTCTGTCAGCCTGGGCCTTGGCCGCCTGGCCTTGGCCGCCTGGCCTTGGCCGCCTGGCCTCTTGGCCGCCTGGGCCTTTGCCGCCTGGCCTTTGCCGCCTGGCCTTGGCCGCCTGGCCTTGGCCGCCTGGCCCTTGGTCAGCCTGGCCTCATCGTCTGGCCCTTGGTCAGCCTGGCCCTCATCGCCTGGCCTCATCGTCTGGGTCTCATCGTCTGGGTCTCATCGCCTGGGTCTCATCGTCTGGGTCTCATCGCCTGGGTCTCATCGCCTGGCCTCATCGTCTGGGTCTCATCGTCTGGGTCCTCATCTGGGTCTCTATCGTCATCGCCTGGCCTCATCGTCTGGGTCCTCATCGTCTGGGTCTCATCGTCTGGGTCTCTCATCGTCTGGGTCCTCATCTGGGTCCTCATCTGGGTCTCATCGTCTGGGTCTCATCGCCTGGGTCTCATCGTCTGGGTCTCTCATCGCCTGGGTCTCATCGTCTGGGTCTCATCGTCTGGGTCTCATCGTCTGGGTCTCATCGCCTGGGTCTCATCGCCTGGGTCTCATCGTCTGGGTCCTCATCTGGCCCCTCATCTGGGTCCTCATCGTCTGGGTCTCTGTCGCCTGGGTCTCTCATCGTCTGGGTCCTCATCTGGGTCTCATCGTCTGGGTCCTCATCTGGGTCTCATCGTCTGGGTCTCTGTCGCCTGGGTCTCTGTCGCCTGGCCTCATCGCCTGGCCCTTGGCCGCCTGGCCTTGCCGCCTGGCCTCTTGGCCGCCTGGCCTTGGCCGCCTGGCCTTGTCACTGGCCTTGGTCGCCTGGGCCCTCATCTGGGTCCTCATCTGGGTCCTCATCTGGGTCCTCATCTGGGTCCTCATCTGGGTCCTCATCTGGGTCTCATCGCCTGGCCCTTGGCCGCCTGGCCTTTGGCTGCCTGGCCTTTGGCCTGCCTGGCCTCATCGTCTGGGTCCTCATCGTCTGGTCTCATCGCCTGGGTCTCATCTGGGTCTCATCGTCTGGGTCTCTCATCGTCTGGTCTCATCGCCTGGGTCTCATCGCCTGGGTCTCATCGTCTGGGTCTCATCGTCTGGGTCCTCATCTGGGTCTCATCGTCTGGGTCTCATCGTCTGGGTCCTCATCTGGGTCCCTTCTTTTATTTCTTTCTATCACAGCAGAGTTTTCCATTCTCACTGTCGTAATATTTCGGCCGCTGTATGTCCATCTGCAAACCCTTACTCTGGGGACCCTCCTGGGCAGCAGGCTTATTTACATGGCAGCAACCTGCCTGGTAATGCCTTTCTCCATGCTCTACTGCACGCCAATACATTTCCCTGCCCTGTGCCGGGGCAATGCCCTGGTCCCAGTTCTTCTGTGAGAATCCCCCGGATCCTCAAGCTCTCCTGTTCCAAATCAAACCTCAGGAACTTGGACTCATTGTAGTTTGGTGCCTTTGTTATCATTTGGCTGTTTGTGTTCATTGTTTTTCTCCTGTCTTACTGAAATCTTCAGGGCTGTGCTGAGGGATCACCTCTGAGCAGGGACAGCTGGCCTTTTCCACCTGCTGCCTCCCTCACCTGGCTGTGGTCTCCTGTTCCTCAGCACTGGAACATTTGCCCCCCCCCCCATCTCCTCCCATCCCTGGATCTGTCAGTGTCAGTTCTGTACTCAATGGTGCCTCCAGCCCTGAACCCCCATCTACAACCTGAGGGAACCAGGAGCTCAAAGGCTGCCCAGTGTGGAACCTATGACTGGATCATTTCAGGAACATTAAACTGCTGGAAGATTTCTGCCAATCACTTGTAATAAAAGTCATCTTTGATATTTCTTGTTGGTTTGGTTGTGGGATTTTTAAAATTTATTTATTTTAATAATATTGCGTACTGTGAAAATCCATTTGTTTTACCGTTCCTTATTTTGATTCCTCCCACCCTCACTGTGGTCACAGATCAGGGTTTTGAATGAGGAGCTGTGGTTCCATAATGGTTTTTTATTAAGAACATAAAGGATCTTCCAGCAGAATAGTTTTCCTGACAGAGAGAGCCCTTTGTTGCCTTCTCTGGAGCTGCAGCAGCAATGTCTGTGTGCAGAGTTGGGGCAGATCAGATGCTGGTTCCAGCAGCTGTGCCCAGCAACAGCAGCAGCAGCATTCGGTGTTGCCAGTGCTGCTGCCCATTGGCCCTGCCCCTCTGCCCTGGTGGCCCTGGTGTTGCTGTAGGGCCTGAGTGCTCTCAGGGCTGGGCACAGCCCTGGGGTGGCAGTGCCGGGGCTGCAGCCGGGACAGGCCATGGGCACTGCTGGGGCAGCGCTGGCTCAGGCCAGGCCCTGGGGCTCAGGCTCCTTGCCCAGGCTCTCAAAGAGCACAGCCAGGCCAAGGCTCAGCACAGAACAGCCCCGTGAGCAGTCCCAGGCTGGCCGTCTTGGGTTTTGCTGCTTGGGTTTTGCTGCTTGGGTTTTGCTGTGGGTTTTTTTGCTGGGTTTTTACTGCTTGGGTTTTGCTGCTTGGGTTTTGCTTTAGGTTTTGTTTTTTTTTTTATGCTTTTTTTGCTGCTTGGGTTTTTGCTTTTTACTTTTTTTGCTTGGGTTTTTGCTGCTTGGGTTTTGGGTTTTTGCTTGGGTTTTTTGCTGCTTGGGTTTTTGCTTTGCTTTTTTAGGGTTTTTGCTGCTTGGGTTTTTGCTGTGGGTTTTTGCTGCTTGGGTTTTGTTGCTTGGGTTTTGCTGCTTGGGTTTTTTGCTGCTTGGGTTTTTTTTGGGTTTTGCTGCTTGGGTTTTGCTGGGTTTTGCTGCTTGGGTTTTTTGCTGCTTGGGTTTTGCTTGGGTTTTTTGCTGCTTGGGTTTTTTGCTGCTTGGGTTTTTTGCTGCTTGGGTTTTTTGCTGCTTGGGTTTTTTGCTGCTTGGGTTTTTTGCTGCTTGGGTTTTTTGCTGCTTGGGTTTTTTGCTGCTTGGGTTTTTTGCTGCTTGGGTTTTTTGCTGCTTGGGTTTTTTGCTGCTTTTTTTTGCTTGGTTTTTGCTGCTTGGTTTTTGCTGCTTGGGTTTTTGCTTTTTTTAAATTTTTGCTGCTTTGGGTTTTTTTTTTTGCTGTTGGGTTTTGCTGCTTGGGTTTTTGCTTGGCTTGGGTTTTACTGCTTGGGTTTTTGCTGCTTTTGGTTTTTGCTTTGGGTTTTTGCTGTGGGTTTTGCTGCTTGGGTTTTTGCTGTGGGTTTTTGCTGCTTGTTTTTGCTGCTTGGGTTTTTGCTGTTTTTGGTTTTTTGCTGCTTGGGTTTTGCTGCTTGGGTTTTGCTGCTTGGGTTTTGCTGCTTTTTGGGTTTTTTGCTGCTTGGGTTTTTGCTGTGGGTTTTGCTGCTTGGGTTTTGCTTGGGTTTTGCTGCTTGGTTTTTTTGCTTGGGTTTTGCTGCTGGGTTTTCTGCTGGGTTTTGCTGCTTGGGTTTTGCTGCTTGGTTTTTGCTTGGGTTTCTTGGGTTTTTGCTGCTTGGTTTTTGTTTTGGTTTTTGCTTTGGGTTTTTTGCTGCTTGGGTTTTGCTGCTTGGGTTTTGCTGCTTGGGTTTTGCTGCTTGGGTTTTTTGCTTGGGTTTTTACTTGGGTTTTTGCTTTTTTTTGCTGCTTGGGTTTTTTTGGGTTTTTTTTGCTTTTGCTTGGGTTTTTTGCTGCTTGGGTTTTTTGCTGCTTGGGTTTTTTGCTGCTTGGGTTTTTTGCTGCTTGGGTTTTTTGCTTGGGTTTTTTTTTTTTACTTTTTTTTAGCTGCTTGGGTTTTTGCTGCTTGGTTTTTTGGGTTGCTTGGGTTTTTGCTTTTTTTTTTATACTTGGGTTTTGCTGCTGTTTGTTTTTTGCTGCTTGGTTTTTTGGTTTTTGCTGGGTTTTTGCTGCTTGGGTTTTTTGCTGCTTGGGTTTTTTGCTGCTTGGGTTTTTTTTTTGCTGCTTGGTTTTTGCTGCTTGGGTTTTGCTGCTTGGGTTTTTGCTTGGGTTTTTTTTGCTTGGGTTTTGCTGCTTGGGTTTTTGCTGCTTGGGTTTTTTTTTTTTTTGCTGCTTGGGTTTTTTGGTTTGGGTTTTTTTGCTGGGTTTTTTGCTGGGTTTTGCTTGGGTTTTTGCTGGGTTTTGCTGCTTGGGTTTTTGCTGCTTGGTTTTTTTTTGCTGTGGGTTTTTTTTTTTTACTGGGTTTTTTGCTGCTTTTTTTGCTGCTTGGGTTTTTTGCTGCTTGGGTTTTTGCTGGGGTTTTTGCTGCTTGGTTTTTTTGCTTAGGTTTTGGTTTTTTTGCTTGGGTTTTTTGCTTTGGGTTTTTTTGCTGCTTGGTTTTTGTTGCTTGGGTTTTGCTGCTTGGGTTTTGCTGCTTGGGTTTTTGCTGCTTGGGTTTTGCTGCTTGGGTTTTTGCTGCTTGGTTTTGCTTTGCTTGGGTTTTTGCTGCTTGGGTTTTTGCTGGGTTTTTTGCTGCTTGGGTTTTTGCTGCTTGGGTTTTGCTGCTTGGGGTTTTGCTTTCTTGGGTTTTTTGCTGCTTGGGTTTTTGCTGCTTGGGTTTTTTTTTTTTGCTGTGGGTTTTTGCTGCTTGGTTTTTTTGCTGCTTGGGTTTTTTGGTTGCTTGGGTTTTGCTGCTTGGGTTTTTTGGGTTTTGCTGTTTTTTTTGCTGCTTAGGTTTTTTACTGCTTGGGTTTTGCTGTTTTTTGCTGCTTGGGTTTTTGCTTTTTCGCTTGGGTTTTTGACTTGGGTTTTGCTCGTTTTTGCTGTGGGTTTTGCTGGTTTTTTGCTTGGGTTTTTTTTGCTGCTTGGGTTTTTGCTTTTGCTTTTTTATTGGGTTTTTTGCTTGGGTTTTTGCTGCTTGGGTTTTTTGCTGCTTGGGTTTTTTGCTGCTTGGGTTTTTTGCTGCTTGGGTTTTTTGCTGCTTGGGTTTTTTGCTGCTTGGGTTTTTTGCTGCTTGGGTTTTTTGCTGCTTGGGTTTTTTGCTGCTTGGGTTTTTTGCTGCTTGGGTTTTGCTGCTTGGGTTTTTTGCTTGGGTTTTGCTGCTTGGGTTTTTGTTTTTTGCTACTTTTTGCTGCTTTTGCTGGTTTTTTGCTGCTTGGGTTTTTTTTTTGCTTTTATGGGTTTTTTTTGCTGCTTGGGTTTTGCTGCTGCTTGGGTTTTTACTGCTTGGGTTTTTATGGGTTTTGTTTTTACTTTTGCTTTTTTTGCTGCTTGGGTTTTTGCTGTGGGTTTTTTCTGTGGGTTTTTTGCTGCTTGGGTTTTTTTTTGCTGGGGTTTTTTTTTTTTTTTTACTTGGGTTTTTTTTGCTTGGGTTTTTGCTGCTTGGGTTTTTGCTGCTTTTGCTGGGGTTTTTGCTGCTTGGGTTTTTTGCTGTGGGTTTTTGCTGTTGGGTTTTGCTGCCCCTTTTCTGCTGGGTTTTTTGTGCTTGGGTTTGCATTTTTGGGGGTTTTGCTGTGGTTTTGCCCTTGGGTTTTGCTGGGGTTTTTGCTGCTTGGGTTTTTGCTTGGGTTTTTGCTGCTTGCCCTTTGCTGTTGGTTTTTTGCTTGGGTTTTGCTGGCCTTTACTGCTTGGGTTTTTGCTGCTTGGGTTTTTTGGGTTTTTCTTGGGTTTTTTGCAGGGTTGCTTGGGTTTTTTGCTTGGGTTTTGCTGCTTGGGTTTTGCTGCTTGGGTTTTTTTTTTGCTGCTTGGGTTTTTTTTTGCTTGGGTTTTTTGCTTTGCTTTGGGTTTTTGCTTAGGTTTTTGGCTGCTTGGGTTTTTGCTGCTTGGGTTTTTGCTCTGGTTTTTTTGCCCTTTTGCTGGGTTTTTGCTGCTTTGGTTTTGCTTGGGTTTTGCCATTGGGTTTTTGCACAGCTGCTTGGGTTTTGCTGCTTGGGTTTTTGCTGCTTGGGTTTTTGCTGCTTTTGGTTTTTGCTGCTTGGGTTTTTGCTGCTTGGGTTTTGCTGTTGGGTTTTTGCTGCTTGGGTTTTTTGCTGCTTGGGTTTTTGCTGTGGGTTTTTGAACCTGGGTTTTTTTGCTTGCTTGGGTTTTTGCTGCCTTTGTTTTTTGCTGCTTGGGTTTTTGCTGCTTGGTTTTTGCTGCTTGGGTTTTGCTGCTTGGGTTTTGCTGCTTGGGTTTTGCTGACCCTTTTTGCTCGTTGGGTTTTGCTGCTTGGGTTTTGCTGCTTGGGTTTTTGCTGCTTGGGTTTTTTGCTGCTTGGGTTTTTTTGCTGGGGTTTTGCTGGGGAAGGTTTTGCTGCTTGGGTTTTTGCTGGTTTTTTTTGCTGCTTGGGTTTTTTGCTTAGGTTTTACTTGGGTTTTTATGCTTGGGTTTTTTTTGCTTGCCCACCTGCTGGGTTTTGCTGCTTGGGTTTTTGCTGCTTTCGGTTTTTTTGCTTGGGTTTTTCTGCTTGGTTTTTGTTTTTGCTGTGGGTTTTTGTGCTTGGTTTTTTTCTGCTTGGGTTTTTGCTTGGTTTTTGCTGCTTGGGTTTTGCTGCTTGGGTTTTGCTGCTGGTTTTGGCTTGGGTTTTTTTGCCTTTTTACTGTGTTTTGCTGCAGATTTTTTGCTGCTTGGGTTTACCTTGGGTTTTTGGGTTTTTGCTGCTTGGTTTTTTCTGCTTGGGTTTTGCTTTTTGCTTGGGTTTTTCATGCTGGTTTTGCTTTGGGTTTTTGGGGTTTTGCTGCTTGGGTTTTTTGCTGCTTGGTTTTTGCTCCTTGGGTTTTTTACTGCTTGGGTTTTGCTGCTTGGGTTTTTGCTGCTTGGGTTTTTTGCTTTTGCTTGGGTTTTGCTGGGTTTTTTTGCTTGGGTTTTGCTTTTGCTTGGGATTTGCTCACTCACCTTGCTGCTTGGGTTTTGCTGCCAGGGTTTTTTTGCTGGTTTTTGCTGCTTGGGTTTTTGCTGTGGGTTTTCTTGGGTTTTTGGGCTTTTTTTGCTGCTGCTGCTTGGTTTTGCTGGGTTTTGTTGCTGTTTTTTGCTGCCTGGGGTTTTTGGGGCTTGGGTTTTGCTTGCCCATTTACCAGGGTTTTGCTGCTTTTCTTGGTTTTTGCTGCTTGGTTTTTGCTGCTGGGTTTTTGCTGCTTGGGTTTTTGTTTTGGGTTTTTTGCTGCTTGGGTTTTTCTTGGGTTTTTGGGGGTTTTTTGCTGAATGTTTTTGTTTTTGCTTTTGGGTTTTTTTGGGTTTTGCTTTGGGTTTTGCTGCTTTTTTTTTTTTTAATTTTTTTTGCTGCTTGGGTTTTTTTGCTGCTTAAATTTTTTGCCAAAAACATGCTTGGGTTTTGCTGCTTGGGTTTTTGCCTGGACCTGCTTGGGTTTTTGCTGCTTGGTTTTGCTGCTTGGGTTTTTGCCTCACTTTTGCTGTTTGGGTTTTGCTGTGGTTTTTCAGAGGAGTATTTTGCTGCTTTTTTGTCTGCTTGGGTTTTTGCCATGGGTTTTTTGGCTAACTTGGGACCCCTTGCTGCTTGGGTTTTTCCTTGGGCCTGCTTCCCTTCCTCTTTTGCTGTTGGGTTTTTTGGTTTTTTGCTGCTTGGGTTTGGCTTTTTTTTGGGTTTTGCTGCCTGGGTTTTGCTGCTTGGGTTTTTTTGGGTTTTTTGCCTTTTGGGTTTTTGCTGCTTGGGTTTTTTGCTGCTTGGGTTTTTTGCTGCTGCACCAGCAAGTTCCTGCTTTGCCTTTTTTTTACCAAACAAATGAGAAAACAAACAACATCTCAGAAACTCTCATGCCCAAGTGGGAGTTTTCCAGTCAGCCTCCATGCATTCTGTTCTCACCTCCTGGTCCCCTCCTCTGCCAAGTGGAAAAATTTTCCCCCTCAGACATCCCCATGGTTGAAGATGGCCAGGGTGCCACTGCATTCTCCACTGGCCTTTAGGATGGCATGGCAGTGGCTTTAGCCTGTTCTCTCCCCTGCCCCTAAGGTGTCTCAAGCCACTGCTCATCTCCAGCCATTTTTAGCCCACCAAGCCATTCTGCAGGATGGGGAAACCTGCTTTTCTCAAGGCCCTCATTTCTCCTGCTGCTGCCCTTCCCTCCTGCAGTTCCCCAGCAGCCTTGGAGCCCAGATGCTGCTGAGCTCTCGGCATGCTGGCTGCTCTCCAGCTCCCACACATCCCTCCGCTCAGCCTCACTGGCATTTAGGAAGTTCAGCAGAGCTCCCTGCCCTGCTGCTCTCTGCCTACCCAAGCTGCTCCAGGGCCCCCAGGCCATGGCCAGGAATGGGGCTGGAGGCACTGGGGCTAGATGCACACCCATCCCTAGTATCCCATCATTTCTGGCCCAGCTCAAGAGCCAAATCAGGGCCTGTTCAAACTTCACTGAAAGGGTCAGGTCCTGTCAGGAATACACTGGGCCCTTTCTCTGCAAGGCTGAAATCCAGCACCCAAGCCTTGGATTGCACATTCTGTCTACCAAAGCTGTTGTTCATCTGCCTCCTCCTGCACCCCACGGCAAACCCAAAACCACTGCAGGTCCTGGCCCTGCTGCAGAATGGTGTGCCTGGGCTCTGGGCTGCTCTCCCCATGGCCACCTCCCATCCCTTCCCTCTGCACAAAGCCATGCCAGAGCACACAGCTGCCCAGGAGCTGATGGAGTCTGGAAATAGCATCAGAGACAACTATGCAGAGTGCATGGCTGTAGAAGCAGTCTAGGAGCCTCACGACGCCGCGGATGACAGGGCACGGCACCATCCACAGCATCACCAGCTCCGGGGGGACATGGGCGCCCTTGTGCATTCTACATACCGCGATGCCGTAGGCGGGTCGGTGCTCCGCCGCGCCCTCCCGAGATGCGATCCGACACACTGGCTTGATGGCCCCTGCGAACCAAGGCGAGCGCCGCGCTGAGCTCGCCCTCCGACCCGGGCCCGTCTCTTACCGGGACCGCCGGCGCTGCCGGCTCCCGGAGGAAACGCTGCCGCAGCCGCCGCTGGCCAGCAGCGGGCCCGCCCGCTAAAGCTGCTCCTAAGGGAAACTCCAAGCCCGGGCGGGCGGCACCGCGCTGGGAGCCGTTCTGCCCGGGCAACATCTCCCCGGGCGCTGCTGCTTTCCCGGCCGGCTCGGGGCCGGCGGCCGAGCTTTCGGCGCGCGCGGGGGGAGAGGCACCGGCGATGCTGCCGGCGACGGGGCGGGACCGGGGCGGCTCCCGGGCGGAACCGCGGCCGGGGCTTCGTTCGAATTTCAATTTTAGGCCAGACCCGCGCCAGGCAGAGCCAAAGTCAGGCTGTCCCCCAAAAGAGCCAGCGGCAATTCCAGCGGTGCCGCAGCCGGCACGGAGAGAGCCCGGCCGAGGCGGCCCCGCCGAGGAGCGCCTTGCAGGACGCGCCGTGGGAGAGGCTGACCATGGACGGCACGGGGGTGAAGTGGTGTGAGAAGGAAAAGGGGACGGAGAGCGAGCAGAAAGTCGAGCGATAGAGCGATGGAGAGAGGCGCTGCTGCTGCCTCCGCGCACCCAGCGAAGGAGCCACCACGAACAAAAGAAATTAACAAAGAAATAAGTACCTATGAAAGAAATAAGCGAATAAATCGATACGGAAATGAATTAAAGTGTTGACTTGTAGCTTTCTCCTCCTTTGGGTGAGATGAGGCATTTCTCTGGGAAGAATTCCATGTCCTGATATTTGCCAGAGCAGGAGTGGAGCCTTTAATTTTCAGGTAGAACAGGAAAATCGTGTCGGTAATGTCATCTCTTGTCATCCTGGGTTGAGGCAGTTGCAGGCCGCCAAAAACATGGTCTTTTGTTGAAAGAAAATGTTGCACGGTTGAACTCGGTCCCAAGTTTCTTTTTGTGCCAGAGGATGAGGAGGGGAAGTACCCCAGAATCATGGAGTCATGGCATAGTTTGGCTAGGAAGGGACCTGAAAGATCACACTGTTGCACCCCCCCTGCTGTGGCTGGGGACCCCTTTCTCTAGACTAGCTTGTCTAGAACTCCATCCAGCCTGGCCTTGAAGCCTTGAACACCGTCAGGGATGGCACATCCACACCTTCTCTGGGCAACCTGTTCCAGGAGAGTCTTTTTTCTGAATCCCTCATCTAAACCTACTCTCTTTCCATTTGGATCCATTTTCCCCTGCCCTGTCCCTTCCTGCCGTCATACAAAGTCCCTGCCCAGCTTTCTTGTAGGTTGCCGTCAGTGGAAGGCCACAGTTTGGACAAGCCTAAGCCTAAGTCTCTTTTCCAGGCTGAAGAAGCTGAGCTGTCTCAGCCTTTCCTTGCAGGAGAGGTGCTCCAGCCCTCCTGGCATCTTGGTGTCCCTCCTCAGCACCTGCTCCAGCCCATCCATGTCCTTGCCATCTGTGCTGGGGAACCCAGCAGGGCTGGATGAAGTACTGCAGGTGGAATGTCAACCCTGGGGCAGAATCATTGTCCTCCACCTTCTAGCTGTGCTGCTTCTGATGCAGCCCAGGATATGGTTTGCAAATACCAGACATCTCATGGAGAATCTTTTTGCAGTTTTGTTCCCCAGCACCCAGCACACTCTCAGGCATGTGCCTGCGACAGCAGAGCATCCAGCTCCCCCAGGAAGGCCTTATTTGCAATGCTGGGTGAGAACACACAAAGTTTATCTTAAAATTCCAGTGTTGTTTAGGAACCTTGAAACAGGTGGAATAGACTGTATTTTTTATGACATATATCTTGTATCCTGTGGACTTATATATTTTTGTGACTTTACTGAGATTGCATTGCTACAGCCACAATGATTTCCATGGGACCATTTCTTAGCTGTATTCCTGTAATTGGGCCAAGAAGGATCAAATGTTCCATTGAAACCATCTTTTCATTCAGCTGTAGATTTTCATGCTCTTCTGCAGCTGAGTTTTAGACTAACTGTACAGATGTACAGTCAAGGTCTGCTGAAGGTATAACATCCTTCTCGATCATTTTCAGATTTGCATTTCCACAGATTCAGTCTTATTTGCTGCTAAGACTTGCAGTTACCTGTGGGAACATTAGTTTGTCTGAGTGACCCTGAGAATGGTTGGAAAGTCTCTGTTCCCAGCCCGGTGCTTAAAGAAGGAGTCTGAGCTCTTCATTTCGTGGTCTCAAGGTCGTTTATTATTTCTTATCTACAAAATTCTTTCTCCTGCCCTGACAAGGTCAGCTTAGCAGGATCGTCTGAGGCATTCTGCCCACCCACGGGGTGGCCGTGTCTTTTATACTACAAACTACATATAACATATTTACAATCACCTTCCAATGCCCATCACCTATGTTAGACAGTGATCTTCTACTGTAAACCAATCCCCAAGTGCCAACATCACACAGAAAATGGATGACAAGAAGAAGGAGAAAGACCACGAGGTCGGGGCCTGAATCCTCCATCTTGTCTCCCAAACCCCCCTGTACCAAAATCCCAAAATCTACATTTTTCACCCTGTGAACAAACCATTCAAACCCAAGTGATTCCCATGTCCCCACAAACAGGTGGCAGATCCCCAAAAGGGTCAAAGTCAAGCCACCAGGTGCTTTTGCCAACACTCCAGGACCTCCGAGCCCCCTCCCCAGGGTTCTCAGTAACTCTGAACATCCCAGAGGGATGTGCTGAATTCCCACATCTCCCCCTTCTCTTTGCACAAAAGCACTTCTTTTGCAACTTGACTTATGGCCCACTACATGTGCACAAAGATACATGATAAAATGAGCAGAAGAACCACAGGCCCTATCAAAATGTAACAACCTGCTTTTAAAAGTCCCTTCCACAACAGTGAAAGGTTAAAAAATCCAACCACATTATCCATCCAGGATCCAGTGACCTCCCCAAGTTTGTTAACACTTTCTTGTAACCCTTTTATATTTTCATAAATCAATTTTGAATGATCTGACATGTTCATGCAGCACATCCCCTCAAATTCTTCACACCCATGTTCATGTGCCAGCAGCAGATAGTCAATTGCTGCTCCATTTCGAAGAGTTGCTCATCTTACACTGTTGATGTCTGTTAACATTTCACTCAGTGTAAAAGAAACAGCTCAAGCATGCTTGCTCAGCCAGCAACCCATACGATCCGATTGAGTCAAGGCCACCCCTAATGCTGCCTGTGGGGAGAAAATTGTAACTGCAGTTCTCCAAGCCTTGCCCCATGTGTGCACATCATCATCACAATTTGGAATGTATTGTTCCATTGATCTTTTCCCCTTACATGTTTGCTCTTTCAAAAATTCTCAAATTGGGTGTTAGCAATGAAATAATTCTCCCAATACTGCATGGACTTCTTTTGAAATTTGCAGAGATAACAAGCCAAATTCTGTCCCCACAAATGAAAAAAGATTCCCTGTGGTAATTGTACTGCAACCTGGAGTGATGCTTTGGCTGTCACCTTGGTGTATTGTTTACCAAGCAGACACATTTCTATAAAGAGGATGAATTGGACTGACATCGATTGGCTTATTTTTGTGTGTGTTACTTTTGGAAGTTCCAATTTTATACAAAAATTAATTTTTGCTGACCCAAGAATTTCCTGTTCCTGAGGTTCAAAAGGAGCCACAGGGAGGAACTGTGTCCAAAGATGCCACTCATTCACAGGATTTAAAATGACCTGTGAAATCTTTATAGAAGTATTTTTTGGAATTGGCCATTCATTCACTGGCAAACCCACCAGACATGTTGAGAATGGTCTCTCTGGCCTTGAATATGTAAAGCAGATGCTGTATAAACTCACTGCATTGGCCAAAGCTTCCCAAACCTTTTGTTTTGGCAGTACCATGGGCAAATCTGCTCCACTGCCTGAGGCAATAGATGGAAAAATGAGGCACATGAGCAGTACCTGATCGAATCTCAAGGTCATGACTTCACTTCCTTGTGAGAAGCTCTGCCATGCTGTGACACCCAAGCCCCTGAGAAAAGTCCCAAGTCCTTGATCCCTTTATGAATTGTTCGAGGAGATGTCCACAGTCTTGTCCTCTGCCTCTGTCTGCGTTCCTGCCTCTTCATTTCCGAGATCCGTGTCTTCCTGCGTCCGAGTCCTGCAGGGCTTCACATGTCTCGCCAACACCCTCTTCAGACCTCACCCTGTGGAAACACAAGCTAAAACCTTGTCCCACATGATTAGTTTGAGAGGGCCTTCAATCTGTCCTGTTTCTGGATTTTTGAACAAAGCTAAAGGATTCTACCTTAGTTTTTCCTGGGTAATGTTAGAAAAAATGCCTGAAAACTGGTGAGTTGGGTTCTGAAACAGGAGCTGTTGAGAATGTATCAATTGAGACGTGGATATTTCTGAGCTTCCCAAAGATGGATATTGTCCTGGTTTGAGAGAAGTGGGTTTCTGGGAGTGAGTGTGTCAGTCCAATTGAAGATGTAGATTTGCGATTGACACCTGTTTTGACCACTGAGAGTTGGATACGCCTCTGAGAACACACAGGAGTTAAAAGCAGAGCTCTGCCCCTGGGAAGCTCTCTTGGGACTTGAAAATGGAAGAGGAAGGACCTCTCCCCTGCTCCAGCTGTCCCATCTGGGCAGGGGAGGGGCAGTATTGTGGTAGGCCCGGGCCTGGATCGAGATGGGGGTTGGCCTGGCCTGGTTCCCCCCAGGGTGGAGGAGAGAGAGAGAGACACCAGGGTGGAAGGGTGGAGGAGAGAGAGACTGGGAGCTACTGGGCAGCCCCTCCCTGGGGAGACAGAGAGAGACTGTGTCTGTGTTTGCTGCCTTTGGCCTTGAAGCTTTGGCTGTCACCTTGAGCTGCCAGCCTGCCCGGCCTGTGGAGGGAGGATGGGGTTGAACCAGAAGGAGTCCGGCTGCTTGTGGGTTGTGAGCTGTGGAGTTTTAACCCTTTTCTTGGACAATGAAAGCTTTTGCAGAGTACTGACCCTTCCGGGAGAGGAGATGAAGAAGGATTTAAGCAAGTATTTTAAAGGACCGAGCAGGGAGAGACTGTGAGAAGAACCTAGGGTGGAAGAGATGTGGAGTGGCATTCTTTGCTGGACGCTTTTTTGTAGAGCCATGGACTGTTCCTGAATACAGAGACTATTTTCAGGGGGGCCACCGTCTTCCAGAGTTAAGAGGGCAGTGTGGGAGCCTCCCATGCCCAGGAGGTGAAATAATGGGGGGGCACAGATGTCCCAAAAATGGAGACTGTGCCTTTGTTTTGGAGTGGGATGATGGAATCCTTAAAAAGACAACCCTCAAAGTAGCTCTGGTCCATGTTCAGTGGTGAGAGCACTGAAATGGGAGGAAGGGGTCACGATCTCCAATCCGGGTGGGGATATGTGACCAAAAGCCCAGGGCATACAAGAAGGACTCCTCCTCTTAAGGAATTCATGATTGAGTATTTGTAAGGGTGGTTTTTGCTGGACCGAAAGATGTAATTGTATTGGGAATTTGGTGGGGGGAGGAGGAGGAGCTGTATTCTGTAGAGTTTTCATTTTCCTTGAGATTGTCTTTTCTTTTCTTTCCTATACCTATGTAGTGTGTAGTTAATAAAGTTCTGCTTTCTATAGTTTTAAGTAGAGGACTGCTTTGCTTATTCCTAGGCACATCTCACAGCAAGTACCAGAGAGTAAGTATTTTCATGGGGGGCACTGGCATTTTGCCAGGCTCAAACCATGACAGATATTTAATGACATCAGCTTGCCACAGCTGGAGGCTTTGCAATCCTCTCGGATTGACTGCTCCTGTGAATGCAGGTGGCTGCACAAGCTGACAATTTGGGCAAGCACTAATGATTTCCTTTGCCTGACTTTGTGCATTTGATGAAAAAATGCATGGCTCAACCCTGCCTGCTCAAAAATATCCAGTAATGTCTGTGAAATGGGCATGGTTAGCTTGTCTGCCTGGGCTTTCCCTTCTGCTGAAAATCCTGGAAGGGTCGAGTGTGCCTTAATGTAAGTAATGAAATATTTGTGTTCCCCGTTTTTCAGCAGTGTTTTCATACATGGTAAGTATGAATATAAGATGTTATTGCTTGTTTCTTTCAAAAGTAAACCTTCCAATTGTCTGACCATATTTGCAACATATGCTGAATCTGTGATTAGATTTAGAGGTTGGCGGAACAATCGAAACACCCTGACAATTGCTGCCAATTCCACAATCTGTGGTGAACCTTGGTCTATTTTTACATCTGAGTCCCATTCCCCTGTGACCGAATTCTGCCACAGGTTTACTGATTTGTGAATTTTTCCTGAACCATCAGCAAATACTGTTATCCCATCCAACGGTTCCTTACTTATTCTTGGCTTTTTCCCTATAACATATTTTTGATTTCAGCAATCTGTGACCTGGAAAATGAATCATGCAAATTCCTGGCTACCTTAACAATGCTACTAACAAGTCTTTTGATTTCTGCACTGCCCAGTCAAAATAATCCTTCTTCAATGGTAAATGAATTGTTGAAAAATTCCTGCCTGACATTGTCAGCAACCTTGTCCTTGCTTCTATGATAATTTGGGATGCCATCTCCAGGTTTGTGAGGACTGTCTTTTGAGACTTCTGTAACTTTCTCGAGTTCTTTCTGTGCTTCAGGTGTAAGAGTTCTGGGAGATTTGATGTCATTGTCAAATTTTCCTCTCTCAAAAGATTGAGCCTTTGGGATGTCATTGTTTGCGATCCTCAAGGTTGGTCTCATCCAGTTGATTTCTCTGAGAAACTGATGTAGGTCATGCAAATTGTTGATTTTGGAGCTGACTTCTATCTTCTGCAGTCTTATTGTTTGCTTCGAGATCTTCCACCCTAGGTACTTCCATGGTGTGATCTTCTGAATCTTGGAAACACTGATTTCCAGTCCTGCTTTCTGCACCTTCTGCAATCACACAGTCATGAGCTTCTTGCAGCTCCTGTTATGTTGGTACCTTTGCAGAGGCTCCTCCCTGTTGATGCTTGGGATGTAGAATGCGAGTGGAGGAGCATCATCTGGATGGAGCGGGATGCTGAAGAAAGAGTCCTTGAGATCAGTGATCACAAGTGGCCAATCTGGGAATCACTGAGAGTGAAAGAGGTCCCTGTCAAAGCAGTCCCATGTCCTTGAAGACTTCACTGATCTTCCTGAAGTCATGCAGCAGTCTCCATGAGCCTGAAGTTTTCTTCCGAATGACGAACACTGGAGAATTCCATGGGCATGGTCTCCAGAGGGAAAGTCCTGCTGATCAAACACCAGCATGACTTGTTCCGCTGCATGTGGTGGCAAAGCAAGAGCTTTGGCTTACCAGTGTGTTCTCTGGAACAGTCAGTGGTGGTCGAAGAGCTTTGGCTAAGACTGTCAGCTCTTCATCTTGATTTGCCGAAACAATCGAAGGATAAATGACAAGTCCAAGGATGTTGCTTCTGTCCTTACCGATTACTAAAAAGTCCTGTCTCTGGGGCAAAGTTCCAGTGACACCAGTAGGTATCACTGCGTGGCTCTCATCATGAAACAACCCAAAGTCCACAATCCTCTTATAGGCGAAGCACAATACTTGGAATTTCTGTGCAGTCCACATCCCTGTGTCTTTTCTCTTTTCTGCTTGTGGAAAGGTCAGTGTTTCCTTGCCCATGCTTTTTGTCAGCATTCTCATGCACCTGACTTTCACATTCTTCACTGAGATCTATCCAAACCCCCGCACCTGCTAAAACACAAACAAATCCACGTCCCCACAGGGACTAGACAATTATCTCAAAATCTTGGAAGTGAAGAATGGGTCCTGATATGAAAATAAAACATTGATCTGTTCTGTTCTAGTTTCCATGCAATACTGCATAGGGAAATACAAGATAACAACAATTAAAAATCAATCAAATAATACACACAACCAATAATACATCTAAAATCAACTATTACAACACTGAACTGTCATCCCAGAGTCTGCGATAGCCAATGAACCTTAAAACAACAGAGAACTGGAGAACTCATGTCCGGATTCATGTTTCTCCAAACTCTCCTTGGAAACAGCTTCAGCTATCATATATGGTCAAATCGCCAAGCCAAAAGGACTTGAATACTTTTGATGCAGAAAACATCTGGGTTGATTGTCAATCATTCCATTCAATTAGAGCTAGAATTTGGCCAGAATTTGAACTCTAATTAATGGATCACTCAATATATTTTTAAAACAAGACTCTTAAAAACAGCAATTATAAATAGGAAACCTTAGGATTAAAGATCAATCAAACCATTGAATAATTGAATCCTTCCAAAACTTCTGTCAGGACAGAAATTCTTCAAACACAGCAAACCTCTTGAATTCTCGGCTGCAATACTCTGTAATAACTGAAGAAATAATATCTGGAGAAAACCACAAAACTGGCAATCTGGATTTAAAAGAAACCCAAAAAACATGAGTAGTCAAAAAATAAAGACAAGAATCTGAAGAGACACGTGTCCTGCAGATAATCACACAAAGAGATAATGAAGCACATGAAAGCTGGCTGTAAATATTACAACAATACCTTGATAATAATTCTTATCATAAATTCTGAGAACTCCCATTTTACAATCAACTTATCAACATGAAATGTTTGAAGGGCTTATGACAACCTTTTAAAAGTATTTATACAGCATTAACAACAATTCTTATCTATCAGTATCACCTATAAAATCCAAAATAACAAAGATCACAAATTCGATACCAACAAAACTCTGAACTATTGAAGAATCAGCCGATGATCCCACATACAAGGGATCCGATTGACACCTCTCAAATGCTCTGTTTTCAGAGACATCCCAGGCAATTGAATTATTACCAATACTTCTCCCTTTATATACTACTTTCTCTCCCTGAGAGACATTTTTCACAGTAGATTTCCATTTATATCATATTTGTAATAATGTTGGAACTGAGTTTGCATGATTTTTGACTGAGCTAACATTTGAAGGCTGCATACATGAACATCTGGGGTCCTGGGATCCATCCTGGGATCCATCCTCTGGGATGGGAGAGCTTTGAACCACTGGGATTGGAATCAAGAGAACCGGGACCACCCGGGACGTCTCAGGGGACTGGACCTGCCCCAACCGAGCCTTCCCTGTGCTCTCCGCGCATGCGCACTCTCGGGAAATTCCTCATGTTCCCCCTACACTGATGTCACTGTCTCCATCCCGCTCTGCCTCTGATATCTCATCCCTCGTGTCTGTTTCTGACTCTCCCTCCTCCCCCGACGCTTTATCCATGCCCTTCTGCCCATGCGTACAGCCCTCTGCCCGCGTGTGCCTGCATTCCCGCTGCAATGCGTGCGGGTCCGCGTCTAACTTCCGGGTTCGGCATCGTCATCCCGCGCCCCCTGCGCCTGCCTACAGTGGCCGCTGGAGCCCTGCAGCTGCTCCCAGTTTGCTGCCCGCGTCTGACGCTTGACGCTACTTTTCAGAGCCCTTCCTGGAAATTCCCGCGTGTCCCGTCTCCCGCGCGCCGCTTTGGCACCGCGTCTGCTAAGATAGCCGCCGCCCCTGGTGTTGTGCTCGCAAAAATCGCATCAAAACCCGTGTTCCCGCGCGCCAGCCGTGGCCGCCGCCATTGCGCATGCGCCTCCCGAGCCATCCCGCGCCAAGCCGTGGCGCACCGCCGCGCCCTCCGCCTCCTGCAACCCCTACGGCCGCCTCTGCGGCTTCCCCGGGCTGCTGGCTGCTGGGGTTAGCTGCTGGCTGCTGCCCGTTGCCATGGGACCGGAGAAGGGGTGGTACCTCGGGCACCCTCTGCACCCTGACCATGCCCCTTCTCTGCCTGTGCCGTCACGGGACTGCGGGCACTCCCGCCCTGACCGTGCCTTCCCTGCCCTCATCTCCGTGCAGGCACGGTTTCGGGAATGCCCCCTCTCTGCCTGCGACCTGCACCGCATTGTCCCAATCCTGTTCTGGCTCCGTGCCAACGTCTGCAACCACCGTGCATGTTCCCCGCTCGGCCGGTGTCCGTACCGCCTCTGCGAACTGGGGAAAAAACCCTCCCCGCTCCGTCTGGTCCCGCTGTATCTGCGAATCTCCCCGGGCCGCTCGTGGCCCCCCCCCGCCGGGCCCCTGCAGCCCCCACGGCCGCATCTGCGACTCCCCTGGGCTGCTCCCGGCTGTGCCACTGTGGCACCTCTGCCCTGTATTTCCGACCCCCTACGCCTGTCCTCCCCAGGACTCTAGGGGTAAAAGCTTCGAAGCTGTTTTATCTTTTTTTTTCCTTTTTTTTTTTTTTTCTTTTTCCACAGATTTTTTCAGTGTGTGTGACTGGCATGCCCTGTAGGGCTGCCCAGATGTTGGGTTATTCCTGGGAGCATGTACCCCACGTGTTCTCAATTTTGACCTTTCTTACCAAAAGCTGAATCATCTCCAAGGTCAGTCCGGAGTTTGCCCTGGTCACTGTCCAGCAGCTCACAGGTGAGGAGTCTCCAGGCCGGCTTCTGGTCCTCCTCCTTCCGGATCGAGCTTGAAACGAGTCTTCTCGGCAGAGGTCGAGACGTTCTTTTTGAATTTTTCCCTTGAGAGTGCTTGTTTTCTGTTCTTCTCGGGCTGGATTTCAGTGGCTGATGGCTGTGGCGTGGCTGCTTGCCAAGAGCCCATCTGGGTGTCTTCTTGGAGCCCAGCTAGGGACCGCCAAATGTAGGAACATTGGTTTGTCTGAGTGACCCCGAGAATGGTTGGAAAGTCTCTGTTCCCAGCCCGGTGCTTAAAGAAGGAGTCTGAGCTCTTCATTTCACAGTCTCAAGGTCGTTTATTATTTCTTATCTACAAAATTCTTTCTCCTGCCCTGACGAGGTCAGCTTAGCAGGATTGTCTGAGGCATTCTGACCGCCCACGGGGCGGCCATGTCTTTTATACTACAAACTACATATAACATATTTACAATTACCTTCCAATGCCCATCACCTATGTTAGACAGTGATCTTCTACTGTAAACCAATCCCCAAGTGCCAACATCACACAGAAAATGGATGACAAGAAGAAGGAGAAAAGACCACGAGGTCGGGGCCTGATTCCTCCATCTTGTCTCCCAAACCCCCCTGTACCAAAATCCCAAAATCTACATTTTTCACCCTGTGAACAAACCATTCAAACCCAAGTGATTCCCATGTCCCCACAAACAGGTGGCAGATCCCTAAAAGGGTCAAAGTCAAGCCACCAGGTGCTCTTGGCAACATTCCAGGACCTCCGAGCCCCCCCCCGGAGTTCTCAGTAACTCTGAACATCCCAGAGGGATGTGCTGAATTCCCACAGTTACCATTTGATTTGGTGGGAATTTGGAATTTCTGGCCTGGCCAAGTTCCATTCCCTGAAGGCTTAGGGAATGTTTAGCAGATATAAATATGTACTGAATTTGCTGTATGACTCTAATGCCCATCTTCTGTCTACAGCATCACTTTGCTTTCACAGCCTTGATAAGATTATAAAATCAGAACTTGGAAAGAGCGTAAAATAGTTCTGCTTTGGGTCCTTGCATCATCATTGTATTTGAAGAATTTGCAGGAGCATCATGTCTCTTGCCAGTATAAAGGCTTTTTTGTTGTAGTTACAGCACGGGTTACTGTTTTTTTTAAAGCCAACATTAAATGGTTTGAAATTTTACAAATGTTATCCTATTAAGTACATGTGCAAATTTGCTGAAGTTCCTTTTGTAAAATTTTGGTTACAGAAAGTTCCTTACCACTTCCAGCTTTTTTCCCTTTCTCTGCTTATCAATTTCCACCTCCATTCCTATGTACCTGCCATGTATTACAGTAGTTCTGACAGAATTCACTTCACCTGATGCTAAGGTTTGTGTAGTTCTCTTTCTGTAATACAGAAATACATTAATTCCTTTGAAATACAGGAGAAATACAGAAATTCTTTTGAAATACAAAAGGACAAAGAACGTCCTTAGGCTGACTAAACCTAGCAATACACAGCTCCAGCAGAGAACACAAGCACCATAAGGAAGATTTCTGGGAATGTTGTCCTAGGAAGAGCAGAAAAGCTCACGTGTGCACAGTCCAAGCCTCAGGGATCTCCAGACACATGGATTATGGGAATATCTGGTTATGTAGAGGTGCTGTATATATATCTTTCCCTGTTTATATGTTGGACCCAGTTCCCACTGGTTAATATATGATCAGCCATGTTTCTCACCCTTGGGATCAATATTAAATATTTCATATTAATGGTCAATATATCTTCTGAACATCTGCAAAGGCATTTACTACAGCTGTTGTGCAGAGTGACATTTTCTCCACACTGTGCCTCCCACAGAAGAAGTATTTCACAGGGGAAATATTACTGCCTCAAAATTCCCCATTTTCAATTGCAAGTCATCTCCATTTGCAATTCACACAGGTGCCCAGGATGGGCTTATGCTCCAGCAGCTGTTCTGGAAGGCACAACTGCTGCATGTGCAGCTTTCCTTTCTGTGGCCCTGGGCGAGGAGGGAGCTGAAGGGTGCATGAACTGCCTGAACCTCCTACAATCTTCAGTAGAGAGGGCAAGCAGGAAAACAAGGGAAAAAATGTGCTTTTCCGCCAAGCATTCCTTATGAACAGGCAGAGGCAGCAGCATGCAGTGACAAGCAGCTTGTAAATATCCTGCTCCACCAGGTGTCTGCAGTTGGATCTGCAGCACTGGGAAAGACGTGAAGAGGTTTTGCTGCGATCCCCTCTGCCTGTGACTGCAAACGGATCGGGTTTATTTTTTTTCCTACTGTCTGCATGGTTGACTAATGAAGGACTAACGAAGGCAGGGGAACAAACTGCCTCAAGGTGCCACAGGAAAAATTACTCGAAATATTTGGCTACAGTGCTGGATGGCGTTCTGAGGAGAAAGATGGATGATATATTGTCATAATGGGAATATGAGACCTACACACACCCCTCAAAAAACACAACTGGAGCACCAATCCAGCTTGGTAATTTCAGGTTTTTCTTCTAAATCTTTCCTCATTGCTACGATGGGGCACAAAATAATTTTTTTCATTACATACCATAACATTGTTATGACTTTCCTTGTTAAATGCCAAAAGGTTGAACAGGTGTTTGAAAACAAAACCTCTCAAAAAATGTCACCTAAGATTTTATGAAATATTAAAAATGTAAAAGCACTATCAAAGTACCTTCTTCTAATATTGAGCATCTTTCCCCGCAGAAAACAGTTATGTACAGACAGTGCAATACGTTCTCCATCCTCACACTGGGGGGGTTTTACACCCACTCGCCAAAACAGGAGCTTTGGGGAGCTTTCACACCACAGGAGACAGGAACTGTGTCTCTGAAAAGGTTTAATTGAGCTATGGTAAATATAATTTAAGCAAACTTTCATTAGCAGTGGTAAGGAACTTTCTGTAAGCAACATTTATTCAAAAGAAACTTCAGCAAATTTGCACATGTACTTAATAGGATAAATCAATGTATTTTTTTATCAGACACCACCATGAATTGGAAAAAAAATGCACTACTTAATTTTAAGCAAAATTTTAATTTTAGTTCATAGGCTTATTCGTATAAAAAGGAACTATTTCAAAATCAAATTTATATAAAGTTCAGCATTTAAATAAGCTGAAGTTATCATTGGTCAAGATCTGTTGCTGAAAGGCAAGGGCTCTAAATGACATTTCAACAACCTTGTGCTGCAAGAGATAGAACTAGAACACACAAAACCAGAGCAGCAATAGCATCTCCCAGTGCACAGGATGAGGAGTGAAATTGTGCCCCCACCTCAGTGCATTGTAAAACACCACCTGCAAACTGATGCAGACTGGAATCCTGACTCCAACACTGACCAGGGCTGGGGGAGCTGGAAGAGCAGCTCTTCCCACACTGGAGTTGGCTTTTTCCACCTGAAGAAATGCAGGCAGTCCAGTGAAAAATGCATGTTTTATGGTTGGCTTTTTGCAAATTTTGAAATGAATATTATATGTGTTATGTTAGAAAGTTATGCTGTATTAATTTTTTTAAGTAGTGTGTTAAATATAGTTCTAGGTTATAACAAAATATTAAAATATAAACCATGCTATGTAGGATACTTTTTTTTTAAAGAAAGGACTCACACCAAGATAGCAGCCACAGGACACCTCAATCTTTCAGAGAAAGAGAATTTATTGCTCCATTATCAGAAGAAATGAACTTCCTCCTGCCTTGCTCAGCCCTGAAGGTGCTGTCAGGATTCAGAGGAAGAAGCTGACACTGACCAGACAGAATCCTGTCTTTGAATGGAATGAGGTATGCATCATGGATGAGGTATATGAATATGCAACAGGCTGTTGCTTTTAAGGGTTAATCCTCTGTTAACGTGTGTCCTTTTCCGGGCTTATTTTGTCCAGAAAGAGGTACCCGGACGTCTGTAATTCTTTGGTTCTATTGTCTCCTATTGTCCTAATTCAAATTGTCCAAAATTTTTATTACTCTAACTATATTGCTATATTTATAACCGTTTTATTACTATTAAACTTCTAAAATTTTAAAAACAAGTGATTGGCATCTTTCACAAACTGTTGCTTTCAAAAACTGACTGAGCACATTCCCACGCTGACATTCCCATCTCCCTACTGTTGGACTGGCAGGGAGCTGGACATTGGTGGTTCCTTGCAGAAGGAGGTTGCCCTGAATGCTGTCAGTCGTGGCCCTCAGAGGTGCTTTAGTCTGAAGCTGAACCTTGGCTTCAAGCAGGAAAAGGAAACCCAAGTAACTCGACTATGGTGAGAGTCAGTAAAAGTTTAGTTAATCAGAAAATCATATTAGTTTTGTTGGATACGTTTTCGAGAGTCAGTAAAAGTTTAGGTAATCAGAAAATCACATTATTTTTGTTGGAGACATTTTCATATTAGAGAGGAAAACTTGGTCGTGCCTTTCTTGTGGTTACAAACAAAAGGTGGCAGGAAACACTGTTCTGCCAGTGAAATCTGCTTAAAAAGCTCAGATACACGTCAAAACCCCAAAAAAAATGCCTTTAACTGAGGCCCAGTGAATGAGTGAGAGCCACACTGTGTAGGGCAGCGTACCCAAATGACAAAAATCCCAAAACTTTCCTATGGAAGGAAATTATCTGTGATATGACACGCGGAGCATCTGTCACAGTCAAGGGGTTTGTGGGAAGCTTTTCTGCCATCCCAAGGGCTGGAGATCGCCGCTGGAATAACCGCGGGAGCCTGAGTGGGGCGTGGCCTGGATAGATGGGCGTGATCCAGGTTGAAGGGCGTGGCCTGGATAGATGGGCGTGGCCCGGGGTGGAGGGGCGGGGCCAGGCTCGGGAGGCTGGGCCTGGATTGAGGGGCGGGGCCGCGGTTCCGGTGCGCGTTGGCCGCGGGATCAGGACCGGGACCGGGATCGGGATCGGGATGAATGAGGCGGAGGGGCTGCGGCAGCGGCGGCCGCTCCGCCCGCAGGTCATCACCGAGGACAGCCCGGCGCAGGAGGCCAAGGAGGGCAGGTGGGGCCCGGGCGGGGCGCCCACCGTGACACTGCGGCCGCAGGGCCGAGGCTGGGCCCGGCCCCGGAGCGCTGCCCGCGAGGGCGCAGACACCGCCCGCATGGCGCGGCAGGGCCCGGGGAGCGGCGGGCCGGGCTCGGAGTGCCCGGGGAGGGGCTGGGACGGCTGGGGGTGCCCCGGGGCCGGGCACTGGGGGTACTGAGGGCACCGGGCCGCTGCGGAGCGGGGCCGCGGTTTGCCGGCTTGGCTGGTGCTGGGCACCCGCGGGTGCCAGCCCGGAGCTCCTGCTCCTCATGGAGAGGGCTGACGGTGAGGAGGGGCTGGGACAGAGCCTGTTCTGCCGACCTGCAGGAACGGCTTTTAACAACAAAAAAATCGGTTTGGTGTTCCCCTCTCTTCCCCTCTCTTTCCCTCTCTCTCTCTTTTCCTCTCTTCCCCTCACTTCCCCTTTCCTGTTTATCTTTTGCCAGGCAAGAAATAACAGTTATCCCAGTGCGTCTTGTGCAGGTTTGTTGTGGGTGTGGCTGAGTCCTGTGTAATTGTGGTTAGGGTGTTTATGTCTTGGTAATAGTTTAAAGAGTAATCTGCGGGTTTTCGACTGATGTGCGCTTGTCTGGCCTAATAAGCAGTCTGTTTGTGGCTAAGTTAAAAAAGGATTCTATTTACAATTTTCTGTTTAGGAATTTTACAACAAAATCACTTCATTGTGACTAAAGGCAGTAGCTGTAATAAGGGAGTGGTAGTGTTTGCTTTGCCTTTCATTGCGTAAGGTACCTGATGACTTGTAATACTTTTGTTAACCATCTATTATAGCTCTTCTGATTTGAGTACTTTGCAGATTCTTATCTTTGCCCTTCGAGGTTATGAGAATGAAAGGCTGATGGCTTGCAGTCCCTCCCTGTTTTTGGAGGAGAGCATCAGCATCTCTGAGCTTGAGAGGCTGCTCCTCCTGCCGTCAGCCTCTCTTGGTGTTCACATCAGTTGAATTTCTATCACTGATCTAGGGTATTCACTGGGGCTGCTCTGTATGAAAACAGTGAAGGAAATTCCTGGGCCTGGCCTTTTTCTGGCCAGGGCAGAAACTCTTGAGGACAGATGCTTTTCCCTCCAGCCCAGCAGCTCTTCTGCCAAGGGGATAAGGGCAGCCTGGCCTCTTGGCTCTGGTGACCCATCTTGCCAGCTTAATGTTGTCTTCAAGAGCTGGTTTAATGTCTTGGCTTTTTAGTTGTAGTAACAACGGAATTGCTGTAATTATAGCTGGAGTCCTGGTAAGTTGCTTTATTGAGATTTGTGGCTGCAGGCCATGTAGGATTAATCACAGAGACACAATTGACTAAGGTTTTCTGTTTCACTGTTAGTGGACCTTTGCCTCAGTGATTCTCTCCAGTGACTGACAGTTGTCACCATTCAATATTGTGCGGATTAAGAAGGATGCCGAGTAGATGACTTTTTAGTTTATTTTTTTGTAAACCTTTTGGGTTTTATTTAAATTCTTGTGGTTTCAGCAGTATCTAAACTAGGTCTTGCAATTTGCAGGCTTGAAGTGTGAGTTTGCTTGTCACTTTATTCTTCCTGCCTTTTTCCTTTACTGTCAGTTCCTTGCAAGTTTGCTTGAGGATCAGAAATATGGTCCTTACTTAAGCTTTTAGGAGCTTTAATTAGGTTGGCTTTGGCAGATGAGTTCCCATTCTGTTCCTGTTCATTCCCATCTCCTTTTGTGTGAGCTGTTCTCAGCTGTCACAGAGGTGCTCAGGTGTCTGCTGACAGTACTTTTAATCTTACATTGTTGAGCTTTCATCTCTTGAAGGACAGTGGACAGACCAGGCCAAAGGCTGAAATCTTTTTGTAAACTTGGGGATTCCCTGCTCTTGATTCCAGATCCAAGGGGACCCAGATGCGGAGGTTTTTGCTTCCTCAAGACATCTCCTGTTAAAGCAGGAAGTGCTTAAATCCTGCCTAAATCCTGGTGCCTGGTTCTGTCCTTGCTGTTCTCGCTGACAATCCCAAAGGTTACCTTGATGCTGATACCAGTACCACAAGTGCATGTGTGCAGCTGCCCAGTTGGGATATTTGTGCTGGGCAGTGGTTCATGTTTCCTACTGTCTGGATTGACTAATGAAGGACAAAACAGTGGAAGTGGCCCAGGGGTTAGTGCAGCACCACCAGGCAGTGTTTGTCTTTATTTGACTGATCCTGTCAGGAGCCTGGCTGGGCCAGTGAATGGTTCAGAACAGCTAAAATTAGATGTGCTGCTTTCCCAGTTCAAGGCTAGGATTTGTTGGGCTTGGCTCTCTGCTTTTCTCTGTAAATGCCTGATTGATTCCTCTAAAACTTGTAGAGAGCAAAATGCGGTTTTCTCCCGTGGAAGAAATTTTTACTTATTTTATTGTATGTTTTAATGCATAAAGAGAAAATAATTAATTGCCTTTGTGTTCTGGGGTTTGAGTTTCACTAAGCTGGTCACTAAGTTAAGCAGCCATTCATTTAGCTTCTGTGTTTGTTGTTTTAGTGGAAGTTTTTATTCAAAACCTGTGCTGGATAGAAACCATTACTAAAACTAAAGATCAAGTTAAAAAAACCCCAACCAAACCACAACCAAAATATCCTCTTTCTCAGGGGTTTGTTTTGGCTTATTTTTTGTTTGTTTGTTTTTATTTTAGTCAGCTGTAACTTGCAGCGTGAATGAAACTATCCCGTAAAAATATTCAGCCTTTTATGCCAGTATCCTGAGACCTTTCTCTTATCCTAGTATGTTCAGAATGGACCTTGAAGGTGAGGATGGTGGTTGTGTAAAAGTGTTACTGTTTCCTTTTCTGAAGAGAAGAGGCTGCTACAGGTATTTTAAGGACTGTTGTATCTGAGAACAATATTAATCCTATTTCTTGTTTGGTTTTGGCAGTACTTACAGCAGCAAGGTGTTCCGTGTTACCTTCCTGACTTTGGCTGTGTCTGTGGCTGTGCCACTGCTTGGAGTGACTGTTCTCCTGGATTGTCCTATAGACCCTCAGCCCATAAGGTAAAAGGTTGTTTTGTTTTGAAGCAAATGTTCTGGAAGCATAACTTCTCCTGTGAGCTCTGCTGTTGTGTTTCAGCAAACAAGAGTTAACAGTGCAAAGTGGTTCTATCTGGATTGAGAAACTGGGGAGTGATTGCAATATTATCCACACCCAGTCTGTTTCTGAGCCATCTTGTGCAGTTATGTGTCCCTGCTGATCATGGAAGGAGCTGAATTACTTTCTTTGATCATTAATCTAGAAAATTATTGTCTGCTACCCAAGCTGTCAGTGCAGCTTGTAATTACACAGGTGCACTCTTGCCTTCTGCGAGACAAGAACTGCATTTTCGCTGAAGGCCAAGGGCTCAAGCCACTGCAACACTTTTTGAACTATGCTTTATGTAAAGCATAAGTCAGGTGTGCAGGAGTTGGCAAACTGGGGGAAAAAATCATCAAATATATTGCTCAAGAATGTTTGCATTTTGTGCAAAGGATGACATGCTCCTCCTGTTTTGTAGCTTGAAGGAGCCTCCGCTCCTGACGGGTGTTTTAGAGCCCAACACCAAGTTACGGAAAGCTGAACGGCTGTGGGAGAACCAGCTGGTTGGACCAGAGTCCATTGTCAATATTGGGGGTAAGCACTGACAAAAGCAGCTTCTAAAGAAGGCTCTTTCAACGTTGTTCCATTGGGAAGAGTTTGTTCAGCAACAGCCCTCTTAGATAAAAAACTCTGGGAGTTATTTTCGATGTGCAGATTTTCTAAAAGTTACTGTGTTATGCAGAAAAGCCTAGGTTGTCTGTGCTATGTTTAGTTTTTCTCCTCTTTCTCTAGGATTTGTTGGGCTTGGCTTTCTGCTTGTCTCTGTATGTAATCTCTCTTATGTAGATGTTTAGTTTTTCTCCTCTTTCATGAGTTTGAAATAAATCTTGTTGTCACATTAAAAATGCCTGTCTTCCAGGACTAAGAGCATCAGCAGTGTAGTCAGGGGCTACTTACATTTGGAGGAAAAGTGGTCCCATTTTTCATTTGGGAAATTCCTCTTAACCGGGAATTAATATTTAGAAGCTACTGCCTGTTCTTTTAAAGCTCATTGCTGCTGAGTGAGCTGAATTTTGTGGTGTTGATCTTTGCTTTTATGACAGAAAACAAATCTCAAATTGATAAATAGCTTATTTACAGTTTAATGCTGTTGCACAGTATGATATCCCATATTCATAACTCCCTCATATTCTATATTAATAACAAAGCTTGGATTCTTCTTGCAAAAAGTCTAACCAACATAGGTTCCACTTTTCTCTTGTGGCAGGTGGGTTCTACCCAAGTCACAAACCCATGCCACCTCTGAGCGATTTCTTAATCAGTTCCCTGATGCCATGACATCCTCATAGTTGAGCCCAGCATTGTGCAGGAGTTGTTTCTTGTGCCTCCTGAATGAGGGGTAAGACTTGGAAATACTCTTAACCCCTACTGAAAGATCCTTCAGTGCAAGAGGTGCTCAGTAGGTGCCATATAATTTATCTTCTAATTTAGTAGTAAAATATTTGTGAGAAATTACATTACCCAGTAAGAAGCTACTGTAAATTCTTTCCTCAGATTACACTTTTTAATCCTGTATCTGTTAACAATGTGCTAAATGGATTACCTAAAGCTATTTATTTTTTATGTTGCCTGGTTTCATCAGTCCTGTTGGAAACTCTTTATGGAAACCTTCCTGCAAGGGACAGCTGACCTATGAGTGAAATAATGAACTTGACTGGGAATAAGTTTTCTGTGAATAAATGAGTTGAGTTCTCCTTATTCCCTACTTCATGCTAGTAGAAGGATGCTTACTAGTATTGTTTTGTGATCAGCTTAATAACACGAGTTGTTTTTGCAGATGTTCTGTTTACTGGGACAGCTGATGGGAAGATTATCAAAATTGAAGATGGGGAAATACAAACAATAGCCAGAATTGGTCATGGTCCTTGTGGTGAGTGGCAGTTCCTGAGCACAGTGTGTTTGAAAATGTCTGGGTCAAGGGCATGTGTTGGTTAAGCTGTGTTCAGTCTGGATTGCAGGGCCACATCTTGTTCTGCAGAAATATTAATGTGTTTGTATCAGTGAAGTATGAGTGAAAATATTGGAACATTGGAAGGAAGAGTATAACAGAGGGCCAAAAGAATGGAAATGGGTGGTCTTGGATAGCAAAGCACACAGTTTCCAGCTGTAAAATTTAAGAATGCAAGGAGGTTTTGTGTCATGACTACCAGGCCTTCAGCATGAATTATGTGCTGGTGGAAGATCCTGCACCTTAACATTGGGAGAAAGACAAGAGTGAAGTGCAACACAAATAAGATTCCTTTTCCTTTTAGTCCATCCAGAAAAAGCATCTGTCTTAAGAAAAAAATGGGCAGAAACCTGGTCTAATATTTGTGAAAGCTGAAGTCACCAAGATTCTGAGCTGAAGGGCCACCTCATAAAAACTGAGGACTTCTAAACAAGCGTGAGTGAATGAACTCAAGCTAATCTGTGAGTGGGAAAGTGTCTTGGTTTAAAACAATTATACAGACAGGACACTCCAAAATGAGTTCTCACCTTGTATTTTTAACTCTTTCTTTTTCACCAGTAAGGAGAGGTGAATGTGATAAGATGTAAGTGAAAAAAATAGCAGTTCACTAAAAAATAAAACAGCAACAACCAAGATAACAGTAATAACCACTAGATACCAACATGCTGAATCATGTTGACAAAGAAAAACAACACAGCAACCAAGCCTCCGTGATCACAGAGCCCCCTCATGCCCCAAACACCAGCCACCAGGGAACAACGACAAAACAGAAGAATCCTGTCCAGAGCTAGTCAAATGCTGCTGATCCATCTGCTCCACACCACCTGAGAGGAGCTCTCCTGACAGTGGCAGCTGGAATTGGGTCAGTGGCTGGGACTCCTGGAGAGAGGGGATGGTGCTGGTGGAGCTGTCCTGGGTGGCAGCAGCAAAAAGAGATCTGAAGGAAACGTCCTTCGTGGCCCAGAAATGGAGCTGCCCCTGGCAACAGCAGCCAGAAGGATGTTACAGAATCCTCCAAAGCCTGGAGATAAACCTGCCAGGCTGCCTTGCAGTGCCTTGACTCAGAGAACCTGCCCCAGACAACTTTCTTGGCAGCCTGGCCAAAAAAAGCTGCAACCTCTGCTCCCAAGCCCTAGGGAGGACAGAGGAGCTCTGTGTGCCTGTTCCTTCTCTTTGAGAGGGACCCCAGCTCACCTGCCTCTCTTGTTCCAGCTCCTGGGTTCTAAAGGGGCAGTGGTCATCTTGGGCAGGTTGGTGTAGGGAAGATATGGAATACAATACACACTTTTTGGGTTACCCAGGACAGAAGGACAGCAACTTACTTAGAGATTTTTGAATATAAATATCACCTTCCCCATCTACGGAGTTTTTCCTTGCATTTTGTTGTACCTCTTTCCCTTCCTGTGTTTGTAAGCACAGTGGGAGTTGTTGCTGCATTTAGAGATCCTGCATTGTTCATGGTATTTTCGTTTTCTCATTGCTAAATTGCAGTTATTTCTTGTGGAATTCTACACCTCTTTCTGAACAAATCATTTGCTTCATTTAATGGGATTTCTGGAACTGAGTGAGGAAAACTGGTAGCAGCTTATTTATTACAGAACCATCTCTGTGGGGAGCTTAATGTCCATCTCAGCAGTGCCTGGGCAGTCTGAGAAGCCTGGCTGGTGATTGTTGGGACTGATGGGGGTTTTGTTTGTGGCAATGATACAGAAACTCACCTGAGGTGTTTGTGGGGACTGATGGGAGTTTTATTTGTGGCAATGATACAGAAACTCACCTTAGGTCCTGCAGCCCTGTGCTGATTGGCAGTTAGAAATTAAGGTCAGGAGTTGTTGCTGTCCCTCTTAGCTCTCATTGACATGTCCATCATTTATTCTCTGTAATTTTATGTGGATGCTCACATGATCAGACTCTGGGCTGATTTGGCAGCACTCTCTTGGCTGCCTGATAAGTAGAACAGCCTTGGTAGGACAGCTGATGGAAAACTGGATTTAGGCATGAACGTGGGTGGGGGTGGGTGTGAAGAATCACCTTTCTCCTGCTCATTTCCATTGGACTTGAGCAGCTTGGGGGAGGTGGGAAGGATGTGCTGCCCTGGTTCTTTGGGGCCAAAGTGGTAATGGGGAGCCTGGACTTTTGTGCTCCTTGAATTTGGAGGTGGAAAGGCTGTAGCCATCTGCCTTATGCAAAAATTTCTCTTGCTAAGGTTTTCAGACTGCTAATGTTCTGAAGTTCTTCGGGACTCAAATATTTCCTTGAATTCATCTTAATTCTTCAGATTTGCAGAATTCCCCTTCCTCCTCATATAGAAGTCTTCAGTGTCTTTGTGTTGAGAAACTAGCTGTCCATGACAATGTTGGACCTTTCCAGAAAAAGAAAGGGGTTTTTAATTTAAAAATTATTTAATTATAAAAATAGAGCACACGTGCCCCCAAACCTGCATAAAACTGATTCTTTTGGAGAAAAAGCATTTTGTTAAATCCGATTTTACCCCAACTTGGGCAGCTGTTAGTTACTAGCCTGACAGATTCTATGATTATCTCTAGACTGGTGAAAGCATGGTGTGGGGTTATCTGCTTCACTCCCACTTAGTAAAGTAGGAATCATTTTAAAATGAATGTATGTGCCATATGTATGCCATAGAGCTTTTATAAACCACAGTTTGACTCAAAGGTCACATGTGCAAGCAAAGGAAAAAAAAAACCAAACCTTAGATATTTTATTCTCTATTTTCCATCAGCCAGTGATGTCTGACTGCTTCTCAGAAAGCAGGGCTGCAGCATGTGTAGAGTTTGTTTTGAAAGGCTAGTGTAAATAATAATTGCTTCTCTTTCCCCCTCCTTTTTCTTAGCTTTCATATGTGGCATTGAATGTCCCTTTGGTCGTTTTGGGCCAGCTGTCCTGGCTGTGTCCCCTCCCAGGACCTTGCCCACTCCCAGCCTGCTGGAGGGGGGGAATGTTGGAGAGAGCATTGATGCTGTGCCAGCTCTGCTCAGCAGTAGCCAAAACACCTTTTTAGCTGCCTGTGCAAAGCACAGCACTGGGAGGGCTCTTCATCCCAGCCAGACCCAACACACCTGTGTAGGTACCCTGGATGCCTTGTATTTATTTCTGTTTGGAAAACCATTTTAAAATTGTTTCCCTAGGAGGCCGTGAGGATGAGCCAACGTGTGGAAGACCACTTGGCATGAGAGTGGGGCCAAATAACACCCTGTTTGTGGCAGATGCTTATTATGGACTCTATGAAGTGGATCCTGATACAGGTATGACTTTTCTGCTCCAAAGTTTTCTTCCACTGACAAATCTGGGCTTCATTTGCAGTTTTGCCAGATGCTGCAGGCAAAACAATGCCTGTCTTTTTTTGTGAAGTGATCTGAAGCTGTCTGGATTAAATGAGTCATGCAAGAAATTGATATTTATTTCCCTGTAGCAATCACTTCCTCTCTGTGTCTGGCTGCCTGCATCAGAGCTGCCAGTGACTTATCTTCTGGTGTTACACAGTTTTTGTTGTTAAAATTGGTATCCTAGGATCCGTGAATAGAGCTCTGTTGTAGCTTTTTTGGCTTTCATAAAAGGAAAATAAAAAGATTGATACATAAAACCTTTTGTCATGTTTGCTGTACTTTTCTTTCTGCCTTGATCTCACTGTGGTAGTGAGAAGCTCTTCACTTCCTGTAACCCAAATCTACACAAAGTAAAGAGAGGTGCATTTTGGTGTGGCTACATTGTGTGTCTCTTTTCCTTCTTTTTGTATCCAGGTGAAACAAAGATGCTTGTTTCAACCAAAACGCCCATAGAAGGCCAGAAGTTGTCATTTGTAAACGATCTTACAGTGACCAAGGATGGGAGGAAGATCTACTTCACTGACTCCAGCAGTAAATGGCAAAGACAAGACTACTTGTTCCTGCTTATGGAAGGCACAGATGATGGGCGGCAAGTGTCTCCTTCCCTGTCCTGGTTTAGGCCAAATTTGGGAGAAAACACCCAAAAGGGGGCCCCTCCAGAAAGCAAACCCACACAGCCCCTACCCCCAGCTGGTTCAGGAAGGATTCCTCGGAGAGAAGTGCAGAAAGAACCTGTTTATTTAACAGGCAAAACACCCCCCAGCATGCAAAATGAACAATACCGGATGACACCACTCTTTCACCACTCTGAAAAAGATGCCAAATTCAGAAAGTCTCTCCTGGGGGTGGTCACTGTTTATCAGTCCCTCCAGTGCTGGGGCAGCTACTGCAGCCACAGGGTGCAAACTCTCAGTGTTCCCAGGTCCCAGTCCAGAGCAGGTTCAAGTAGGTCCAAAAAAGGGAAAGGAAAAACAGTCCAGGGAAAAATTTGGACTGCTTAGCTCAACTAACTAATGAGCAAAGCAAAAAGCAGAAGCAAGAGCAAAGCAAAAAGCAGAAGCAGCACTATGTGTTGCCCCATCTCTGTGTCCCGCCAGCCGTGGGGGAGCAGCTGATAAGAAACCAAAACAAAACTTTCACCCTTCAGAGCCAGTCTTGAAGGCACAGTGTAGCCATGATATTTTCTGAAAAATCCTTTCCTTAGGATTTTTTCTCCTGAGAAGCTGAGATGCCTCAGGAACAAAATGTAAACAATGATTATCTCCCTGCTGTGGAATGCAACAGGTGATTGGTCTCATGTGGTTGTTTCTAATTAATGGCCAATCACAGTCAGCTGGCTTGGACTCTCTGTCCGAGACACAAGCTTTTGTTTCCTTCTTTTTCTATTCATAGCTCGCCTTCTGATGAAATCCTTTCTTCTATTCTTTTAGTATAGTTTTAATATATTATATATCATAAAATAATAAATCAAGCCTTCTGAAACATGGAGTCAGATCCTCGTCTCTTCCCTCATCCAAAGACCCCTGTGAACACCATCACAGCACAGAACATGATATCCAGCATAAACAGAATGCACAAATGGGGAATCAAGCATCACAATGTCACCCTAGGACACCAAGGCATTTCACTTGCTGTCAGCTCAGCTGTAGGAGTGCAATTCACCACTTCCTTGATCTTCACATTTTTTTCTCTTTATAAACCCACCTTTGCAAACACTGCACTGTGCAAGGCAGGGTGAGGGAATTGTGTGGGTGTTGTTGCTAATGAGACCTGCAGCAAAATAAATGAGATTCCCCTTTTTCCTTCAAGAGAACTGGCATGGAGCTTTGTTTTAAAAGTGAAGGTGTTAGCATTGCATTCAGCCCAAATCCTTCATGAATCCTGCCTTGTTATTTCCTGGCTATTCTGCCTTCTTAACTTAAATGTGGGGTATGTGAGAAAAGATGGAATGCCTGAAGAATGAAACAGAGATGCATAAATATTCATCTTCACTCAAAAATGGTTTCTTTTCAGCCTCCTTGAATATGACACAGTGACAAAAGAAGTGAAGGTCTTAATGGTGGGGTTGAGGTTTCCCAATGGTGTGCAGCTCTCTCCTGCTGAAGACTTTGTCCTGGTGCAGGAGACAACCATGGCTAGAATCAGAAGGTGAGTAAGATTTTGGAATTATTACTAATCTGTGTAGGGATTGTTTAAATAAATTAATAGAATGACAAAAGAAACACTACACTTCAGTTATGCCTGGTTAAAAATGATAAAGAAGGTGACCTTCCTCAATACTTAATATTTTATTTCACTTTAAATGTCCGGGTTGCATAATCTTTCCATCATGGGCTCCTTAAGCACAGCTGACTTTTTTCCTGGGTAGAAGTGTGGCAGTGCTGTATTTCCCTCTACCAAAATAATGGGAAAAATTTATTTTTTTTTAATATTGTGACTCTCATTTATTATTTAAACTGATTGAGTTAAGATGTTCTAATCTATTATCTATACTTTTCAGGTATTATGTGTCTGGGCTCATGAAAGGTGGAGCAGATATGTTTGTTGAGAATATGCCTGGTCTTCCAGACAATATCAGGTTAAGCAGCTCTGGAGGATATTGGGTAGCTATGGCAGCTGTAAGACCCAATCCTGGCTTTTCTTGGTTGGACTTCTTATCTGAAAAAACATGGATTAAAAGGATGATATTTAAGGTAAAAAAAAAATTAGAAAGAACTTTTTTTGAAAATATCACCTTTAGTAGAGGAATGGAAGTGATAAATATTTGTTTCTTCCTCTTCACAGGAAGATTTAAGAAAAAGATTGGGTGCTGTGGTTAAAACTGTTGTTGCTTTTCCCTGGTAAAACAGCCCTTATATATTAATAGGTAGTAAAATTTAACATTTGCTTCTTTGAGTAGCAGGTACACATCTCTTAAGTTGCCTTCCATCTTGATCTTAGGAAAGAAAAAGAGACTATCTCTAACCATGCAGCAAGACAGGATCTTCATTTGGATATGTGAAGACTTCACCTGAAGTGCCTAAACTGCTTATTGCCAGGTGTCTGAAGAGCATTTGGGAAGTGTGAGCTGTTCCCATGACTGCCCTAGGCACCCTAGGAGACAGTGTGCACGTTGTGGATGGTGTTAGGTGACATTTTGTTCTGGTTCACTTATGCCTGTTTTTGTGTCACCCTGCTTTCGGATGAGCAAGGATAATGTGGTTTTTTTAAGGGCTAAAGAAACAGCATGGTGCTTTTTAAACAATGCAAAAACTTGAAAACACTTCTGTCCTAAAAGATAAAATAAAAAGGAGCAAGCAGTGCTTAGGATTTCATTCCAGCTGAGCAAGGTCTGTGCTGTCCCTGTCTCTCCTGGTGAAGTGCAGGAGCTCTGAGTGGTGCTCCGGGGAGCTTGGCATCAGCTGCACCAGAGCAAGCTGCTGTCTCTTGTGTGGGCAGCCTTTCAGCCTGCCTCTGGAGTAGATGAGCTTCTGCTGATCCTTTTGTTTCTTCTCAAGCTGGCTTTACAGATATTGATGTGTTAACCCTGTGTAAGAGTGTTCACTCAAAATGTGTCCTTGTGTTCTTAGCTGCTGCTTCTGAGGAGCGTGGAGTGGTCTTTGCCTGTATAAATGTCTGAGATCAGATTGTGGAGAACAAAACCTTTTGTTGATTTTTCTTTCTCTTTCTTTTCTTCCAGTTGCTGAGTCAGGAAACTGTGACAAAGTTTGTACCCAAATATAGCCTTGTTGTTGAACTCAGTGAGACAGGATCCTACAAAAGAAGCTTCCATGATCCCACTGGAGTGACAGTGGCTTATGTCAGCGAGGCACACGAGCACGATGGGCACCTCTACCTGGGATCCTTCCGCTCTCCCTATATTGCCAGACTTGATCTCCAGCACGTTTAACTGCCTGCCCATGATGAGTCCCACTGTCCTGTGCTGCTCCAGAGGTGCAGAGGAGGCATGTGCTTGAGGCAGTGTGTGGCCAAGTGACAAAAGTGTGACAAAAAGTGACAGTCTGTTATGGTGCAGGAGCACTGTGGCCATAGGAAGAGATACAGTTTGCTGTATCTGTCCTCTGTCTTGGCTGACTGCTCATGCTCTGGAGTTGGCCTGTATTACTGTTCACATCTGAGGACTATGGGGAGGCATCTTCATTCAGTTCTTTGTTCCTCCAAGGAAATCCACTGATTTTCCTGTGCCCAACCTTGTTTGGAATCATCTTGAACAGGCACCATCATGTCGCCTTTAATGCAACTGTGTGTCCTCTTACTCTGGAAGGAATTGTGATGGATGGACTTTAATTGTGTGTGATTTGGGTGGAAGAGGGTGGCTTGCATGTGTTAATTTCTGTTTTAGTGCCTCCTGTCCAGGAGTGATTACAGTGCATGTTCTAATGTTCTACCATGGTGCTGTGGTAGAGGCAGCAACATCCAGGACATGCCTAGGAATCCGGTTATGCCATTGGGTTTCTTCAGTCCCAACCTGTGTAAGTAACATCAGACATTGCAATTAACTGTTAATCAACATGCAGAATCAAATTGGATCATTACCTGTGGACTCCTGTGTTTCTTTATAGCATTGAGGTCAGATGATGAATGAAGATTGCATTCTCTGTGTTAAGAACTAGTCCAAATGGGTCTGAAAATGGTTGTTTGTAGTATTTCTTCCATGTTTTACCAGGTCCTGGAAGTCTCCTGTTCATTATCTATGTGACCATTCCAGGGAAAAGAGGGCAAGCTGCAGGAATCCTCTTCAACATGCTTTTTATGGAGAACTGGTAAAGATTTTGGGGAAGATTGGTGTCTGAAGGTGGATGTGGATTCAAATGGCACCTGTAAAATCTACTGTTGGTGGATGGGGAAGGCTTTGGTGGCAGTTTTTGGAATGGATGCATGTCCAGGGACTTCTCTGTTAACAGCTACTCTACTTGGTAAATGTGGAAAATGCTTTGCTGGCAGCTCTTGCAAAGGAAAGGCTGCGCTGTTACATTTTGTGGCTGGAATGGCTGGCAGCACAAAGGAATTCCAGACAAGAACTCAAGCCAGGGATGAAGGGGACTGTGGTGGACCTTGTGCTCACCAGCAAGGAGGGAATGTGCAGCTCAAGGGCAGCCTTGGCTGCAGGGATCATGAGGTGCTGGAGTTCAACTTCCTTGGGGCAGGGAGGAGGGTGTAGAGCAAACTTGCTGCCCTGGATTCAGGAGGGCAAACTGGCACCTTCAGGGATCTGCTTGGTAGAATACCATGGGATAAAGCCTTGGAGGGAAGAAGGACCCAAGAAAGCTGGCTGATATTCAGGGACCACTTCCTCCAGGCTCATCAGGAGTGATGCATCCCAATAGAGAGGAAGCTGGGCAAAAATGCCAGGAGGCCTTGTGTGGATGAACAAGGAGCTCCTGGACAAGCTCAGACACTAAAAGGAGGCCTATGGAGGGTGGAAGCAGGGGCTGTAGCCTGGCAGGAATACAGAGAGGTTGTCCAAGCAGCCAGGAAGGAGAGGAGATAAAGGTTAAGTTAAAGGTAAAGATAAAGGAGGTTAGAGGAGATAAAACTCAGAGAATTAAATGTGGCCAAAGACATCAAGGACAACAAGAAAAGCTTCTGCGGGTGTGTGGGTGATAAAAAGGAACACTAGGAGAAATGAGGACCCTCCTGGAAGGAAAGGGGAGACCTGATTACCTGAGACATGGCAATGGCTGAGGTGCTCAGTGAGTTTTTTGTCCCCTTCTCCACCAGGATGTGCTCCAGCCACACTGCCTGAGTTGCAGAAAGGAAAGGCAGGGACTGGGAGGCTGAAGAACCACCCACTGTAAATCACATTTTAGATCGTCTGAGGAACATGAAGGTGCACAGGACCTGTTAAAATGCATCTACAGGTCCTGAGGGAACGGATGGATGAAGTCACTGTCCATTGTATTCGAGGAGTTGCGGTAGTCCAGTTAAGCTCCCACCAACTAGAAAAGGGGAAAATAACTCCTATTTTAAAAAAAGGGAAGCAAGGAAGTCCTGGGGAACTGCAGCCTGTCAGTCTCACCTCTGTGCCCAGCAGGGTCACAGAGCAGAGAGGTTGGAACATGTTATTCAGAGAAGTTGTGGATACCCCACACTTGGAAGTGTTCAATGCCAGGCTGCAGGGGGCTCTGAGCAACCCAGTCTCATGGGAAGTGTTCCTGATGGTCTTTGAGGTCCAACTCAACCCAAAGCACACTATAATTTTAAATAAGAGGTTTTGCATCTTGAAGAACTAAAGGGGTTGCTTCAGCAGCTGTGTGATTCAGTGCATTGATATTTTGGAATTGAAGATTTTGCTGCTCTCTCCTTTTCTGCCACTGGGTGACAATCCAACCTAAATTTACACTATTGCTGCATTTCTTCACCTTTGGAAAGGAAAGAGATTTGCTATAAATATACAATGAAAAGCACCAGAAAAGGGGAAGGTGATGCTAAAAATGTTGCCTGATTTCAATGGCCTTCTCCTCTTCTATTAATGGAGGGCTATGCAAATCAAAATGACTCTTCCCTGTCAGTGCCTCTGTCACCCTGTTCTGTGTTACTGCCAGGCTGCAGCAGTCCTGTGGCAGGACTGGATCAGGCTGACTTGTTCCTGTGCAGGCCAGGGGCTGCTCTTTTTGGGAAAACCCAGTGCAGGGTAGGCTGTTTCAGCACCAGCTGGTTAACGCTGCTCTGCCAGCCCTTGCAGCTGTTTGTCCTCTTCTGGTGGTGGGATATGAAAGTTAAACTTGATGGGATCTCAAGTTGGGGTTGGAAAAGCAAATCTGCTGTGGTGATTCTTTTTTGCTGATGCTTTGGCACCCTTGGGGCTAGCACAGCTTTGCCTCTTGGTGCACAGTTTTCACTAGTGATTTATTTGCCAAAGTATTTCACCAAGTAACCTTTGGACAGAGAGCAGTTCTCTGTTTTTTTTAAGGTTGCTGCAAACTGACTGGACTTGTATCCCATAAGCTCCTGTTTGTACAGGCTGCACAGACAGGCTTTATTCAGTCTGAGAGATTAAATCTCTCTGAATCTGTAAAGTCCCAACTGTAGTGGGTGGCACAATGCTAAGCAACAAACTTTGCATGGTGACAGGCTGCCTAACCAGGCCACTGGTGTTCCATTTTCATAAGAACCTTAACAATTCATTTCAGCTGACTCCCATTCCTGGTCTTGTGCTGGATCCTGATAATCCATCCATGGTATGCAGAAGGTGGGGATCTGCAGTAAAACCCAGGCTGACTGACACACAGGTCTCATTATTCAGCATAAGGGGTGCTTAAGAACAGTATTTTTCTAGAAACTATTTTTTTTCTAAAAAAAATCTCTACTTTTTGATTTGCTTTCAAATGGAAGAGTAAAGCAGCAGCACTAAAATGCCTGTGGAATAAACAAACTGGCATAAAGTCTTGATGTTCCTGTGAGGACTGGTTTTACAGGCTCATTCCACTTCCACAGAGGCTGAGTCAGTCATGTGTTGATTTCAGATGGATGGTGACACACCTGCCTTGAGCAAGGAGAAACCTGAAACAAGTCAGGCTTGGAAAAAGCCAGCCAGTCTTCTCTTTTGATGATGTGAGTGCAGGAGCATGACACCTCTGCAGCTCTAAGGCTGGCTCTTCTCTCATGTGAGAAGTCTTACTGGATGCAAGGGCATTTACAGAGGTATCCAAAGGTCTTGTCAGAGCATGATTGTCTTCTGGTGGCAGAAGAAAGGGGCTGTGGTTCCCTAAAAAGGAAGGAAGTCCTCTTTGCGTAACTGAGGCTGCTTCCTGTGTCTTACCCAAATTTCTTTTGGGACAGACTATGGCATATGAGAGAATGTTGCCCTGTCTCCTGAAAGGCCTGAAGAAATTTTTGATTTTATGAAAAGCCCTGCAGTAAAATTATCCAAGGAGAGGAACTGAGCTGGAGTGCACCACAGCTGTGCATTTAAAAAATGTGTTTTGTTTTACTTTGTTGGTGGAATAGATGTTTCTGCAGGGCAAAAGTATCAAGATGATTTTGCTGAAAGTATTTAAAATGTTACTCCACAGTTCACTGCCCTGTTTCTTGTCTGGAGCAAACTTCTGTACTAGAGCTGCTGGAATATAACCTGTGTGCCCCTGACACTTTGATGCAGAGGTTGGTTTCTCAATGTGAGCATCTGATGAAAGTGATTGCAAAGTCTTTGCATAAATCTTTAAATTCCTTTAAATTTGTGATTGCTTTGTGCCAGTAAAAACTTTGCAGGTGAGATAATGACCTCTTAAGCTTCTGGCTCTGTCTGCTCAGTGATCACAACAGGGATCTGATGATGCTGACACTTGGGCCTTCTCATCTAGCCTGCTTAAAAACAGTGCTGCAAAAGAATGAGCACAGGGGGCAGCTGATTTTTACTAATATGCTGACTTTTTGAGGCAGGGACTGAAAAATGTAGCAATAAGTTGTTGTAGTTAGCTGTGTGTGGAAGGCTTTTTCCTCACAGTCAGCAGCTGTGGTGTCTCCTTATCTGCCTGCTGCCAGCTAAACCTTGTGTTGGTTCCATGGAGCTGTGACTCCCCCAGCTGTCAGTGGGCTCTGGAAGTCAGTCATGTTGTGGAACTGGGTGCATCTGGTACAGGCAGAGCTCCCAGGTCCTTCATGTGGAGCTGCTGGTGTCAGGAGAATGCAGAGTGGGAAGTCTGTCAGCCAGCAATGCTTTGTATTTTGGTGGCAGGCAGTTTGTTTCCTGTGCAATTTAAAAAGTGGGAGTATGAGAGGAGATATTTGCAGAGCAGAACTTTTGAGCAAATGCAGATCTCTGTTTGAGGATCACTGGCCACTTTGAAGCTCTGCTAAAACTCAGGTTGTGGTTGTCCCACCAGCTCTTAATGTGTTGCAGACATCTTTTATGAAAAATCCTTTCATTAGGATTTTTCCTCCTGAGAAGCTGAGAAGCCTCAGGAGCAAAATGTAAACATTGATTATCTGCTGCTGTGGAATGCAACAGCTGCATCTGTGACTGGTCTCATGTGGTTGTTTCTAATTAATGGCCAATCACAGCCCAGCTGGCTTGGACTCTCTGTCCGAGACAGAAGCTTTTGTTATCATTCTTTGTTATTCTATTCTTAGCTAGCCTTCTGATGAAACCTTTTCTTCTATTCTTTTAGTATAGTTTTGGTACAATATATATCATAAAATAATAAATCAAGCCTTCTGAAACATGGAGTCAGATCCTCGTCTCTTCCCCAATCCGAAAACCCCTGTGAACACTGTCACATTAATGTCACTGCTGGGATTGTTCCTTTTTTTTCTTCAACATACAGAGCTGGCAGAAACAAGTTTTCCTTCTCACCTCATGCCCTAAATCTTTACTAAAAATATCACTGACTTCCCGTTGTAACCTGAAATAGATGTCAGAGACCCAGCAAGGTCTGCAGGGGTATGAACTCCTTGGAGTGAATTGGGGAACTGTTAACCTTGGTGTAAACAAGATGCAGAGGGCAGAGACATTGGCTTTTTTGACTGCTGCATGTCATTGTGATGGAGTGGCATTTAGCTGCAGCTCTTTAGGTCAGTGCTAGCAGTGTCCTCCTCTTTAATTACCCAAATGCTTCCAGAGTGAAGTGCTCTGGGGTGATGCAAAGAGCTCAGTTGACTTTAGCTCTGCTCCTTTCTTTGGTGCTGATGAAAGCTCTCTTACCATAGCTGAGGGGATGATGGGTGCTACAATTCCAGTGTGCCTTTCTTCTGAAATTCTGTGTCACAGTGAACACTTGGACGCAGCTTTGAACATAAGGCTGATCTGTCTTTCTCAGCAGGAGCTTTACTGTTTGGATAGAGAGCTCTGAACAGTCGTGCTGCATTTTCCTTGGGAGAACAGCAAAGGCCTGTTGGGTTTGTCAGCCTGCATGGTGCCAAGTTCACCTGGCTTTAACTTTTGTTGCTCTGACAGATGGAGAATTGGCTTGGTGAGGTGACTGAGATGAAGCGCTGTGCGTCAGGGGCTTGGAGGGTCGCACAGGGGACGCTGTTGTGTGACATGCTCACTGCCCGCATGCATCTCTGCACAGACCTGAAGTGACAGCATGCTGCCTGCTCGCCCCCTTGGTGGCATGTGAGAGGCAGATGACATCTGTTCCTGAATGCCAGGCTGTCCTGCTGGCTGAAGGAAGGAACATGGATCTGCCCAGACTGTCTGGGGCTGACAGCCTGGTTGGAAGCCCTTGGCATTGTGTGAAGCGTGCAGCTGAATGGGAAGAGGGGTTGAGATCATTCCCAACCCCTCTGAGATGCAAAGAGCAGCTCTTCCTGGCTTCTCCTGCTCCCCTAACAAACTTAGCTGTGGCTTGGCTTTCCTGCTTTGTGGACAGCCCAAGCCACCATTGCTGACTTTCTTTCTCCTTGTCTTTGGCACCAGGCTGTTGGTGATAGCTGAATGTAGCATCACATTACATCCTCTTGTGGCCCTTCTGGAACTTTCTTTAGAGCACTGCTTTTTTTTTTTTTTTTTTTTTTTTTTTTTTCCCCAGCCAAGACACTGCTGTTCCCAAAGATAAGATGCAGCACAGCTGCCTCTCCAGCACTGGATGCTGAATTTGAGCTGCTGCTGAGCCACCTGTTCATCACAAGTGGTATTTCTGAAGCAGAACTTGAGACTTGCCCAGCTTTGGGATTACTTGGAGCAGATAGTCAGCTATACTATTAATAAAATCTGTTTTAAGATCCCCAGACCTTGGCTTGGAGCCAGGCCATTCACTGGCCTGTCTTGACTGAATGGTTGTCAAAAGGGCTGAAATTGGGGGTGTTACTGCTAATAGGAGTTACAATGTTGCTGCAGAAGGCAACAACTTTCAGAAAAAAAGGAGTATTTGTGGGGAAAAAAAAGTGTTCTTTGTGGCTTAGATGAGGGCCCTGTCCATTTAGAAGTGCTGGTCTGTGTGTGACTGATTATGGGCTCAGACTTTATGGCTGTTTTAAGGCAGCAACTGCCCAAATTGTTCCTAATAGGGACCTTAGTCCACTGTAAGCAATAATTAGCCCATGGATGAAGAGTGAAGACTTGAAGGAATAGTAGAGGCCCACTTAGAGAAGACCACATTGTACTGAACCTGAATATAAGCTGTGGTCTGCCAGAGATTAAATGTTGTACATTAACCTGGATGGAACCATGCTGTTTAACCTCAGAATTATTCTTTGGCAATATGATTTAGATTCATTAGCCTTGGCATTTGCAGTGATGCCCTTTCACAGTCTAGCTTAGCTTTAATTAAACTGGAAGCACTCATTGGACTGAGTAATTTCTGGGATGTTTGTGTTTCAAGACATCCTTATCCATACTTCTGTCTTAAAGAAAGAACAGCTCTCCCTCTTGCCTTCCTGACTGATGTGTCTGACCATTTCCCTGGCACTGGAAAATGTTAAAACTTTTGTGTGTGTGTGTGTGTATACCCAGGCAAACCAACCCCCCTGTTGTCAAGATTTCCTAGGTGTTGTATTCACACATGCTGTGGTTTAGACTTATTTCCATCATGGCTTTGTGAAAGTTCATCACAAAACAAGTGCAACAGAGCTTCCTGGGAGTGCTTGGGAATTCAGCCAGAGGATGGATGGCAAATGAATGACAACACATGTGCATGTGCAGTTTAGTTTTGGAAAAACAGATACACAACTGGATTGCAAGACATTCAGTCAAGGCAGGCCTTGTCCTTTGAGTGTTTTTCTCAAGGAAAAAACAACCATGTGCTTTGAGAGGAAAGCTCTCTGCAGTTCTGTACAGCTGTTCCCAACTTCAGTATTGACCTCAGCAGTCCAGGCATGGAAGAGCTCAGGGGGGGAGATTCTCTGGAATTCAGGCTCTCACGGGGAAAGGTCTTGGTGACAGTGGGCAACAGGGATATGCACTTTGTGTGTCCAAGGTGTTATCCAGACCTCAAAATAGCATCTCAGCATCTGTGAATAAAAGGGGAATAGGTGAGAAAGTTCAGGTGTCTGCTGGTTGATCTCAGCATTGCAGGCTGTGATGGGGCAGGAGAAAACAGCATCCTTTTGTCTGCCCACTTTATCCTAGGAAAAGTGCTGTTTGCTGAGTAATCCTGTCTAGTGGGAAAGCCTGTGTAAAGTGTTTCCCACCCAGGAAACATTTAGCACCTACTCTATTTCTGCATGCTCTCCTCAGTCACCCAGGAACATGGGCCAGGTGGATGTGTCTGGTTCAACTCCCTGCAGGCAGGAGCTGGCCCTGGATGCACGCAAGGTGAGAACCTGGCCTCACCCCAGCTGGCTTTGTAGAGGAGAGGCTTGTACACATATGGAGACATGGCAGAGCTGGTCTAAAAGGGATTGTACAGCTAGAGATGACCAAGAATTCCCTGCAGGTCCTGGGCACCCCAAATAAACTGAACACATACCTGTTGCAGGTTTTTTTGCCTCTGGAAGTGACAGCTGTCCAGGCTGGGGTGGTCCCTCTTCTCACACACGGTGCGTTTGATTTCCACATGAAGCATGTACTTCAGCCCTCTGACTATCTAGAGAAAGCAGTTTCCTCCTTTAGAGTGAGGGTAGGGGAAAGAGATGCCAAAACTTTGGCTAGGAATCAAGTGCTACAGCTGGGAACTGTATGTCACCCACACAGAGCCCTCCTGTGTAGCAGTGCTGTAGGGGACAGCTCCAGCAGCCCTGAGGAGCATCAGGGATGTTGTGTCTTGGATATGCCATAGGAGGGTCAGTTAGAAGATGGTTTGGAGAACCATCAGGAGCGTGCTGCTCTTACCTGTACCATGGCTTCCTTTATCTGTGATTCCTTGAACAGGAAGAGGTCATTGGAGCTGTTGTTGTATCTGTAGACCCCAAAGCGAGCGGCCCTGCGGACCTCGGGGTTGTTGGTGTTCACTGGCACAGGGAAGCCAGGTCTTATGGTTGAGTGGGGTGGTGTAACATGTGTGCCTGAAACAACACAAAACAGCAGGATAAAACACAGCAGGGGCATGAAAGGGTGGGAGCTTCTGCCCTCTGAACCAGTGCTAAACCCTTTTACTTGTCCAATGCATTTGTACTTCAGAAGGTCTCTGCTTGCATCCATCACAAAGTAGGTTTTGTTTACAGGTCTGAAATGGTGAAACAGTCCCAGGAAATGAAGTGACAGAAAGAGATGCTGCCAGAAGTGAAAGCAAAGCTCAAAAGCTCTGCTTATAATAAGCCAGAGTATCACAAATACTATAGAAGAAGCCAGAGTATCACAAATATTATTTCAATGTCTCTGTTATAACTCCTGCTTTATAAAAGGACCAACTCTGAAACTGCTTATAAAGATAGGTCATGTTGCTCAGAGTGCAGTATAGTTTTGATAACATATCAAACACTGGCTCGAGAGTCCTGCTGCTCTTAATTTGCATATCTTATCTTGCAGATAAAAGTTTTTATCCCACACCCCACCCTTAAACCTTTGATGGCATCTTGAGGTTTTTATGTTAGAAGGATGCAGATATTAGGAAGAAATTCTTCACTGAAAGGGTGATAGGACTGGAACATGTTTAGTCCCTGGAAGTTTTCAAGTCCAGGCTAGGTGGGGCTGTGAGCAACGTGATCTAGTGGAAGTGTCCCTGTCTGTGACAGGGCTGTTGGAAGTCGATGGTCTTTAAAGCCCCTTCTAACCCAAACAATTCTATGATTACCAAGGTCATGGAGTGGAGAAGCAAGATGTCCAGGAAATGGAAATTGGGGAGTGTGGGGGTTAACCCATGATCTTACACATTACAGGTTCAAAAAAACATTTACTGTATATTTTACTGTTAACCCATGATCTTACACATTACAGCAGTTCAAAAAAACATTTACTGTATATTTTTGCTTGCTTGTGTAGCTCTTTCCCCACACACTGCTTATTTTTCAATAATTTAAAAGAAGCTCAGAGCTTGCAGTTGACGTCATTATTTCACCCCCTTTTACATTTCCCTTTCTTTCCATTTTCCCACTTCTGAAATCAAAGAAGAGGAAGAAAATCCCCAATCCTGCAGAAGGTGCCATCCAGGCACTGCCAATGCCAAGGGCTGCAGGTGCAGGAGGTGACCCTGTGTGCGTGCAGGCAGCGAGCCTGGGTGTGCTTGTGCACACAGGTGTACACACAGAGGATGTACTCAATCTGCTGTGAAAGTCAAGCTTTTTATCACCTCTAGCTTTTTTTCACAGATAGATCTTTCACCCACAGCCAGCTGCATGGAGCATAGGCTGTGTGCTTAAGCCACTTTGCAGGGGCAGCTTGATGATCTGAAGTCTATTAAAAAAAATAAACCAAACCAGAATTATGTAACATCATCAGCATGGAAGGTGACAAAAATTTATCACACATGTTGCTTATGCACATCCTACTTATACTGTCACATCCTTCTCACAGGTGTTAATTGCTGCACTCACTTGTAACAGTGCTCAGGGATTTACGCCTTGACCTGCAAGGGACAGACTCAGTTCCACATCCCTCCTCAACCCAAAGCTGTCCAAATCCATCTCTCTTCCTGGCTGATACCCCAAGTTCCTTAATGACCCCTGTATTTTCTTGCAGGTGGGAGGTGAGAGACCCAGGCCATGTGTTGCAGAGGAGTGGATGTTCTGCAGGTGGCTTTGTGTCTGCTGTGGAGGTGATGAGCTCTCCTGTGCCATGCCTCTGATCTGTGTGGGCACTGTGGGTGTGCAGCCAGCACTGGGCAAGTGTTGTGATGTTTTTTCACCCAACAGCCCAGAATCCACTTGTAGGTCCCAAGACCATTTATCGATGGTATTTCCACCCCTGACGAAGGGAGAGAATGATGCACCTGACTCCATCTTATCAGAAGGCTAATTAATTACTTTATTACAGTATATTATTCTGTACTGTATTACATCTATATTGCATTGCATCTAATGCAATGAATCTGCCAAGCACACAACTCTCACACTCTGCACTGAATCTCGTTACTGTCACCCACAGTCCTGACACACACACTCTTGGCCCTGATAGGCCAAGGAAGCAAAACACCATCACTTTGGGTAAACAATCTCCATATTGCATTCTGCTTTTGCACAAACACAGGCACAGCACATGGTAAGAATTGTTTGTCCTTCCTCTGAGGTTCAGAGAATGTGAATCCCAGAAATATTCTTGGGAAGAATTGTGCCTTGCTTTTCTTTGTGAGGAGAAATGTGGTGACACCTATTCTTTGTGGGATGGTGTTTTCCCACTGCAGCAAGGGTGGGATTTGAGAGTCACAGAAGCTTGTGACCATCCAGCCTTGGACCAAAGGTGTTTCTCAGGCAAGCACATCTCACCCAGTGCTCAGCTCATGGGCAAAACTTTTCACAGGGGTTTAAGGCACTGGCATCTTCAGGTGGTTGAGGAGGGCCATGCAGGACCTGTCTGCAGGCAGAAATGAAGCTCCAGGCAGAGCAGGACCTTGGTTTGCCCACCAGGCCAGCTGTCCTGTTGCTCAGAAATGCCATGCTTTTTCCTGTGCCATCAATACCAACCCAGCAGCTATGGGGATCAGCTTTTTCCAGAGCTCACCTAGCAACTGGGACATTCTGCAGGCTGAGAGCAGGTTGCTGCCTTGGGCTCTTCTTGCTGCTCCCCAGCACCTTGCTTGACTATCTGCTCTCACACCTGTTGGAAAGTCAGGTGTTGCAGGGGTGGGGGTGTTGACATCAGATACTGTTCTTTGCAGAAGGGGGTGATAACCACAGCCCCTTTCAATCTGTACACAATGTCCTTTTGTGGCTTTTGAGAACCTCTTGAGTCATGGTGACGTCTTGTATAGGCGTGAATGAGACTGGCTGAAACCAGTATAGATGGAAAGAAAAGTATTATGTGTGTTATTCAAACCAAGAGTCAGAGTCCAAGAGCCCTCGTTCCTGTGCCTGGGAGATCCAGCAGTGTCACACATGGCCAGGCCTCTGAAATGCATCACTGGAGAGGTGAGCAAGCTGGACAGGTGTTGTAGACAGGTAGACTCAATATACCATGTGTTGTAAGCAGGGGATAGGTTAGGGGTTATATTTTTCCCCCAGCTTTCACTAAGGGGTAATGGGTGTTTTACCTCGTTCATCTGTTGCAACTTGGTGTTGAAAACAACCCTTACCAGAGCAAAGTGGGTATAAAATCTACTGAGCCCTCATGGGAGATCTTTATCCCACTATTTTCCTCTGGGGACTCAGATTCCTTAAGGCTAGGATTTGGTTTTCTTTGTGTGCTTTCATTCCCATTCAAGGTGGTCACTGCATGGCAAACACACGGGTCTGAAATCACTTTAAGTGTTTGGAATAGTTTGGACTATATTGTATTCTATTTCCAAACCCCAGAGACTCTCTGGTGTGAGGTACCTGTAATTCTGATTTTCTTTCTGCAGCCTTTTCTGACCATTTCATCTCTGGCTTGTCTTGAGTGCCATTTCCTAAAAATTAGAATTTGTGTAAGGTGATGGCCCCATTCCAGGCACAAGGCAGACTTGGCTCAGAGGCTCAGATAGCACTGCAGGGCTCTAGGCATGCCAGCATTCCTGAGGCATCCAGGCTGTGTGGAAGCAGAGGCACAGCATAACTTGGCCAGGCACCTACAACACTCAGAGGCCACGAGTGTGTGATCTCACAGTCTGAGCAGACAACTCCTGCTGCTCTAGGGAGAGATGCTTAGGAGCAGAGCATTCATGTTCAGAGCCCATCCTTGCTCCTGGATTTGGAAATGTCAAGAGAGAGATGGAGAAGCCAGCCCTCCTCTTGCTCCTTCTGTTGGGCAATAGTAGGGTTAGACACTTTTCTTGCTCAAAATTAACTGGCAACCATCTGTTATTAAGCAAACAAGGGCTGTTTTTGCAAATATGAGTTGAATGTTGTATTAAGAGGCTCTCTGTTGTGCTTTCCTCCTTGAGGATTGCTTTGGGGACCTTGTTCCTGCAGTATGAGAGAGCAATCATTGCTGTGGCTGCTCCCTCCCAGGCTGCAGTGAAACAAAACAGCAGATTGCAACGTGTTGATTTTTTTTTCCCACCAGATGCTTTGAAAACCTCCTCCCATTTCTCCCTCCTTTAAAAACTTCCTCCCCCTAGCAAAGCTAGGGCTTTATCTTTACATTTAAGATGTGGCACGAGTTCCTGCATGCCTCTGCAGCCCCCAAAGGAAACCACAGCAGAACAAAAAAGCTACTGGCTGACCAAACATCATCCCTGAGTTCTTTCTGTATATGTGAACCAAAGTAATGCTGAAATATATTCAGTAGTACTGGACCAAAACCTTCAGAGAAAAACACTCATGTCTGCAGCTCCCATTCTAAAGATTTAAGGCCAGCTGCAATCAAGAGAGTTCCCTTGCTCAGCAAAGAAAGAAATGAAACAGGTTAATGCTTCATTAAAAGTCAGCTAATCTGCACTCAAGTGTCCATCTGTACTTAGCAGTCAGATTGTTACCCGCAGCCTTTAGATTTAATAATCAAGGTCATGCAGAGTTTAAACACTGACAAATGAGTTAAAACCATAAATTGACTTTAAAACCCCTAAATGATATCCCTGGACAGCATGGTTCACTACACAAGGAGAAAGTCTTTTGAGCAGTTGGGTTTTCAGCTGCAGCCTGAGCCCTGCAGTGCTGAGAAAGGCTGTTATTTACCACAGCACCACGTAGCAGCACTCACAGAACATAAACCACAAGGAAAACAGCAATTATTTTCCATTCTTACCACCTGAAGTCCCGGTGAAGCTCCAGAGTGCCAAACAGCAAAGGGCAGTGAAGCTGCAGGGGAAGTTCACTGCCATCTCCGCCACTCCAGAAGAGGAGCCCGACTGCCAGAGTAACTGCCCTGCTTCCTGCCAGAGAAGTGTTTCTCTGAGTGCTCTTATTGGCTGGTGGGGATGAAGAAAAACCACCCTAAAACCCCCTGAATCATCACAGCTCTGATGCAGACTTTGTTTCCTGCTGATGATCACATACCTCGAAGGCCAACCACAAAGCTGGGGCTTGGTGACAGCAGCACCAGCCTTGCATGAGACAGGGACTTTTGCTTTGTGATCCTCAAGAGCAACAGCGTGGACAAATACATGTGATACAGCACTGGAAAGGGGTGTGGGGGTGAGCAGAGTTACAGTCATGTGCTTTAAGGGTCATGGGGAAAATTCATATTTAAGAAAGAGGCAATGAGCCCTGGGGGTGTGGCCTCTTGGCTTGCATTTGTGCATCTGTGTGTGGACACCTGACAGAGGGGATGGGTCCAGGGTCTTGCCTCCCTGATGTGGGGAAATGTGGGGTTTGGGTGAGGGAGATGAACAAGTTATAGGGGTACCTACCCAAGGGGGCTGTATAGAACAAAACCAGTGGGGAAAACATTTTGGGTTTGGTGGCAGAGCATCACACCCTCCATTTATAGAAGGTGTTATGACAACAGGAAAGGGTGGCATTAGAGAGGATCAGTTTTTTCTAGGTGATATCTAGAAAGAAGAGAAACAGGGGAGAGGGGTATTTTGTCTCACTGTGACTTGCAGGGCTTTTCAGCTCTATGGTTGAATTATCCAGTGTAAGTCCTTGGTTTCTAGAAGATCCTCTCTAGGCAGTGCTGGCCCATGCTGAGGAGCTTGAAAGACCAGGGAAAGGGCTTGGTTGCCAGACTTTGTGGCGCAGCTGAAATAACCAGCTGACAGATTCAGGAGACTGGGAGGTGAAATGTTGTCTCACTGAAGGGCTGAGAGGGGCTGACCTCGCTCTGTGTGTGTGTGTGCATATGTTTCAGGTCAGCAGGAAGGTGATGGCTGCCTTTCACTTGCCCCAGCAATGTCCCTTTTTTGAGCAGAGGCATCTTAGGCCTCAGGTAAAGTCCTAATGCAGGGCACTGCAGGCTGGAGGAAAATATTCTTAATATTTTGCTGTAAGAAGGGATTAGATAAATCCTCTTTTCAAATGTCCCACAGAGAAAGAATGGTGTGGTGGTGTTCACAGGGGTTTTCAGATGAGGGAAGAGATGAGAATGTTGACTCCATATTTCAGAAGGCTTGATTTATTATTTTATGGTATATATTACATTAAAACTATACTAAAAGAATAGAAGAAAAGGTTTCATCTCAGAAGGCTAGCTAAGAATAGAAAGGAATGAAATAATAAAGGTTTGTGGCTCAGGCTGTGTCCAAGCCAGCTGTGCCGTGATTGGCCATTAATTTCAAACATCCAACATTGGCCAATCACAGATGCACCTGTTGCATTCCACAGCAGCAGATAATCAATGTTTACATTTTGTTCCTGAGGCCTCTCAGCTTTTCAGGAGGAAAAAATCCCAAGGAAAGGATTTTCCATAAAAGTTGTCTGCGACAGAATGGGGCAAGCATGGTGTGCCACTCTGACCATCAGTCCTTCTTGCCTAGGCTGCTGAATCAGACTCCTAAGCCTGTGGAAAACATTGACACAGAATGAGAAGGGATTTTTTTTGAGGGGATTTTAATAACTCTCCCTCCTTTTATTTTTTTTTTTTTTGAGCTCTCATGGCAGCCTGACCCATGACTGTGACACAAGCAGGGACTCCATCAGGTGTCTTCAGCTCCCCCCTTTCTCCTGAGGAGCTGTTCTCACATTTGCTACCTCACTGACAGGTTCTGGTGAGTATCTTTCTAAGCCTATAGTCAGGTGCTCTAATGTGCCAGAAGGAGGTGGTTGGGACCCTGTGAGGCCCCAATACTTGCTTGATGAGACACTTAAAAGGGCTTATGGGTTTTCATTTACTCTAAGATAGAGGCCTAGGAGAAATGCTAACAGAACGTTCTCAAGGGGTAAAAACAACAAAAAAATCTCTTCACTGGCATCTTTCAAAAATCAGTGAGTGTTGGCAAAATATTTAGAGTACCCTACAGCAGCCTTCAAGTACCTAAAGGGGGCCTAAAAGAGAGCTGGGAGAGAGATTTTTGATGCAGTGACAGATCCACAGGAAATGGCTCTAAACTGACTGAAGAGAGTTTTAGATTAGATATTGGGAAGAAATTCTTTACTGTGAGGCATTGGCACAGGTTGACCAGGGGCATTGTGAATGCACCATCCCTGCAAGTGTTCAAGGCCAGGCTGGATGGGGCTTCAAGCAACCTGTCCTGGTAGAATGTGTCCCTGCCTGTGGCAGGGGGGTTGGAACTGGGTGACCTTTAAAGTCCCTTTCATCCCAAACCATTCTATGATGCTATAATAAAGCCAGACAGCCATTTCAAAAAAGCAGCATGTGTCTTCAGGTGACACATTTTTTCCTGTCTTCCTCCCTTGCCCCTTCTTTCCATAAAAATTGATCAATTACAGCTCTTCCATTTCAACTTTTTCTAGTGCCCCTCTTATGATTCTGCTGAGGAAGTTTCTCTAGTTCTTTACTCTTAGGAAGAAACAGAGTGCTCACTAATGAGCAGCAGTATTGATAGTGCTATGTGGTATTATGTAAAAAACCACAAAGACACCAAATATCCCACCAAACCCCCTCCACCCTCCCCAGTAAGACCCAAACAACATCAAACTCCTCTAAGGCCACAAAGTACATATATACCTGTTATTTTTCCTTTGGGAAATTTTGTGCTGTGGAATAAACCAGCAGCTGGACACTGTGACGGTTTTCCCTTTGCAAAGTCTCATTCCAAGCAGGTGTCACTTCCTGGGATACTGCTGTGTGCCCCAAATCCATCTGCAGAAGTGAAGCAGTTGATGTTGTCTGACATCCAACCCCAGAAAATGAGTCAGATACTCTTACCATTGAAGGTCACTGACAGGAATTTCATCCCCTTCCTGGAAAGCGTGTGTAGATTTCCTCTACACCATCCCAGGGCATGTGGGGCACCTTGTGGAGTAGATTTCTCTCACTGAATTTCCCAGTGTGTGAGCAGGCATCCTGAGCAGGGAGAGGATGAGCACAAGTGGGCACAGAAACACTCACAGGTTATCCCAGGGTAAACAGCATTTGCTTTAAGCAAATAGCTACCCCTGACCCAGTCTAAGTCAAACTTGTGATCTTTCTGCATTAAGAGGGATTTTATAGATCTTGAGAGACTTGCACACATGAAGAAGCCTCGTGGTTTGGTTTTTTTTGGTGTGACTAGGGGATGTTTATTGCAAGCCTTGGGATACCAAGGCTGCTCTGTTTTCTGCAAGAGAATTTGTAGGGTTGTTACATTCTCTCTCTCACTGTTGGCCTGAGTTACAAGAGGCTTTGGCAACAGTGCAACTCTGGGGACTCTTTAGATTAAAATTAAAAACAAAAAAAAAAAAACCAACCAAACTTCCATTATTCATAAATCGAGGATGTAATTTTATCCTCCTTTGGACTGAAGAAGCAGCAAAGCCACTGTACCTGATATTTGATTTTCATTTGGAACATGAGGTGGACTTCCTCATCATCACTTTCTGCTTCAGTTATTTAGGGCCGGACATTTGTCCCTGCAGCACAACCCAGCAGTTGCTACCGTGCTTCTTGGAACAATGCCAGCAGGATCTGCAAGGGGCCCTGTTGCAATTACACTCCTGTAAATGCAATCAGCATCTAGCCCTGCACCCACCATATTTCATTTTCAGTTCCCACTCCCTTTTGTACTTCGTGGATCAGTGGGGACTGTAGGAAAATCTAATTTCATTAACTTTTGCAGGGAGTTGGAGGATGGCTGGAGTGTGTTTGAATTGTGCATTCCAAGGCTTTAATTAAGATGCATTTACCACTGTCAATAGTTGTGGGGTTTTTCTCCTTTAAATCTTTTCAACATTTTATGAGCTTTCATCAGATCTCTAGGGCAGCTAATTTCATTGGTGTTGTTTTAATGAAGGGTTTGAGCAAGATACTCCATACTGGAGATCATTGCACTTAGCAAGGGCAAAATATGTTGAGGTCCAGAGAAAGGATAGTTCAAGGAAGAAGGATAAAGAATTCAGTTGAGGATAAAGAATAAAAGAATATAAAAAAATGTGTTGAGGTCCAGAGAAAGGATAGTTCTACGAAGAAGCACCAGGATAAAGAATTCAGTTGAGTATGAAAAATATAAAGAATATAAAGATTATAAAAAATATGTTGAGGTCCAGAGAAAGGACAGTTCAAGGAAGAAGCACCAGGATAAAGAATTCAGTTGAGGATAAAGAATAAAAGAGTATTTTCAGTCAAAAGGAAAGGGGGAGATTATTGGAATGTTAGGAGACACAAGACAGACGATAGACTTTAGACCTAGTTAACGTAAGAGATTTGATAACAGGATGCCTTGGCAAAAGCAAACAGAACTATGAAAATTAGACCTGGATTGCAAGAAGATTTAATCAGACAAGTTTACCAGAAAAAGAAAATCCCATTAAACTCTGCAAGCAAGAGATGTTGTTATATGCATAAATTTGTGTATGTGATTTCAACCTAATCATTGTAGTACACATCACTAGCCTCCCTAAAACAGTATATAAGTGCTTGCATCCCACAATAAAATCAGATTCTAATCACCAAGTCAGTCTCCTCATCTCTCTCCATTGCCAACATATAAAGAACATAAAAAATATGTTGAGGTCCAGAGAAAGGATAGTTCAAGGAAGAAGCACCAGGATAAAGAATTCAGCTGCTCCTCTACCTTCCTACAGCAGGAACACCTCCCAGCCCAGCATTTGAAAGTGGGAAACCACCCTGACAAGCCACAGGACACTTGACACCCTTCTGAGCAGGGTGGGGCTGAACAAGTTTGGTGAGGAGCAAGGGGAAGGAGCACTGGGTCAGTGCTGGTGGCCCCATTTGGGAATTTGTGTCCATGTACACAGCAACAAGAGGATGCACGGGAGAAATTGGTGGGTTGGCCTCCAAGCAGAGAGTTTGTCTGCTTGCCTTTCTTGCCAGGTGCTCTGTAGCTCAGCCACTCTCCCCTGTGCCTCCACTGCATAAGGAATTGTGAATTTTCAAGGGGATTGAGGCTCATGCAGTTGCATCTGCTGTTTTTGTTTTCCTACCTGCAATAACTTCTGAATTTCTATCCAATATTAAAGCAGTCTGGGAGGCTGGAGGATAATCTGGTTACCATACATTTCTTCTAGAGGAGAGATGTGAAGAAGAAATAACTTGGCTGAGGCAGGGGTAGGGGACACAACAGTGCCATTATTTAGTTTCTCTGCCAGCAGCACTGCCAGCTGCTGTGAGAGATGGACTATGGGTTGCACTGCAGGGGGCTGTGAGATATGTGAAGACCCCTCCATGTTTTACCTTGTGGCTGTTTCATTCATTTTGACACGAACAAACCTCCCATCCCTTCCCTATCCCACTGAAGAGCCCAGATTCCTGGAAGCATTGGCTCAGTCAGCTGGTTGGGGTCCTCTTTGGAGACCAACCTGGTGAAATGGGTCTTATCACCTTGGAAAGTGACCTTTAGGGAAGCTGCAGAGGGTTAGGGCTGCTAAAAAGCCACCCAGGTGGCCAAAGCAGGGGTGGCAGTGAGAGGCTGCTGTCAAGGATCAGATGAATGCTGGGTTTGGGGTACTCAGGATCAGTCCTAGCACAAGCCATGAAAAAGCAAGTGCAAGACGCAGAGAGGCACTGGCACAGCAATGCAAGCCTGTGTCTGCAATGCAGTGTGTGCTGCAGGTATCCGGGTGTGAGGGGAGAAAATTCTGTGTTTGAAAATCCCTCCCACGAGCTGGTGGAGCTCCTCTGCCTGGCAGGTACCCAGCTCCTCAGTGCTGGTGAGACTTGGATCTGACAGCCCCAGCCTGCCTCTGCTGAGCTGTGCTCCCCCTCACCAGCACTGCCAGCTCTTCCCAGGCTCTTCAATCCACGAGGAGCAACCACCAGCAGCCTCAAAGGAGGGCTGAGATGTGCTCCCATACGCAGGTGGCAACACCAGCATGTGAAAAATGCTCCCTGGGCTGTGAGGAAGGTGTTGGAGAATGGCGTCCTGTAGAGAGCAGAAAAACAGCTCCTGAATAAAATTTGAACCAAGCAGAGCTGTGTGCTTGCCCTCGCTGCTTTAGGCACACGTGGTGCCCAGGCTGAGGGCAGCAAATGAAATCCCCCCCTCCATTCCCAGCCACTTTGCTTCTCCCTGTAGTTTGGGCAGAGGCTGAACAGCCACACAATTGCTACCTGCTGAAATCCATCGCTGACAAAAATGTGGTTCTGTGGGGAAAAAAAGTGAAGAATCAATCAGGGCTTAATGATTTTCTCCTGACTGCAAAATTGCTGTTTCTCAGCAATTGGAATCCCTGTCCTTCCACTCCTGCTGAATGGCTGAGGAGGTTTTAATCACAAGCATGAAGTGAAAGCTTCAAAGCCCTTGTCTGCAGACAAAAGGGACTTCTCAAAGCCAGCTCCACCTGAGAGGGCAACTATGAACAGCCCCTGCTTTGGCAGTGCCTATGAAGAAATCCAGCTGGTTAACAAGGAAGGAATAGCTGTGCTTAAGTTTTACAAAAGGACCCAGAAATGCCACTAAGCCTCCCTGCTTCAGAGCGCTGTGTGAGCTGTGCAGTGGTGGTCAGAGAACAATGGGATGTCTTTTTACCTTGTCCTGAGGTCCTGTGAGATTTCTGCATTTCTTTTGGAATAAGCAAGTGCAGCTGGCTGTTGTGTACTGGCAGAATGAATTTAGCCATGCTAGAGAGACTGCTTGGGAATTTTCTGTAGATGTTTTGTTGCAATGTCAAAATATATTGCTGTGAAATGAGCTCTTTCAGGTGCCTTAGATTAATTTTTTTTTTCTGTTTTCCACGAGCAATACACAGCCAGAGCAAGTGAGAGTGCTCTGGATTGTGCTGCCATTAAGCAGGGCTGCTGCAGTGCATCAGGGGAGCTGTTCTAACACATGCTGTGTGCAGGGTATGGAAAAGGGTCAAGCTGTGTGTTAACTTTGATCTCCCTCTGGGGCTGTCTTGGTTTTCCAGCACATTTAGTAGTACCTCATTTTGCAGTGTGTGCCCTAGGTGCAGCCAAGCCCCATCACTGGGCTCATGACCAGAGTTCTTGCTCTGGCTCAAAGATGTATTTTCTGTATAAGACTGGTGGAGTGGGAAGCTGTGTGTCAGTGGTGCTACCCTGCAGTCCTTCAAACTGGCTTTTCTGGGCTGTGCCTGGAAGCTGAAAAGTAAGGAGTTATCTCTGGCAGAGGGAGAAGAGATGCAGGAGGAGAACAGACTTCCTTGAAGCTGACCCTCTCCTACCTCCCAAGCAGCTGCAGTGATCAGGTTTTCCCATTTATTTCTGTTTCCTTCAGCTGCTGACCTCTCTGAGACAATGGGATGTCAGACTGAGAGTCTGAGCAGAGATCAGAGAGCAGCTCTCTCAGTCAGGAAGAGTTTTCCCCACAGAATAGAATGGCTTTGTCACAAGCTGCCAGGGGAGACCCCATCACCAGGGTGAGTACTGCAATGGGGTGAAGTGAGGCCCTGCAGATTTTCTGTGTGAGATGGAAAGAGCTGGGAAAAGTTAAAATGGACACTGAGGTGTGAGGAAAATTCCCTGGATACTCAAGGACGTTGCTCTTCTCCTCCTTCTTGCTGGGCAGCCCAGCATCATCACATGAGCACGATAATGAGCCAGAGGAGAGGGGAACTGCAGCCTTGGTGTGTCCTGTGCATTCCTCTTTAGGCTCATAAAAGTGGCCAGGAGACCTTGGACAGCACCTTGGAGCAGGCAGAGATTGGCACAGAAGATGAGACATTTTGGGGATTCATTCAGAAGCAAAGGAGTTCATTTTCCTCCCCTGGCCTCCCAGGTGTGGAATGGGAACTGTATCTTTCAGAAAAGTTCTTGGAGCTGAGCTGAACCTGAGCTCCTGTTGACATAAATGTGGTTTTGCACTTTCTTTAGATAGAATTGGTGCCAAATGATAAATCACGTCCAGCACTTTGATGTGTCTGCCCAGCCTCAGCTCTAGGAGCACACTGCTGAACTCTGCAGACCTGCAGGAATGCCAGTGAGCAAAGGAGGGCTTTCTCTTCATTTACAGGGTCTGTGACTCCTAAGTCAGCTCCCATTTGATTCTTTTCCATTGTCTGTCATCTGTAAAGGGATAAGCAACAGAGTTCTGAATGCAAGGTTCTTGCATGTCCCTTTTTGCTCTAGTCTTGGACAAATAGGAGCCAGATATTATCCTGAAATTAAAGAAGTACAGAGCAGGAGGAGCAGGGTCAGGGCTGGGACCAGCTGTATTGTGGTGCCTAAATAAGGCTGCCAGCCTATTTAGTGTGTCACAAAGAACCTGATGAAATGACTGCCCAGGGAGAAGAGGTGTTAGAGGGCTTCTTAATAGGAAAGGATGTAATACCCAGTGACTGGAAATTGAAGTCAGCGAGAATCAGTGTAGAAATATAATGTAGATTTTCAAGAGAGAGAGAACAATCAGCCTGATAGCCAAGGGACTGAATTCTCCATCAATGTAAGTCTTTAAATTAAAGGGAGATGTCTTTAAAAGCCTGCCAGCACAAAGGCAAGAGAATTCTGGGACTTCATGCAGGGGTATTAGGTACAACGGGACCAAGCAATCAGTCTGTGTGTGGCAAGTGCTGCATCTCCTCAGTGATGCTCCTAGGATGGAGCCCACCTCTGGCTGAATATGCCTGGAAGAGAAAGGATGAACAGGACTAAGGAACTGAGGAAGCTGAGCTGAAACCAGGCATTTCACAGATAAACCAAAGCCCTGCACACCAGTCTCCCCCAGAGCTGCATCCCTGGGTGAGTTGGGTGGGAGCACGGGTCTCTACTCTTGAGACATCATATATAAGATAATCTGTGCCAATTTTGGTTTTGGAGAGCTCTTCATTTTTCAAGGACATCATCTGTAAGCTGTTTCAGAACATCTTTTGTAAGCTATTGCACTGCCACTTCCTAACCAGGAAACCATTATCACTTTAGAGAAAAATGTACCTCATATTTCCACAGCAGTTAGATGTGGTTTTCTGGGAGTACAGTCAGAGGTAACTTGGAGGAACTATCATTTAAAATTTCCCAGCTTTTAAATGCTCTTAAAAAAAAAAAAAGTTTCTATTTTAGCAATATTGTATTAGAAGAATGTGTGTTGGAATCTGTCATTATTAATCTGAGAATGGTCTGGGCTGTACTGTGTGGGAGCATCCTCTGCTTGCTTCTCATTCCCATTACAGCACAGTGCCCACAGGCAGAAAAGCTGATAAAAGCTGCAGCCATGCTTTTACACCAGAAACTTGATTTTTTTCCTCCTGAAGGGCAGTCACACATACACACCCTTGGAAGTACTTTTGGGCTTGATAACCCTGTCCACTTTTCAAGTGAGTTCCACATGAATTACACTCCACAGGCAAAGCAAAGGGCTCTGACCTGCAATGAGGCTTGGTGGCCAGAGCTTGGGTGCGTCAGTGGGAAGAACATCAGTGGGTTTTGACTAAAACCTGTTGGTTGTAGAGGATAAAGTTTAAAAGAAGGCATCTCTCTAATAAGATTTTTCTCAGCCTGGTGTTCTCATTTAATGCAGAGCTGTCTCTGCCCTTTTTGCACTACACCCCTCACTGAGCCACTTGCTGTTATCTGCACATGAGTGGTGTACCTAGAGGCCCTCTTCACTCTCAGCTTCAGATTTCAGATATTGTGGGAGCTTGGCTTCACCATTAAAGAGAAAGAGAAGTTTCTTTGCCCACTCCTTCTCCTCAAACTTCTGTTTTTCAGCATATTATGCTGCACATATTCAGAGGGGTAATAAATTCAGTCGTTTTTGCTCTAAATGTAATTCCTCAGTAATTGCCATCTATTTATTTTTATTGGTAGCAATAACTTAACTTTATGAATGCAAGCTCTGGACTCTTTCCATCAGTGTGCAAAGCTTTGCTTAATAAAAGCAAAATTGCATTTGAAAAGGTTTAAATGAGGTGGTTTCAATGAAATGTTGTTATCATGGAATCATAGAATGGTTTGGGTCTGAAGGGACATTAAAGAACAACTAGTTCTAATCCCTCTGGCATGGATAAGGATACATTCCACTAGTCCAGGCCGCTTAAAGCCCCATCCAGCCTGGCCTTAGCACTTCCATGGATGGGACATCCCAGCTGCTCTGGGCAAACTGTGCCAGTGTCTCACCATCCTCCCTAGAAAGTACTTCTTCCCAACATTTTATCTAAATCTACTTTTTTCCCATTTAAAGCTATTCCTCCTGGTTCTGTCACTACATGCCCTTGTCAGAAGTCCTTCAGATCTCTTGTAGGCCCCCTTTCAGTACTGGGAGGCTGCTAGATCTTCCTGGAGCTTTCTCTTCTCCAGGCTGAGCAACGCCAGCCCTCTCAGTCTGTCTTCACAGGAGAGGTGCTCCAGTCCTCCGAGCATCTTGGCCTCCTCCAGACCTCCTCCAGCAGTTTCATGTCCTCGTTATGCTGGTGGTCTCAGACTGGCAGGACTCCATGCCGTGAGAAGCACAGATGGAATGCCACTGGGATCCTGGAAGGCCAAGTGCAGGGGCTGTTTCAGCCTTGCTGATGAACAGCGCGTCCAACCCAGCCAGACCTTCCCCTTCTCATCCAACACTGCAGGACTTGCTGCACAGCGTTGGGGCCTTTGGAATGGGATATTACTGGTGTGCTTTCCTGATTCAAAATGAGCACAGCTCTGGGAACACTCTTGTTGTAATTCTACCTTCTCTTTTGCAGTTTTCTTTTTCATATATTGACCTATCTGCACTGGGAATAGTGAAACCCCAAAACTCTGACCCATGTGCACATGGTACGCACAGATCTTTTTGGTAGCCACACTGAGCAAACTTCAAGAGAAACTCTGGGTAATTTTTGTCTACATTTTCATCTCCATTTTACCATCAGACCATTAAAATAAGTAAAACATCTCAGAAAAAAAAAAAAAAGAGACGCCAAAAAAAAAGGTCAATAAATATTAGCATATTTGAAATGTTTGATAAGATTCTGTGCTGGCTTTTGATTACTGCTGCCTTTTATAAAGTTAGATCTGAATCTTTTATTGTGCATTACCAAGAGATAAAGCACAGTTACTGCTTGTGCAATTTGGTTCTATACCCTAAGCAAAAATGCCTTTTCCTTGATTCTGTATGCTACCAACAGGGATAAGATTTTAATTACCAGACAGTAAAGTCCCTTTCCATTTTCATGGTAATAGACCTAAAGTTATTTTTACTCACTAATTATACAGTGCCCATTAAAATGCTAGTGGGTAGGTAAAATTGGGGTCACTGAAATTCAGAGAGGTGTTTATTTGTAAATCATATTTACATGATGTACATGTTCCCCTGCAGGGGTTTGGGTGGAGGGACACACAGGATCCCACATGTCAGGCTGCCTGGGACTGACACTTGTCCCGTGCCAAACCATGGGGACAGCACTCCCTGTGGGATTGTGTGTGTCTGTCCATGCACCATGTCCTGTGTCTGCTGTCTGCTGCAGACAAGAAAGATCCTTGTAGGGTTCAGGAAGCCAGGAAGTGTGAAATGTAAGGAAGTCCTGTTTGAGTCCTGTGCTGCCCATAAACAGTGAACCCAGCTTTTCAAGAACACTGCTTGATCCAGGGGAGGAGTGTGGTAATCACATATACTCTGAACAAAGAGAGACACAGCTCTCCCAGGGTTTTCCTGGGGAGCTGTGAGAAAACTCAGGGAAAGAATTAAAACAATTATTATCTCAATCTCTGCACCTGGCAGGCAATCTCTGTTTGCCAAAGATGTTTACAAGAAGGGGTTGTCCCTTCTTGACCAGCAGGTGAGAGAAGATTCCTAAAGGCCAATTAGGTCTTAGGTCCACCATTGTTTCTATAAGAACTGTGGATTTCTAATAATAAAGTGCCTTTTCATGCCTTCTGATGATGGAGTCTCTGTATCACCTTTGACTGTCCCTGATACACCTTTGGTGATAACTGGTGACCCCTTTGGTGATAGAGGAGAATTTAAATTCTCTTCCAGCTCACTTGGGCCATAAATGAGCTTTATAATCAGGGCAAAGTGCTATTTCCACTGGCTGAGAAAATGGGTATAATGGTGGTTCTTAGACAACTCTATCTCATTAGTACAGTAGGTCTGAAAATACACTTTTAGTTCCTGGAACAGAATGGGGCCACAACCGCAGGGATGTTCCTGGTGCTAAAATGCCAAACCCAGACTTGTTGCGGGGCTTATTTGTAAAGCCTTGCCCTGAGCCTGACTGAAGGGAGAGCGGAGGTTCCTCTTTAGTCATACCTTCCCTTGTTCTTCAAAGGTGCATGCCTTTCTCTCCCTGGAAAGAGCATGGAAGAGGAAAATATTGCCAGCCGGGGTCTGTGTACAAATCACGAATGGGACGGGACTGCTGGGAACGTGCCTTGAGCTGTTTTATTTTCCAGCATCAGTCTCATTACATGGTTATGACAATGGGAAGATGCCAGCAGCTCACATCCCAGGCAGCAGAACAAGAACTTAAAGTTACAACTTACTTTATAAGTTTTTTGACCAATCACACAAAGCAAAAGCACATTGACAATAGCTCCATCCAACCACTATAAGCACACGTACCTTTGGTTAAAACAATCCTTGCTTATTTTGAATACAATACCTGCTTGTCAGCCTTAAAACACAATGCACAGAGCTCCATTATTAAGTTTAGAACTTCCTAATATCTCACTAGATATACTCTTTTGTAGCTTAGAGAGTTATTCTAGACAAGCGTTAATACACAGGCCATTGTTCTGTTTGTCTTTACTTTTCTACTCCTTACATAATTTTTCTGCTGACCTATCCTATGGCTGCTGCTTAGCTGTAATCACAGTTTCGCTGTCTCTGAGGCCTGCCTTTTGCAGCTTTCCCAAAACCCTCTGATTTTATGGATTCCCACAGAAAACAGCATCCTGACTCATTCCTTAAGCACCTCCAGCTTTCACTTTGAATTTGGAAGTCAGGCTGGTGAGGTGTGAGTGACACAGAGTTATTAATTCAAACATTTCTGAAGTAAAACATGAGCTGGGCTGCGTGCAGAACCACACCTCAGAGGAGCATGGAAGAGGATGGACAGAAGTTTTCCAGAGCAGAGCTGAGCATGGAGACACTGCAGAGTGAGGGAGATATGTGACAGTGTTCACAGGGGTCCCAGGACAAGGAAAGAGATGAGAATCTTGACTCCATGTTTCAGAAGGCTGATTTATTATTTTATGATATATATTATATTAAAACTATACTAAAAGAATAGAAGAAAGGATTTCATCAGAAGGCTGGCAAAGAATAGAAAGGAATGGAATGATAATAAAATCTTGTGACTGACCAGAGAGTCTGAGAGATCCAGACTGTGATTGGCCATAAATTAAAAACAACCACATGAGACCAATCACAGATCCACCTGTTGCATTCCACAGCAGCAGATAATCAATGTTTACATTTTGTTCCTGAGGCCTCTCAGCTTCTCAGGAGAAAAGATCCTAGCAAAAGGATTTTTCATAAAATATGTCCATGACAAAGATGGATGCAGACCTTCAGCTCAGCAAGCAGCTCTGGGTCACTGCTCTCCACAAATCAAACTTGGGGAAACTCCTGGGGGTTCTTCAGTGGGTGCTGCTCCATTTGGGCAGCCAGGAAAGGAGCACTGCTTGGCCAAAGCATTGGAACAGGAGCATCAGGAAAGTGGGAATTGCTGCCACCACGCAGCGGCTCTGCGTGGGCAGGTGACAAACGCGCAGCTCCCGACGACAGAGGGCACACGGACACAGCGCCCGAGGTGCCACACGGGCAGAGCCAGCAAGGGGACGCTGCTGCACACAGTGGGCACAGTCCTATGAATGCATCTTGGTCTTTGATCATTTGGTTTATCTCCATGACCTAAAAGGAAACCCTACAAATGGCTTCAGATATTCTGCCTAAGTAAGGAACTGGACATAAAAGCAGAAAAGCCATTAAAAAAACTCAAGACTGTAAAGAGCCCATGATGTCAGGCTTATAACCTGACAATGGTGAGAAGAATTGGTTGAGTCGTAAGAGCCTCATGGTCCCCACCTTGCGAGGAGCTCTGAATGCACTGTTCTAGTCACAGTACAGACTCTTCCCATGATCATGGATAAGAAAAATGATACCCAGATTTCCCATGAGTGTTTTTATTGGATAATGAGAGTTTAGGGTCTTTCATTAGGTTTGTGTCCCATGTATTAAGGAATTCCTGCTCTATTCACCTGGCAGGAATGGTGCTCTGCTGCATGAGCCCCTGTGGGATTTTATGTCATTTTTGCACCAAGAATGACACAGGAGCAGGCAGGAGGCAGTGTTGTAGAAAGAGCAAAGAAAGCTTTATTCAAGAGAACCACGCGGTTTTCTAGAGCGATACCATACATTCTGTTTGATTGCCTAACTAACAAAAGCATCCTCCTCACACACTGTCTTTGAGAAGAATAGAAAGACGAAGTAGAAAAACTCCACCTGTATGTCGAAGCACAGGACACTCCTCTGGCTGACCTGGAGGACTCCAGACCCTGGCAAGGGGCTCGGAGACCTTGGCACGGAGTCAAAAACACCTGTGCCTTTGATTTTAGCCCATGGAAACAATTACCAACTTTGGGTGAGGATGTACAAGCCACAAGAGTTTGAGTAGAATGTTAGCAAATTTATCACAGGGTGAAAAAGTAGAATTTTTGGGGTTTTAGAATGAGGGTTCAGGAAGCAAAATTGAGGGATTTGGGCGTGTCCTGTCCTTTCTCCTCCTTCTTCTCAGCCTCCATCTTCTGCTGTGATGGTGGCACTTTTGGATTGGTTTAGAGTAGAGACAGACTGTCTAACATAAGTGATAGGTATTGGAAAATTATTGTAAATAAAGTACACATAGTTTTTAGTATAAAAAGATAACACCTCCCCGAGGGTGGTCAGTGTGCCATGAACCGATGTGCTGGACAGATCTCAGCAGGTCAGAGAAAGACAATGTATTAGATAAGAGCAAATAAACAACCTCTTGAGAACGAGAACCTAGAAATTTTGCCGCCTTCTTTGGTCTCAGGGCTGGTGTCATGGTTTGAGCCTGGCAAAATGCCAGTGCCCCCCCATGAAAATACTTACTCTCTGGTACTTGCTGTGAGATGTGCCTAGGAATAAGCAAAGCAGTCCTCTACTTAAAACTATAGAAAGCAGAACTTTATTAACTACACACTACATAGGTATAGGAAAGAAAAGAAAAGACAATCTCAAGGAAAATGAAAACTCTACAGAATACAGCTCCTCCTCCTCCCCCCACCAAATTCCCAATACAATTACATCTTTCGGTCCAGCAGAAACCACCCTTACAAATACTCAATCATCAATTCCTTAAGAGGAGGAGTCCTTCTTGTATGCCCCCTGGGCTTTTGGTCACATATCACCACCCGGATTGGAGGTCGTGACCCCTTCCTCCCATTCAGTGCTCTCACCACTGAACATGGACCAGAGCTACTTTGAGGGTTGTCTTTTTAAGGATTCCATCGTCCCACCAAAACAAAGGCACAGTCTCCATTTTGGGACATCTGTCCCCCATTATTTCACCTCCTGGGCCGGGAGGCTCCCACTGCCCTCTTAACTCTGGAAGACGGTGGCTCCCCCTGAAAATAGTCTCTGTATTCAGGAACAGTCCATGGCTCTACAAAAAGCGTCCAGCAAAGAATGCCACTCCACATCTCTTCCACCCTAGGTTCTTCTCACAGTCTCTCCCCTGCTCGGTCCTTTAAAAAACTTGCTTAAATCCTTCTTCATCTCCTCTCCCGGAAGGGTCAGTACTCTGCAAAAGCTTTCATTGTCCAAGAAAGGGTTAAAACTCCACAGCTCACAACCCAGAAGCAGCCGGACTCCTCCTCGGGACAACCCCCCTCCTCTGCACAGGCCGGGCAGGCCGGCAGCGAACTTCAAGGCCACAGCCCAGTCCCAGACAGCAAGCAGACACAGTCTCTCTTTTCTCTCTCTCTCTCCCCCAGGAGGGGGGCTGCCAGTGCTCCCGGTGTCTCTCCTCCACCCTTCCACCCTGGGGGGGGGGAGGCCAGGCCTACCATCTCGATCTAGGCCCAGGCCTACCACATGTGCCCTCCCCCTGCCCAGCCGGGACAGCTGGAGCAGGGGGAGAGGTCCTTCCTCTTCCACGCCGAAGTCCCAAGAGAGCTTCCCAGGGGCAGAGCTCTGCTTTTAACCCCTGTGTGTTCTCAGAGGCGTGTCCAAATCTTAGTGGCTATCCAGATGTCAATCGCAAATCTACATCTTCAATTGGACTGACACACTCCCAGAATTCCACTTCCCCTCAAACTACGACAGCTGGGAAAAAGAGACTTTCTAACACCTCAGGGTCATCTCAACACCAGAGACCCCATCACCTGCAGATTGTTTATACTTAACAAGTTTTCACATCCTTGCCACTCCCTAAAAATTCTCACAAGCCGCTGTGAGAAACGCTGGCTGTTTCTCTCTGTCTGTCCTGAGGCATCTACAGTTTTACCCAGATTTCTGGGGACTTCCCTGCACCAAGGTTTCAATTCTGAGTCTGCAAGAAAGAAGGAAATGTCTGTGAATAAAAACATCAGCATCTGGCCCAAAGAGGCTCCCACTTTATCCAGTGGGCTGGCAGCAGGGAAAGCAGGGGGACAGCAGTGTTTCATGTGAGCCATTGGCCATGGCAGGCTGATTTAAACTCATCTGCAGGGCAAAGCCCCTCATGAATTGTGAAAAATGCCAATCACTTGGTTTTAAAATTTTAAAAGTTTAATAGTAATAAAACGGTTATAAACATAGCAATATAGTTAGAGTAATAATAATTTGGACAGCTTGGATTAGGACAAAATGAGACAATAGAAACAAAGAGTTACAGACAGTCCGGGTACCTCTTTCTGGGCAAAATAAGCCCGGAAAAGGACCCACGTTAACAGAGGATTAACCCTTAAAAGCAACAGCCTGTTGCATATTCATACACCTCATCCATGATGCATAAATTCCATTCAAGCACAGGATTCTGTCTGGTCAGAGTCAGCTTCTTCCTCTGAATCCTGACAGTGTCTTCAGGGCTGAGCAAGGTGGGAAGAAGTTCATTTCTTCTGATAATGGAGCAATAAATTCTCTTTCTCTGAAAGATTTAGGTGTCCTGTGGCTGCTATCTCACTGTGAGTCCTTTCTTTTAAAAAAGTATCTTACACAGCATAGTTTCTATTTTAACACTTCGTTATAACCTAAAACTATATTTAACACACAACTTAAGAAAATTAATACAGCATAACTTTCTAACACAACTCATATAATATTCATTTTAATATTTGAGAAAAGCCAACCATAAAATATGCATTTTTCACATGAAGGAAGTGTGAAGCCTGTGAATGCTTGCTAGGAAAATAACCAGCATCATTTAGAGTTAAGAAGGTGCATGGGGTTGGGCTGGACCTCAGACTTTTGGCATTGAGAGCAATTTGCTGGAACAGAGAGGTTGTTCTGTCTTTGGGTCCTCAAACTGTGACACACACAGTCACCACTGCTCTGGGTCTGCTCCCTGAAATAATTCATCTTGCTGTGCAAAGAGGTCCTGATCCTGCAATGGGCTCTGGACAGGAACAGAAGCCTTTTTATATGATGCAATTTACAGGATCAGGACTCCACCTGGAGTTCAATCCCAAGGCACACACCCACTTTGATACATGTGTTCACCTGCATTCTGTGCCTAAGCAGAGTACTCAGGAGGTCTTGCCAGGGAAAAAGTTTCCTTGAGGTTTTCCTGCAATGGTACTGAACTCTTGCCTCGGTGTTTGGGTTTGTTTTAAAAACAATTCTGTGTGTTCTCCAAAGAGATTAATTCAAAGCATGGGTCCAAAATCTCACTGCAGAGGGGCAGCTGTATTTCTCAGTGTTTACACTGAATCAATCAGCTGGTGCTGCACAAGAAAGAGCTGCCCTCCAGTCCTTCTGAATGTTTTATCATCTTTGGGCTGGTGACTGCAGCTCACAGCCAACAAATCAGCAGGATCTTTTCCAAGAGCTGCTAAAGCAAAGCTTCTTTAACAGGAAGCTCCAGGTATTTTGTCTGTGTGAGAGCCTGGAGACCCAGATTCCCTTGTTGTACATTCCCTGCAGGGAATGGGCAGCCTCATGCCTGGTGCTGCTGCCATTCCTGACCCAAGCTTTTAAACCCCAAAACAGAAGTCCCCGTGGCTAATTATCACCACAGCTTTTGTGGGTTTTTTGCAGCCCATCTGGTGGGCCTGGCTGCAGGTGTCCAGGTGGGTAGAGAGCAGACACCCACCTCTAAAGTCTTCACTTCAAAGGTGACTTGCAAAAACCACAGCCTGTGACAAAGAAGATGATCTCCTATTGAATATTTGGCTTGGAAAAACAAAACAAGCAAAGCAGCTACAGCAACAACAAAAAACCCAAAAGAAGACCTGTCCCTCTGTTCTGGACTTCTAAGGGATATTTGTGCTTGATTCTGTAGCAGAGGAGGAAGGAACGCTGTGCTGCCAAGGTAGACTGCAATTAGGTGGGGCTGCTGATTTTGTCCCTGTGAGTGCTGCTGGTGGTGTGGGGGCCAGTGAAGGCACTGTTCTTTGTCCGTGTTGTTCTGTGTTCTGTGAGCATCTGTATCTTTAGGATACAGGCTTTGCTGTGTGGAGACACCCAGGAGATGGAAACCTGGCAAAGAGGCTGGTGAGGAAAAACCCCTTGGGTCTTCAATCCCATGGGGTCACACTTCTGCTCACAGGATGCTTCCTAGAATGAGCCTTAGAAAATGCTGTTCCTCACCAGGAGTCTGTTTTAGGTCATCATAATGGCTTTCCTGGGGGATTTCTTACAAGAACTGCAGGTTTCTGCAGGACAGGCTCTTCCAACAGGGATTCAGCATCTTGCTGTAGTTGTGGGACAAGATAACAGTACTGACCTGTGTAACCACATTGAACTCTGACCATTTATTTCTACTGAAAACTTTGAATGTGGCTGGTAAGCTCCAAAAAAGTACAAAGCCTTCATCCAAAAGTCTTGGGAAGTGTAGTCTAGCACCATCTCTTCCAAACATAAGAATGTGTGCTTGTATTCATATTCTGCACAGGCTGCATAGCTGGTGTTTGATGGTGCATGTCTCAAAATCAACACTGAAATGAGAGGCCTAGATAGATTTGTTCTTTTAATGTGACTGTAAAGTGGAATTTGCTTCTAAGGCACCATGACATTGATTTCCCACAAAGTGACAGTCTTGTCTCATTACCTTGATTCATTTGTTGTCTGATGGATTTTAATAGCAAAGATCTGAATTTCAATGATTAACCCCCACCCCAAAAGGAAAAAGTTTAGAGCTCTGTCACATCAGCAGCTTCAAAAATAACCAGTGTTTGGGAAGAAATTCACAGTATTGGAAGCCTGATGGCAGGGAGCTTCAAACAAAAGGGAAACATTGAAGATGGAGAGATAGGGGAGAGAAATGTTGGATGAGAGAGGCATTAGCATTGAACAGGCAGGCAAATGTCCCTATAAAGAAAGATCAACTCTATCTCTGTGTCCCAGATATCTTCTGCTCTGACTTACCCCCGTCTGTGCTGTGGTACTATTTCCTTGGAGCAATCTTTCTCATATTTGGGACTTCACACAGTGTGTTTTATGTGCCACAAAGAGTTACAATTCCACTGGGATGTATTTGACTTAGGAACACAACAGATTCTGTTTCTGAGTAGATGGAGTAAAAGTCCTCTCTACTAAACATGGGAGAAAGAAGGAGTGACTATGGCATGTGTAGAGAACATCCAAAGGAACATAAGGAAGAGGAAAAAAGAAACCTGAGAGTGGACAGAGATAGTGAGGTGAGGTTTGTCCACTGCGTTTAAAGTTTCCTGTAACATCTTAGTTATCTGAGATCTCTGGGCTTATCTCCCTAAAAGTGGCAGCTAGGAAACGGCATTCTCACTGTGCTGCTTCATCAAAGTGATGGCTGCTGTTTTAACAAGCTGCATTAGCCAGAGATTGATGGCCCCATTTGCAGCATGAAGGATCAGTGCTGCTTGCAGCAGGGAAGGTCTGAGCTCCCCGGGGTTCCTGCTGGCAGGGGGTGTCAGGCAATTGCCAGGGAGGCAGAGCTGGTGGAGAGGCTGCTCCCCTGTGTCTGGGCATCACCCACACCTCCCACATTGCCTGCTGGAGCACTTGCAGCCCTCCCCTGCACTGGCTCAGAGACCGGGTGTGAGTGAGGATGGTTCATTTTGGGGTCCCTTTTAGGAAGCTGTTCCATGCCATTCCCATAGGAGTGCTGTCTGTGTGGAGCAGCAGTGTGGCTGAGTGATGAGAAGGCAGATCAGATCTTCCTCTGGAGCCATAAGTCATCTGTCCCATCCATGTCTTCTGTCCCAGACCATGGGTTTGCCTCAATCCAGCACTTCTGCTTGTTCTTGAGACTGAAAATGTGACAGGGAAGATGTGGGGTCACTGGGTGTATCAAAGCCCACACACACACTGCTTATGAAGTCAAGTCTTCATCCACTTGGGTGATTCTTCACATGCTTGTTGGAAGGGGAGTCAACTCTGCCCTGTTGTCACTCCTTCTGCAATGAGCAGAGGTATAAATGTCAGGCAGACCCTTTGAATCAGGCAGGAGGGGTGGTGGTCACAGGGGGGATAATGGAGCTCTCGAGAGGAAAAAGTGAAGGAAGATCAGGCAGATGTTATAAACATGCAGTCAAGGATGGCAATGGTGGGGTGGAGCAGTGAATAACAAGAGGAGCTGAATCTCTCACAGGTTTCTTGCTGAGAGCATCCACAGGTATGTCAGCATAAAGTCTTGTGTCACTTGTGACCACATTCATGTTTACTGAGCTGCGTTGGGTTTTATTACTGAGGACTGCAGCTGGATTCACGGAACTAAAATCTGTGATTTTCCTCTTTCAGAATTTCAAGAGATTTTCAGATGTTCTTAGCTGATCTTCATGCTTCTAAGAGCCTGTATCTGACCATCTGTCTCCAATTAGTCCTTTCAGCCCTGCAGACTTCTCCCTCTGCAGTTCTCACACATCTTTTTTTTCTGCTCCGTTATTAATAAAAGGAACATCAAAGCTCTCTCAAAGTCTCGTTTTCCCTGTGTGAAGAAGGATAACTTCATCCATCTGGGAAGAGATAGGACAAGACAAATGAATCTTTTCCCTGAACTTCTCTTAAGAACCACAATTATTTTCCTAAGGTGTATAAAGGTGACTCAGTGTTGTGGCAGAGTTCCTGGGCCAGACACAGAATAAGGATTCAGGAGATCTGGGTTCACTCTTAAGATCTGCTAAGTCACTCTGACTCCTATCTGTTCAACAGTTAAAATCATCCATTTCATTACTTTCTTTTTGTAGGGGGACACAGTATGGGTAAATGAAGGTAATGTAGAATGTAATTTTATCCCCCAACAAGTTGCAGCTGAGCCCTATTACTAAAGATTAGGAGCAGGCAGGATGATAACAGGCAACACCTGTAGGAAATAAGCACTAGTGGTACAAAAGAGTGGATTGGTGGGAACTGGGCAGGGAGGGGTTTGGGAAGTCAGATGGCTGCTGCAAGGACCAGGAAGAGTCAGTGCTCAGAGGAGCTGCCTATGAGAAACATTGAGGAGGTATGAAACTCTGAGGATATAGAACCCTTGCACCATAATGATAGTAGAACTCTTAATATATAAAACAATAGAACTATTGGTATATAAGACAACAAGCATATGGAACCTTTGTATAGAACTGTTGTAATATATAAGACAGCCCTTTTTCTTCTGGTGCTGCCAGGACTTGAGCAAACAAAATGGTCTCTGCACACTCTGCCCCCTTCCTGGGCCCATGGCTGTTCTCAGGAGCACTCCAGTACAGTGCAGATGTAACCTGGGATCATGGTATTGGGAAAAAAGTTTGTCTTTGAGGTGCCCTAAGTTCAGACTTTTTCTCTTGGGCTTTTCTGGAGCTGTGCTTTAGGTAGGCCTGTGCCTGGTCCTGTACCTGCTGATACTGACTTCATTTCCCTGCTTGATCTTGAACCTTTCTCATTAGCACAGAAGTGTTCAGTGGTGGCTGCTGTTATGAACAAAAAAAACTGTAAATTTTTTTGTGTGAGGGAACAAGTTACAAAAACGAGTTTAACCAGTTTTGCGACTGAAGTTCTATCTGTGTTATGTTAATTACATGTCGTTATCACTGATAGCTTCTTTTGTATCAGATGAAAAACCTCAGCCAGGCTGAGTAAACAGCCCCTTTTGTGACATTGAAAGGAGAGATGGGTGGGGGACCTCAGAGACAGCTAGGAGGAGAGAAGAAACCTGAGGGGGAACATGCAAATAAACTGTAAACACCATCGTGCCTTGGGAAGCTGCAACCCCAAACGTGCAGAAAAGAACCCCAAAACAACGAGCCAAAATGAAATTGAGAAATTAGAGTGATGTCCAGGTGTGAGGAACAAGGTACTGAGCCTGCAGAGACGCTCAAAACCTTTGGAGCCCCTCGCCCTGAGTGCAAGAGTCATCCAAAGCTGGGACCCCCGACCCCCGGAGAGCAGCCGAGCAAGATCTGGCACGCCCACAGCTCCTATGAGGATGTCCTAGAGGACAGAGCTGCGCCTTATCCTCCTCCTGCAAGCCACCTGGGAGGGAACTGACGGAAGCTGCAGATCTGTTGAGCAACCCTCATCCTGAGCTGATCATTTTTAATAAAGGCATTAAAAGGAGAAAAAGTCTCCTGCCCTGTTTATTTCAGCTGCTGTCTGTGGTTGCTCTCTCTGGATGTGCCCTGCCCTTCTCATTCAGGTTCTGTTGGACTGTCTTTGTTAAAAAGGGAGGAGCTCTTGTGGACTGGGTCTTGTCTTTGTGATGGGGCCCAGAAGAAAGGAGGTGCACAAAAAGTTATTTCTCTTTGAAAGTCCTTCCCAGCCTCCAGCACTTTAGGTAGGACCTGTTGAACCTGAAGGTACAGATGTGCAAGCCTGTCTTCTCTCAGGGTAGTGAATGTTGTAGACATTTGTGTGCCAAATAACTCTGATTAGCTCCCCTTCCCTGCCTCCCATGGATTCAAAGGCCATCTGTCCATCCTGATTAATTTTTTTTTTCAAGGGCATATTCCCTGCCAAAGTATGTGAAATTTATAACATTTGTCTGTATTGGGATATTTGGTCTATTTTGTCCAAAGGACAATAGTTGAAGATATTTACTTGAACATCCCTGGATTTCTTTGTTTGTTTATACTTGATCATCTGGATTTGTCCTCTGCTTCATTCTAGGTGGGGAAAGTTGGCTTTACTGTAATGTGCTTCCTGCAAAATGTGCACACCACACACGTAGAGGACAAGCCTGAAGCAGCAAAGAACAACCTTTCAATAACTCTTATGGCCCATTAGCCACACGATGACACCGGGTAGGTAAAGGAGACACTCAGGAAATTCCACAAAAAATGACTTCTGAAAGCCTTTGTAAAACTGTGGGCCCGTGTGTGATTTGTGTAATTAATGGACAGTATTGTTTGAACATGGCATGGTTGTTAAGGATGACATGCTCAGCCTCACCTTCGTATTGTGTAGGAACATGCTGAGATTAATTTAACATCTATTGTCCATCATTTGCAGAACTCTGTGCCTAGGCTTGCATAGTTAATGAGTCCCCTGGAGTCCTCACTTTCAGCTTTAATTTTCTCCCTTTCTGAGCAGAGAGGAGTCAAGTAAGTGAAAAATCCTATGGACAAGCGGAAAAAAGGAGGTTAAAATTCACATTTGCTGTATTTGGGGTGAAGCTTTGATTTCTGCCTAGGGACTTTGTTCTGGACAAATGTGCATCTCTGAAGACCTTGCCAAGTCCCAAAGCAGTGTAAACCAGAACAGGGTGCTCAGGGCATGACCCCCTTAGCTTTCCACCTGAAAATAAAGCTTTGTACATTCCTCTTCTTTCTCACTTTAAAGGAATCTCCCTATTGTGGAATTATAGAATTGTTTAGTTTGGAAAACACCTGTAAGATCACTGTACCCAGCTGTTAACCATCCTTGCTCTTCTGGCCAGCTCTTCCTGAAGAACCATATCCATCCATCAAAGCCCTCAGGCACATGAGCCTGCAGGCACTGTGTGACAGTGATCCAAAGGAGTTCATGACCCTGGAATGCACTCAGGCTCCTGATTCCTCCTGTTTGTTCCTCATGCTGCATGGATTAGTGCTCAAGCACCTCAAAGACACATCCATTTAAAAGAATATGTGAGTGCTTTTTCCCCAGCAGGGAGACACCCATTGCTGTTACTCAGCACTCACTGCACTATCTCTCCTGGGCCAACCATATGAGTTAGGCTCAGTTGCCTTCAACACTGCTCAGAAAACAACTCCCAGCCCCCCATGATGTCAGCATCGTGGCACTAAATCTATTCTGTGATTGCTGACCTGAAAGTGGAGCAGCAACCTTCCTCCTGGTGCCTGAAGTCACCAACTTACAGCCTTTTCCATCACAGGAGTCTTTTTTTCCACCAACCCACTGAGTACAGGTTCTAAATTTTCTTCCAACTGTGTTGTTGGGTATTTGAAGTATTGGAGAAGACTCCGTTCTCTTTCCTACGACATCTGATGCTGTGCAGATTTCCCATCTCCACTTGCACTTCTCCAACAACTTCCTTCAGATAGGAAGACTCCTTCTCCATCTCCTGTCTCCCAGAGGAATTAAACCTATGTTGGGGCAGCTGGACTCTGCTGCATCACCACCAGTGCTAAACACACACACTGACCCCAGCAGAATTTCTGGATTCCTTCTATCTGCTGTTCTTTGCAAAATGCTGTTGTATTTATCATATTTCAAGAGTCCTGTACCTTTTCAGTGGTTTCTTGTGGGCAGCAGATCTTCACAGCTTTAGACTCTGAGTCTTCTCAGTCAGGGCTCCTCCAAGGCTCTTCCTGACTGGCCAGCCCACCCCCTTTTATCCCAGTTATCTTGACTAGCCACAGCTGCAGCCCAATGAAGGACATCACAGCTGCAGCCCATCAAGAATAACTGGGACCTACTGGGGCAAAACCTATACACAGGTATTCAATTACAATATAGATATTTTGCTAGGACTTAATGGCCACCTATACAGTACATATATTTTCAAGGGCCTCCTACAAAATGCTGCATCAGTTTGTGCCTTCTGCTAGCGTGGTGCAGCCCAGTTTTTTATTCTGTGTCACAAAGCACAAATTTAGGTGGCAGAGACAGAAAACTTCCCTCACTCAGGAGTTCAGGGGCACAGGAATCATGGAGCAGAAGGAAGTCTCAAATGTCACCCTTGAAAAGCAGAGGTTCTTCCTCCTCTAACCCCCTCCTGTCTGTGTAGGTCCCTCTGCATGGAGTTCCACCACTGTCTCATCCATTTCAGTGCAGCCAACAAAACCCAGGCCAAGACATTTACCTGGCATGCAAAACTAGAGTCAGAGCTCATCAGGTCAAACCAAGTGTGTCTGTGGCTGCTTCACTGGTAAGGCATGGACTGCAGTGAGGCAATGGACTCAGGTAGTTTTCTCCTGCCTGGACTAAAAGTCCTTGCGTTTGATGGCTTCTGTGCAAAAATGAGGGCAAATGCACAGCCTGACTTGGTGTTTCATGGGGAAAGTTGTAGTCCCATCCAAGCTGTGGTAACAAAGGAGGGACTTCCCTGGTATCTACAGGTTCATTCCTGGTTGGGGTGTGCTGAGCTAATTCAGCTTCCAGCTGAGCCTGTTTTAGGGACATCTCTGCTGTGCTGGGTCATGAACAGAATGGTTTCCTTCCACGTACAAACATGGACCTTTGGTGAGTTCGGGAGGGTCCCCAGGACGAGGTGAGAGATGAGAACCCAACTCCATGTTCTCAGAAGGCTGATTTATTATTTTATGGTATTATATTACATTACATTACAAATGTTATATTTTGAATATTACATTTTACATGTTACACGTGTTAAAATATAACATATTTTAAAGTGTAACATGTAATATATAACATGTAACGTAACATGTGAAATAGAACACATGTAACATGTTACACGTTATATATTACATGTTACACGTTACATTTTATATGTTACGTATGTTACATGTTATACACTATATTATACACTACTAAAACTCTACTAAAGAAAGAGAAAGGATACAGACAGAAGGCTTAACAAGAATGAATAACAAAAGCTTGTGACTGACTCCTCAGTCCAACACAGCTGGACTGTGATTGGCCATTAATTAAAAACAATTCACATGTTGGGTAAACAATCTCCAGACCACATTCCAGAGCAGCAAACAGGGAGAAGCAAATGAGATAGCATTGCTTTTCTTTGAGGCTTCTCATCTTCCCAGGAGAAGAAATTCTGGCGAAGGGATTTTTCAGAAAATATGACAGTGCCAGACCTTGCTGCTGTTGGTGTGTCCTGTGGGTACCTTTCACACACAGCAGCTGAAGGAGCCACAAAATGTTTTTCCTGCACCCTGATGGCTGATTGTGTGAAAGCTGCTATCCAAGGGCCAGGCTAGAGGAAAGTGTGGGACCTAAGGATGGAGCACATCATGACGTTCTCTGCATTTTGGAGAGAGGAGGGAGAGAGCACAGAACTTGGGAAGGAAGTAGAGGACAGGAAAAATGTATCCCTCTGGCAATAATGAGAGGAGAAAGCCAACTTGTACTCTCAGGGCAGGCAACTGAATGGAACAGCAGGCTTGGAATTCACAGATAAACTGCTTTCTCTCTAAAACTTTGAATAAAGTAAGATGTTGAGATACACCCTGTCAAAAGAATCCAAGAAAATCTGGCTTATGCATTTTCTTCTTCTTGCCTAAACAACGATAGAGGCTATACAAGAGCCTAAAATCTCTGAAGATGGGTTTGCTGCTAATTCCAAGAAAGCAAATGATACTGCTCGGAACAGCTTTGGATCAGACAGGGCTTGATGTAACAGTGCATGCGTAAGATTCCCAAGCTTGATGCCATCTGCTCATGGAGAGCATTGGATCTCTGTGAAGATGTCAACAAAAAGGCTTGGGAAGTTTGTGAAAATGAGGAGGGGAAATGGCAGGCTCCAGAGTGTAGGAAAATTACAACTTTTCTGTGTGGCAGTTGCCATCATGAGATTTGTCACTTGGTTTTGTAAATTCTGCTTCCTTCCCACTGACCACTGAGAAATGTTAGCAAGAGGAGAGATGTAAGTTAAACTGAGAGAAATATGGCAATGGGACTAGCAGGACAAAACCCTCCCAAACTGTCACCATCATATTTTCTGAAATATCTCTTTGCCCAGGATTCTTCTCCTGGGAAGCTGAGAATACTCAGAGAAAAATGAAAACAATATCATCTCATTTGCTTCTCCTGTGTTTTGCTGCTTTGGAATGTGGTTTGGAGATTGTTTACCAACAGGTTTGATTGGTTTTGTGGGAATTGTTTTGACTTAATGACCAATCAAAGTCAGTCTGTTGGACTCTGAGGAGAGAGTCATGGGTTTTTAATTATTATCTTTTTAGCCTTCTGTCTGTATCCTTTCTCTATTCTTTAGTATAGTTTAGTATAGCATTCTTTAATATAATATAGATCATAAAATAATAAATTAGCCTTATAAGAACATGGAGTCAGATTCATCATTTCCTCCCAACGATGGGGGACCCCAAAAATACCACATCCAAACTTCCATATGGCTCTTGAAGACATCACTTGTGAACCCCCAGAGAATCAGGCTTGGTGAATTAGTGGAAGAAAAACAGCTACTGATCATTACACCTAGGAGCTATAAAATCTCTTTGATGCAGCCCCCCAATACCTGTGAGGTAACCTGTTTAAAAAATAGAATTGTAAAGCAAATGTGAAATTTAAACCCCAGGTGGTAGACTTAATAGGAATATTCTTTGCTCCAAGAGTCAAGATAATTGTACATTGAAGTATTATTTTGCTCTAACATTTGTTTTTCCTTTCTCTGAAGTATGACATAAATATGTTTGAGATGGATAATCATACCCAAACCATTTCCATTATCAGCTAAGAAGATTTGGGTGTTCTGTTGCAGTTAAGCTGTTTTAAACAAACACTCACCCTTGCTGTGCTGTTTTCATGCTATAATGGAGGTACTTAACAGAATGCAGAAGTTTATCTATTCTTCCTCCTGTGTAGAAAATAAAACTTTGTTGTTTTCCAGCAGCTGATGTTTGAATACACAAAACCCACTTTGTGTATATGCAGATTGTCTGTCACAATATTTAGCTAATTCAAATTGTTGCTCACTATAGACTAATTTTTCTTCCCCTGAACCTCTGTTCTCCTTTTCACCTGTGACAGGTACAGAATAGCTTATTTACAATAAGGAGTTTGAAGCTTTGGCTGCCCATGGAGCCCAGGCAAGGGCTGCTTTGCTGAGCTGGGGGTAAGAAGGGGCCCCTTTCCATGGTGCCTGACACACAGCTGTGTTTGTGAGAGGTCAGAGGGACAAGGACAGACTGGGAGCCCCAATGGCACAAGGGGCAGATTTGGAATGGATGAGCAAGGCTGTGAAACTCATTTACGTGGTTTATGAACTGCAGATCATGGTCTTACTGGGTCAAATTGCATTGAGCTGAGCAGCCTCAGCTCCCAGAAAAATTTCCCAGGAAAATGTGCTTGTCTGCCATCTCTTTGTAGCTCAATATTTCTCCCTCCACCACGGTGTCTGTTGGTTGCTTTGATGTGTGGCTGTCCTTGAAAGCCAAGGGTTGGAATGACAGATGATGGGGTTACAGTTGTGGTATTGCTGGAAAACAAATGTACTCTAGATCACTGTGACAGGGATGTCACTTGGCAGCTCACCAAAGTTGTTTTTTTCCTTATTTTAGTTGCAGTCTGTTTCACTCCAAAGCATTTTTTTCCATGCTTGTGATGGTGCCCTAAGAAAAATGTGCAAGGTTGCTTTGTGTGTTAACCTCTAGATAGAACTGTTTCAAAAGTGTGTGCCCTGGGAGCAGAGAGAACTTGATTTGTGCTCTCAGTGCTCAGGGCTAACCTGGGTGATTTCTGAACTGTGAAGAGAACTTTTCTTTGTGAACCTAAGGTACATATTTTTGTGAGATGAACAAACCTGATTTTCCCCAATGAGTCCTGTTCATTTACTTTTATGAAGTGCTCCTGTACACAACACTGTATGACTGAATTTTACATGAAGCTCAATTAATGCATTGATTTTTGTTCTGTTATTCTCTTCTGCAGCTCAGTATTTGAGCTGTTGTCAAAGCTGTAAGAAAATCTCCTTACACTGTCCTTTCTTCCAGTGGCCACAGGCCTGAAAGACTATAAAAAAAATCAAATTTAGAAGGTGCCTGAAATGCAGCATGGGATGGAAAATGTAGAAAAATTGCAGATTTTTTTTAGACAATGACATTGAAGATAACTTTTTAATAGACTTGCTTTTATACTAATATTCATTATACAGTCCATGCTGGAAAAACTGCTTTGATGAAAAGACTTAAAACCTACTGCAGCAATTTTCATGCTCACACACAGGAACACGAGCTGTGCTTTGTGTTGCACTGAGAAAACTTGCATGAAAAGGTTCTGTTAGGAAAGCTCCTTTCTTCAAGCTTCACTTGTACAGTAAAAAAAAAAAATCTTATTAAGGAGAGGTGCAGAGCAGCATAGGGATGCTGGAGAACAGGCTGCCAGTGCTGAATTTATCTGTTGAGACACATTTGTGGGTCTGGAGCAGAATGTGGAGGGTAGGTGTATGAAGAGATGCTGGAGAGAACAGCAGCTGTAAATGTGAGACACAACAAGCAAAGCTGAGCAGCCCGTCTCCTAGAGGCTGAGCTGGGAGTGGGATATACACGAGGGTGAAAGGGCAGAACTGCAGCCCTTAAAGCAAAGATGTCACCATGAGGGAGACTGGTTCCAGAAAAGCCATGGACAAAACCTCCCAAAATCGCTCCCCATCAGTCCATTGCTGCCAAGGGTGGCTCACGGGGGTTGTGCTAAGCTGTTCTCCCTTTCAATCCTCTGGCTTTAAGACCTTCAGTACTTTGCTAACTGTGCTCCTTCAGCAGTCATCTAGCATTGCTCTCTCTTCTCCCTCAGGACTTGTTGCACTGGTTGCCTCTATTGCTTTTGGGTCTGAGAGTTATCTGCTTTACCTTATATTCATGTGATGGGGAAGGTTAGCACCCTGATTTTTTTCTGGCCATTTGGGCAAGTCCAGCACAGGGTGCAGGAGTTGGGGGGAGCTGTGGAATTACATTTTTCCTACCAGTGGCAGACAGCAGTGTCTGTGAGATGTTGCTTTCCTGGTCCCTCAGCAGTGGCTCCAGTAGTCTCGGGAGGTGTAGGCATGGGATAGAAATGGGATTGTTTTCTACCCATCTACCCTACAGCTGTTGGGAGCCCCTGCAGCTCCTGCATGGAGCGAACTTTGGTTCAGCAGCTGAATGAACCATTAACCTGGAACACAGTCCAGCCTCTCTTCCTCATGTTGGCACCAGACACACATTAGGCACCTTTCAGCTGCCTAACGAGTTCTCAGGACTTCTCCACTCATCCCCTTCTAAGGATGAATCTGTCTAAGTGCCTGCTGCAGTCAGCTTCCTGCCCAGGCTGATGGGATTTTCCTGGTGTCAGTGGTGGGGCTGAGAGCTGTGGCTGTGATGATGCTCACAGGGGTCTTACGTTGAGGGAAGAGATGAGGATCTGACTCCATATTTCAGAAGGCTTGATTTATTATTTTATGGTATATATTACATTAAAACTGTATTAAAAGAATAGAAGAAAAGGTTTCATCTCAGAAGGCCAGCTAAGCTAAGAATAGAAAGGAATGAATAACAAGGGTTTGTGGCTTGGGCTGAGAGTCTGAGCCAGCTGGGCTGTGATTGGCCATTAATTAGAAACAACCACATGAGACCAATCACAGATGCACCTGTTGCATTCCATAGCAGCAGACAATGATTGTTTACAATTGTTCCTGAGGCCTCTCAGCTTCTCAGGAGGGAAAAATCCTAAGGAAAGGATTTTCATAAAAAGATGTCTGTGACAGTGGCAGTGCAGCTTCTTGTCTTGACAGGACAAATTGTGTCTCTGAGCTTGTGCTGAAAGTCCATCTCCTTCAGCTGTGTCAGTCTTTGGACACAATCCTATCATGTCAGGCAAGTGGGCTGTGCTCTTCCCAGGTTTGTTTGCTGAGCGTGGAATCACTGCTGTGATCCAGGGAGGGTGTTGGGAGGCTCAGTGGGAGTTTCTATCTGTCCCCCATTCAGTGGGGTCAGGGAGAGGGTAGGCCTTGGGCAGAGGGTGAAAGTGCAGGTTCCTGTGCCTTAAAGGGCACGAGTTGAGCTTTCTGAAGAGCTGGGCACCGCTGGACTTGGTGTGTCACTGATAAAGTAGAGCTGGTTTGTAACTCTAGACATGCCTCTGCAGATCACAAATTCATGTATGAATGGGCTTTTTGAGAAAATAGGGAGCAAAAATTATTCCTCTTATTGTCTGCTGCAAAATAATGAAACAGATCTTTGTGTCCCCTCAGTGAAGCTGTGAGTGAGCAAGGTTAAGCCTTGTACGTTGGTCCCCCAGCCCAAGGAGAGTGTGAGGGCACTGCCTTGGGTTTCACACTTGGTTTGTGCTTGTATGGGAGCCAGGGGGGTGGCTTTTGAACAGCCATTAGGATCAAAATGTACCTTGGACAGGGACCTCTACAGCACCTGGGCACCGTGCCAGGGTTTCCTCACTGGGACAATCCCTCAGCTGTGGCAGTGGATAACCTAATGAGCATTATTGGCTTTTTACACCGGCACTGGGAGCCAATAATTCCTCCTGAAATCTGTGCTGAAGTGGGCACTAAGAAAGGCTGACATTTAACTTTCCCAAAAAAGTTCATTTCAAGGAGTAATTTACTTCAGATTAATTTTAGAGCAAGTAATCAAAGAAGCCTGAGGAGAGTGGAAATTCAGGCAGTCTGGAGAGCAGGAGATCAGGGGATTGCAGTTCTGGAGAGGTGACTCAGGGCGCTAAACACTGCACAGGGGGAATGACTTTTTGAAGCTGGTTTGCTTCAGGCACATGGGTTGTTATGTGGGTGTAAGGCAAATCAACTCCATATTTTTAGAGCAGGAATTGTTTTCCTGCCTTATTAATGTGTCAGGCCCCATAACAGCACAATCTGCAGAGGTTTGGGTTTGTGATTTTTTTTTAATTGTTTTCTTGTTTTCCATTTCCAGAAAGCTGAATGAATGGAGGTAAAGGACAAATGGCTCATTTCTACACACCTTCCAGCAAGAGGCAGGGGAAGGCTGTGTACTCCTGGGTCCAGTTCTCTGCCCAAGGGACCTGTTGAGTATTTCAAGCTCCCCACTCACTTTTCCCCTGCGTGCCTTACATTGCCAGCTGGCTGCTGTTGCTGTTTGCAGGTATGTTTTATCTGGTAAAATAAAGGAAACTTTTCACATCTCCTGCTCTGGATTGCAGTAGGTTTCTGGAGCCTGCTTTCTCCTCTGTGGAGGCCACAACTCCCTAAGGTGAGCCCTAGACAGGGATGCTTTGTCAACAGGTGATGCAGAGTGGGGGACAAGCTGATAACATTGAGATCCACCCTATCCTAGAGCTGCTTTTAGCCACAGTGGAAAACCAGAATGTCCCCTGAATACAACCAGTTGCCTTGTTGATTTGTTTCCAAAAGTCTGTCCCTAACCCAGCAGAGCTGTGTTTGTGCAAACTGTTTTAATTGCACTGTCCAGCTCTTCTGTACTCAAGCACTTTGTCAGGGTGGCTGTTTAGTATGGACTTGTAGTGACCTCCATTTTAATCATCTAACTGCTTGCAGTTCATGTGGATGGTTCCAGCAGGGCATGAAATGCCCTGAATTAAAACCATTTAATTGAAAATGGTTTCTTTACAAAAGTATAGTTACTTGCTCTCACTTTGCAAAAGTAAAGTATTTAGAGGCATACTGAGGTATCCTGAAACGTTGCAGTCTCCCCCAAAGAGTGAGCAAAACCTTTCATGATATCTATCCAAAGAAAATATTTTATGGATGCTTTTAAAGGTAGAACAAACAGCTCTTCATTTAGGGGAAGTCTAGAGCATTCAAAGGTCCCATTCCTCCTCTGCTGTGTTTATCAGCTCACATGTACCATGGACCTCAGCCTTAATATGCACTGTAGCTCCATGGTTCTGTATTAAAAACAAAACCAACTATTTCTACTTTTGAAATATTTGAAATGTAGACAACTTCTAAGGAGTGTTCATTCTATTCTTTTCCTGTTATGTGAAATGGAAAACACTTCTGTGTCACTTACACTTCTGTATCAGATGGCACTCAGGTTCTGGTGGATTTTTTCACTCCTGCATCACAGAAAAACATTGAATGGTTGAGGTTGGCAGGAACCTGTGGTCCAACCCCCTACAAAACCTCTTGTCCAGGACCATGTCAAGACAGGTTTTGAGTAAAACCACAGATGTCGATCTGAGCTACTTCAGGTGTCCCTGCTTTGGGGGACTTAGGGCAGTTCTCCCTGTCCCCACAAGTCCTTGCCACCTGATCAGTGCTCAAGGACATGTCCAGTCTGCTACCCAAAGGGGGAATAGAGGAACAGGGAAGGGCCAGGAGCTAAGTGTGTCACCCAGAGGTGCAGGGGCAGAGCCTGGATGCATCTTGCACTTCCTGAGGGTCTGGCCATCGTGGCTTAGGCCAGCTGAGGCATGGTGGAGGCATTCAGCTTTGGAGAGAGCTGTTGGAGCAGGTGCTGATAAGAAGGTCAGTGGGGACTCCCCCTGCCTTGGATGGCATTTGTCCTTTAAACTGAAGTTCTCTGTCCTGCCTGCCTTTCAAGGGTTTGTGGGATTGCATCCCTGATGGTGAATTTCACAGTGGTTGGGGTTAGATGGGACCTCTGGAGCCGAGCCACCGCCTTGCTCATGTAGGGCCACCTAGACCTGGCTGCGCAGCTGCCAAGGCTGGAGACTCCACAACCTCTGCCAGGGCTTGGTCACTCCTAAGTGCTTGCTGTGCTCAAACACAATTTCCTGTGTTTCAGTTTGTCACCACTGCCTCTTGTCCCTTCACTGGATGCCACTGAGAAGTGCCAGGGGTTGTCCTCTGTCCCCCTGTCCTTGGATATCTCTGATATCAGTCTGGACAAGGTCCTAATCCTGGCTGCACCCGCTGCAGGTTAGACTACAAACTTCCAGAGTCCTTTCCAAACTTTTATTTCCATGTGGTTTTTGTGGGGGAGACTAAAGATTGTAGTTACCACTGAAGTGTGTTTGGTTTTGTTTGCTCAGTGGTGAGCACCCTTCTGTAGGCAAAACCCTTTCTCTTTTTTGTACGCTCTTTGTTATTAATATTATTGTGGCTATTGCCATTTTCAGTAAATTGTTATTCCAACTCTCAATCTTCTAGTGTTCCCCCATTATTGGAAGAGGCAGGGAAAAGGGAGCAGCTTGAGTGGGTTTAATTTTCCAGCTGTGCTTCAAACTACCACACAAGCTCACCCAACAGCAGCAGCACTGAGCAAAAGAATACAATTATGGGCAATTTTGCCCAGGTTCCTCTTCAGTCAGAGCATACTTCTTTTTGTAAGAAGCCTTTAATTTTGATTACTGCAAACACTCCATTCAAAGGCACTCAGCAGGTAGCTATGGCAACCCTGAGATAAGTTGTCTAAAATATACCAGGTAAAATAATGAGGGGATAATAATATGGTTTTAGTTCAAATAAACTATTAAGTGTGAGTAACAGTTTTACATTTAAAAAATACAACGTATTTCTGGGCTACAAATTAGTCATGGTTCAGGGCCCATTGTTCATCTCACTGCTGTAGGTGGTCTCCAAAGAATACTGCTAATACATGCTTCCTGCATTTGTTAACCCAGCACTCAGCAGGAAGAAAAAAAAATACCTTGTAGCTCCAAAAATTAAAACTGTTAAAGAGAGAAGAGACAGGGGAGAGAGCTCTGCTTAGAAAGATTATCCATGGAGAGAGAGCTACAGGCCCTTCTCAGAGTCTGGCCTAGCTAAGTTATTGTGACTGTGCCCTCAATATTCCTTTTTTCCCCAAAACCTCTCTATTGGACCCAAATCAAAACTGGCATTTAGCAGCTGGGTCAGAAGTGTTGTGCATACTCAAAATGGGACAGTCACTACCCAAAGACAACTTGTGGTTTAAATAGTCTTGTGTGTTTTCTTAACTTGTGGTGAAGGAAAGGAAAGCTGGTCACACAGAACTAAATAAACCTCTCCTAACATTGAGGAAGAATTTGTTCCTCAGACCTGGCAATGGCCACAAGGATTTTGGATCATAAATCCTTCAGCAATCTTTGCAGCTTCTTTAGTTGGTTCACCTTGAAGCATGTGGTACATAAAAGATTATGATGTTAATTTTTCACAAAATGCTGGCACAGTACTGTCTGAAGTAGACATCACAAACAACAAATTTTGTATTTATATTTGTATTTATATTTGTATTTGTAATTATATTTGTATTTGAATTTGTATTTATATATTTATATTTATATTTTTGTTTACATATATGTTTGTATGTATATGTATGTATGTGTATGTATGTATGTATGTATGTATGTGTGTATTTATGTATGTAAGTATCTCCCCCTTTAGTGTATCCCCCAATATTTCAAGATAGTTATAGAAAACACAAATAAATGAGCAAAGAGGAGCCTTTGCTGAGTTAGCTTCCCTTACTAAAAACAAAACATAATTCAGTGTGGTTTAGGTCAATGGAGCTGGGCATGTGAGGAAAAACATAGTTCTCCACGGGGTTGCTTCTTGAAATGGACATTGTCATTGATTTTTTGGTTTCCAGAGGCTCTTCCTGACCAATTTAAATTCCTTCTCCAAGAGCTCTAAGTATCTCTGGGTGCTTGTTTTTGTCAGGTATTGGCTCTGAGAGAAGTTCTCTTTGTATCACAGCAACAGTGTCTTAAATAATGCAGTTTGCAGTGTTTAACCAGCCATTACCCAGGGCAAGATTCTGCAGGTAGGAAAGGGAGGAGAACATGGAAGTCCTTCACCCTTTTCCAGGTGGGGGCAGATACACTTCCAGCCCTCTCCAAAGGCCAGCAGTGTTTCCCTTTGGCCTGCTGGGCTCTCCTGCTCCTTCCCATCAGCTGCGCTTCATTGATAATCCTGCAGTGCCTTGGATTTTGTACCATTCTCCTCCCTATTGGTAGTTCCTGGAGTTTCTGAGGCATTCAGAGACGAGGGCTCCTCACAGGAGTGGTCTCAGGAAAGCAGGGTGCTCTGTCAGGCCTGGGGTGAGCTGGGGATCAGTGTTCCACATCTCTCTGTCCGTCTGTGCTTCAGACTCCCTTTTCCCATTGAGTCTCACCCCGCTGTGTTTGACCCAGCACACTCTGGATGTCGGGCAAGATGATGCTCAGGAGCACAAGCAGTTCTTCAGCTCCTGCTCTCCTTGATCATTATTTGCCTTTTTTTTTTTGTTTGTTTTCTCCCTCTGATTTCCTCCTGTTGCCTCCATGGTGCCCCTTGGACGACGGTGAGGCTTTCTCAGCCTCTGCCACAGGCTGTTCATACAGACAACAAAGAAAGGCAGAGCTGAGGTCTGCTCTTGAATTTTAATCCTCTTGTTGGCTGGTGGCAGGGAATTAGCCAGTGAAAGCCACTGGCATTGACATTTTCCTGCTGCCCAAGTGCTTGACTGAGTGTTTTAGCAAAAACTGCCCAGCCATGCACCCCAGTCTCCCAAATCTGATTGTGATCCATCTCCTTCCCCCATCCCTAGGATGAAAGCTGTCTTGGTGTCCTTCCTCTGCCTTTGGCTGCTGATTCTGTTGGCTGTAGTGTGTGCAGCAGGAGAGTGGGGTGGGCATGGTTGACCCTGCAGGAAATGCTGACAGCATTATTTACTTACGTTAATAATATTATTATTTATATTATAAAAAATATAAAATGTTATTTATTTTATATTAGAAACAATATGTCAAATATTATATTATTTTATATTTATAAAATAATAAAATATTTATTTAAACTAATAAATAAACTGTTTATTAGTTTATTTATATAAACTAATATAAATAGTTTATATGTACTGTGACTATTATTCACAAATAAAATATTAATAATATAAAATATTATTTATTTTATATTATTAAAATATGACAAAATATCCCCTGGTTTGAGGGGAAATGGAATTCTGGGAGTGTGTCAGTCCAATTGAGGATGTAGATTTGCGATTGACACCTGTTTTGACCACTGAGAGTTGGATACGCCTCTGAGAACACACAGGGGTTAAAAGCAGAGCTCTGCCCCTGGGAAGCCCTCTTGGGACTTCGGCGTGGAAGAGGAAGGACCTCTCCCCCTGCTCCAGCTGTCCCGGCTGGGCAGGGGGAGGGGCAGCCACGCGGTAGGCCTGGGCCTGGACCGGAATGGGGGTAGGCCTGGCCTGGCCCCCAAAGGGTGGAAGGGTGGAGGAAGAATACCAGAGGCATCGGGCAGCCCCCCCCAGGAGAGAGAGAGAGTGAGAGAAAGTGCCAGCGTCCGAGACTGAACTGTTATCTTGAAATTTGATATCCTGTGCTGGCCCTTTTGTGCCCGACAGCAGAGAAGGGGGGAATGCCGGAATGGGGGAGGCCGTGCAGGGATGTGTCCAGCCGTGTGTGAGAGCTTTTAACCCTTTTGTGGACAATGAAAGCTTTTGCAGAGTACTGACCCTTCCTGGAGAGAAGATGAAGGAGGATTTAAGCAAGTTTTTAAAGGACTGAGCAGGGGAGAGATTGTAAGAAGAACCTAGGGTGGAAGAGATGTGGAGTGGCATTCTTTGCTGGACGCTTTTTGTATAGCCATGGACTGTTCCTGAATACAGAGACTATTTTCAGGGGGAGCCACCGTCTTCCAGAGTTAAGAGGGCAGTGTGGGAGCCTCCCGGCCCAGGAGGTGAAATAATGGGGGGACAGATGTCCCAAAATAGAGACTGTGCCTTTGTTTTTGGAGTGGGACGATGGAATCCTTAAAAAGACAACCCTCAAAGTAGCTCTGGTCCCTGTTCAGTGGTGAGAGCACTGAAATGGGAGGAAGGGGTCACGATCTCCAATCCGGGTGGGGATATGTGACCAAAAGCCCAGGGCATACAAAAAGGACTCCTCCTCTTAAGGAATTCATGATTGAGTGTTTGTAAGGGTGGTTTTTGCTGGACCGAAAGATGTAATTGTATTGGGAATTTGGTGGGGGGAGGAGGAGGAACTGTATTCTGTAGAGTTTTCATTTTCCCTTGTGTGTAGTTTTTTTTTTTTCTTTTCTTTCCTATTGTAGTGTGTAGTTAATAAAGTTCTGCTTTCTATAGTTTTAAGTAGAGGACTGCTTTGCTTATTCCTAGGCACATCTCACAGCAAGTACCAGGGAGAAAGTATTTTCATGGGGGGCACTGGCACTTTGCCAGGCTCAAACCATGACAAATATTATTTATTTAAACTAATAAATAAACTGTTTCTATTAGTTTATATAAACTAATATAAATAGTTTATATTTATTGTGACTATTATTAACAAAGTCTTACTTTTGTGTTAATATAAATCAAGAGCTACAAAATAAGGGGTAAATCAAAGGAGGGCAGATGGGGTAGTTCAGGAACTTCCTATAACATTAGGATATTCAAAGCCATTAGGAACACCAGCACAGAAAACTGACATGGAAAATCCTCTGAGTCCCTGAGGCTCTGGACAACCCTGCTGTGGGACTTCTGGAGGGAGGTTGCAGGTCTGGGAGAGAGACAGGATGTCAGAGAAAGGCAAAAGGGCTGTAAAACCCCACACAATCCTGTGTCTGTGTCTGCCTTGCTCATCTGTGCCCATTCCTGCAGCTGGCAGGTTCTGAGGACCAGCCTGATTTAATGGGGGTGCTGGGAAACTGCCATGTCCTGGTCCTTTCCCATTTCTGGGCTACCAAAAGCATTGAGCTCCTGCACACTGAGAAGTGCAGGACTGTTTTTATTCTTGCCAGCAATGTCTCCCTGCTTCTTGGCTTCTGTCTTGCTCTGGGTTTTGCCTGGTTTCTGTCAGCAGGGTTGTATTCTATCATCCCCTTTCTTATTTCATGGAAGGATGTGGTCTCACCAACACCCATCTTCCTACTAACCTGTGTTACCAAACTCAGCACCTCCAATTTTTTTTCTGAAGAAGCCAGGGAATCATTCTGCTTTCCCAAACTGCGCTCACCCACACCAGCAGTCACTGTAATATCCATACTTCTGAAAGTGTTCCTTTCCCATGGGCAGCTCTTCTCCAGCTGTGCCATGACTTCTCACAATGCTTAACCTGGGCTTGCTCAGGCAAAACACTTTGCAACAAACAAACAAATGAGACACAGAAAGGGAGAAAAAAAATGGAGAAAAAATCCCCTGCCAGCCAGCCCAAAACAGAAATGAGGAAGAACTGAGCTGCTGGTTTCTCAAGAAGAAAGACAAGTGAGAGGTGACAGCTTGTACACCCAGATGTGGAAGTGCACATCTCTGTGGGATAGAGAAGATTGAAAATACAGGAGTGTTGAGAGACAGATTGAATTTCCTAGGCTGTAGAGCAGGATATTGCACAGAGATTGTCATTAAACCATAAATTGACAGTACAAGAGATCAGTGGACCAAATTCAGGACTGCTTTGAGTGAAGATAGTGAGCCCTGCATGGGTGCTCTGCCTCCACACCATGCTTTGTGCAACAGAGAGCTTAAAAAGAGAGCAGAGAGAACACTGCATGCTTCATCCTTTCCTGATAAAGCACAGCTTGCCCATGTCTGTTACAGTATTCCATGCAAAATTTATGAAAAACCAAGTTAGGTAAACACTGTTGGGCACCTGTGTGAGCACTTGAGAGAGGCAAATTTGGGATTCCCCGTCACCTTGAAAGAGGGCAAAGGATTGCTCAGTCCAGCTGGTGAAAGGTGTAACATTTACTTTTTTTGTGATATTGATTTTAAGTAATCCAAGCTCTGTTTAGCAGGAGGAAATAAAACAAGGTGAGAAAAGATTTGGTAAATGTGGGAACTCAGCACATCACTCCGGATGTCCAGAGTTACCAAGAGAACCCTTAGGGGGCTCGGAGGTCCTGGAATGTTGCCAAAAGCACCTGGTGGCTTGACTTAGACCCTTCTAGGGATGTGCCACCAGTGTATGAGGACATGGGAATCACTCAGGTTTGAATGGTGCAGGAATGGTATGTTTACAGGATGAAATATAGATTTTAGGGTTTTGGTACAGGAGGGTTATGGAGACAAGATGGAGGAATCAGGGTGTGTCTCGTGGTTCTTCTTTCTTCTCATCATCCATCTTCTGTGGTGATGTTGGCACTTGTGTGTTGGTTCATGGTGAAGTTGCACTTGCTAACAGGGGAAAGGTATTGGGAATTAAAAGCTAATGATCCCGACAGGTAAAAATATCTGAAGTGTCTCTATACTGACTGAAATGTGAAATGTAGAAGAGTTTTGCCATGGTGTTGTAAATAGCCTGGGCCACTGCCAGGTGACCCAGAAATGTTGTCCTGATTGCTCTGGCTGGAGAGTCCACCTGGGATGGATTGTCCCAGCTGTGGGGTGGGTGGTATGAGCCACACTGTGACAGTGCTCTAGCAGCCCCCTCAGTGGCAAGGAGCTTTTGTGTGTTCAGAACGTGTCTGTCCTGCTAAAACCCTGCCCTGCCACAGAGGTGAGGTTTGTGGTCAGTCTGGAGCCTGTGCAAATGGGTTTTCCAAACTCCCTTTCAGGGTGGGTGTCAGCAGTGAGCCTGCAGCAGATGGGAGCCTTGCTGTGCCAGAGGATGCTGGATTTCATCACAGTGATCCTGGGGCCTGGAACACTGCCAAGCAAAAACAGCATTGAATTCTAACGTGCTTTCTGTGCTAAAAGCAATTTTTGTGGTCAGGCATTGCCTGGCATGAATCAAGGCATCTCTTGTTGCTGCATTCTTCTGGTGCCCAGGACTGAGGCAAACCTGTTGCTGCCTTCTCTCCATGGGTGCACACAAATCTGCACGGACTGGGGAGCTCAGTGGAGCTGTCCAGGGCCTGCACCTCTGAGTGCAGTGTGAGGAATTGAAGGATGCAGTTGCACATCTCAGAGCGCTGCTAAAGAAGGAAGTTCCCATAAGATAAGCCTCCACCACAGGAACTTGAGGTAAGCACAGATGGCAAAACAGGAAGGTGTTGACTCCAGGCCTAACATTCAAGTTAGGCAAGCTGTGGGAAGTGACACAAACGCCAGCCCAAGTTGTGGGGATGGCATCTATGCTCTGTGGAAAGCCAGGACTTGGACTGGATAAAGGGGATACCCCCAAAGGAATGACTCAGGAGCCCCCACTACCAAAGAGCAGGGTGAAGAAGGACCAGCAGGACTCTGCAGGGATCCACGTGATGGTGATATCTTTCTACTTAATCTTTCTCTGTCTCTCTCTTTCTCTTCCCTCCCCACCCCCTTCCTCCTATATCTTTCTATCTCTCCACCTCACATTTACTGTTAAATGAAATCCATACTATTGACTTTGGCATGTGGTCTCTTTTACACCTTAATTTGGGCAGAGGTGTGGCATTCACATTGCCTGAAAAATCCCTTTGCCCAGGATTTTTCTCCTGGGAAGCTGAGAGACCTCAGAGAAAAAGGAAAACAATAAGTTTCTCCTGTGTTTTGCTTCTTTTGAATGTGTTTAGAGATTGTTTACCCACAGGTGATTGTTTCATTGGATTCTGGTGTGAGTTGTTTTTACTCTTTGGCCAACTGGGGCCAAGCTGGGCTGGGTTCTGGAGAGAGTCACAAGTTTTCATTATTATCTTTTTAACTTTCTATAAAGTATCCTTTATATATTCTTTAGTATAGTTTAGTATAGCATTCTTTAATATAATATAGTATCATAAAATAATAAATTAGCCTTCTGAGAACATGGAGTCAGATTCATCATTCCTTCCTTCCTTCGTTCATCTAAGGAGAACACAAATACAGTAAGAGTCATCTCTTATCATTGCATCACAACATGGAGGAGGGCAGTGTGTACAGCAGCCAGGACAAGCAGGATCCTGGGATAAATCAGGGCCCCAGTGCTGCTGCCCTGGTGCTTCTCAAAAAACTCAAATGTGTTCCATTCTCTACCAGGCTGTGAACCTTTTGACTCCTGTTGGCTCTGACCCCATCTAGCAAATGGGAGAAATGTTGGATCACAGAATTGTAGAGCAGTTTGAGGTGGACTCAACCTTTTAAATGACATCAATCCAACTGCTTGGCAGGGAGCAAGGACATCTCCAGGTAGACCAGGTCACTCAGAGCCCTGTCCAACATGATCATGAATATTTCCAGTGATCTCTGGGCATTTACACTTCACTGCAAATGAATGATGTTCACTTCACTCATGTTCCAGAGTTTCACTACCATCGTTGCATAAAACTTTCTTATACCTACTCTAATTCTATCCTCTCAGTTTGAAACCATGGTAATATAAAAAAATTTGGATGATATGGGAAGCAGAATGAGGAGGCATTTAATGTTTCTCAAGTGAGAAGTCTCTAGGGAAATGGGGAGAAAACTACTTGAAAATATATTCTGCAATGTTTGTAGCCAGAGAAAAGCTTAAATCAAGGCATTCTCCATTTTGGAAGTGCAATGTGGACAAATTTCCAGTATTTTAATGAAAAGGTGTCTATTTGCAACAACCTATGTTACCAAGGGCAGTGAGATGGATAACTTAGTGTGAGATGGATAACTTTGCTGCCTATATCTGACTTGATATTGCACAGAATTCTTGGATACAACACTCAGATATTCTTTTCTGACAGAGCTCTGCTTCATGCAGGAAGGGGCTTGTGTCTCTGCTGCTTTGTGCTTCCATTCCCATTCCTAGCTGGTAACAGGCTCCAGCTGATACTCTGAGGATAGCAGAGTAGGCAGAGGTTCCTGGTGCACTTCATGCCCAGGAGCTACAAGAGATGATAAATTAAGATGTGCTGTGAAAACCCTACCTGGATCAATGCCAGGTTTCACTTGTCACATTTAGAGGTGTAAGGATTTCTGTGCGGAAAAAATAGCTGCTGATTTAGAGGTATTCATGTTATTAAGAGTCTGGTTAATTAAGGAGGCTGTAGGGTGGTAGTGATTGGAAGATTTCTTTATTTCACCCTTTTTTCTCTTTTTGTCTCTTGGCAAATGTACTTGCTCAGTGTAGAAAACACCATTTCTGTGGCATATACTGTAGTGAGTAAAGTCAAAATTCTGTTTGAAAGTGTCAGTTTCCATGTTCCTCTCTGTGCTGCAAGAGGATTTTGATTGTTTGAAAGAGAACTCTGGTTAGAAAGCAGCAAAGAAGTGGCTTTCAGCAAAATATCAGGAAAAGGAGATAAATGTAACATGTGCTGGTCTCTTTAAGACATAAAAGTAAATGAAAGCATAAATCTGACCCCATTATGGAACTATAATAAATCTGGTGATAAATCAGAGGCAGCTGATAATGTGAGGGTAATGCCTGTTTGCAATACAATCAGCACATGATAATAAAAGATAAGTGTCCTTTTACAAAGCAATGATGAAGCAGTTCTGGATGCCTTGAAGATCACCTTGTAAAACTGCTGGGTGAAAGGAAAAAGGTGCCTGGATCCAAGAGAAGTGTCAGTCACACTGGAATATGTGGAAGAAACTGAAGTGCCTTGGCTTGCCCAGCAAGGCTGGCGTGAGGAAGGGGAAATCTGAGCTGACCTCCCCAGCTTGCAGTTCTGAATCTGCCTTTGAGATGAAGAATCCTACCAAGCAAGAAGGACAATGGCTCTCTTGCAATGCTGCCAGATGGAAACCGTGCCTAAAAAGCTACTGTGAAACCCTCATAAACCATGTAGGAAACATAAACATCGCTTGTGACTGGGAAAAGATGAAGTAAAAGCAGTAACAAAGAGCCAGGGTTAACAACCAAAAATTTCCTGTCACTCTATAAACCTTGGTCTGGGCAGTGGAGCAATGAGCAGGGCAGCATCATTACAGCCAAAGCCTTCTCAGCATACTCAGTGCAGCAGAGTCAGATGAATACTGCTGAGCTTGGGAAGCTGCTAATTAGTTTCATTTCTGTAAATTTCCATCCCATAAGCTGCATCCTCAGCTGGTGTTCCCACTTACTCAGCTCAGATGAAGTGTATGCAGTGGAGTTCTGGGGACTTGCATCCAAGACATTGTCTGCTGCCAAAACGAGAGCAGGACTCCATCCTTCATAGATCTTAAAGCTGGATCAGCTCCTTATGGCTCTGTATCATCCCCTTCTATAATAATTTCAAGCCTTGAAACTTTACCCAGTGGTTTCTCTATCTGGCCCCCAGCTCCTGATTTAGTTAGGACGGATCCTTTGCCCAGCTGGCTGCAGACTTACAGTGACAGTGATTCTGCTGTGTGGGAAGTTCCTGAGTGATTGATTTGTATATTTGTATTCCTTTTAGATATGTTCAGATTTCAGTGATGAACTGTATTTTGCTTTTTTTTTTTTTTTAACATGGAAGAATTCACACTTCTTGGTAGCTTTGATAACCTACACTGATACGATTAAATAAGGGAACAGTTCTGGAATACATTTTGCTCTATAAGGCATCTGTTCCAGAACTCTGAAGGATTTTTCTTTCTTTTCAGAACCCCTCTTTCTTCTCTATCTTGAAACATAGAAGTCTAAAAGCACTGCTTTGTTCCTGTCTGGAGGTCCTTATGTCATGGTCAAGAACAGGATTTTTTTAAATTTACTTTTTAAATTTGAATTTATTTCTTTATTGTATTTGCAGGGACCCTTGTGGCAGGGAGGAATGATGAATCTGACTCCATGTTTTCAGAAGGTTAATTTATTATTTTATGATATTATATTATATTATATTAGAGAATCCTATACTGATCTACACTAAAGAATACAGAAAGGATACTTACAGAAGGCTAAAAAGATAATAATGTAAACTCATGACTCTTTCCAGAGTCTCAACACAGTTTGGCTGTGATTGGCCAATGAGTGAAAACAACTCACACCAGAATCCAATGAAACAATCACCTGTGGGTAAACAATCTCCAAACACATTCCACATGAGCAAAACGGAGGAGAAGCAAATGAGATAAATTGTTTTCCTTTTTCTCTAAGGCTTCTCAGCTTCCCAGGAGAAAAATCCTGGGTAAGGGATTTTTCAGAAAATGTGAATGCCACATTTCTTCTGCAGTCAAAAATTCAAATGAGGATGGCCAAATTTTTTGCTGAGTTCTCTGAATCAGAAATACTCTTTATGAGCTCTTTGCTCTTCTCTATCTTTTTTTTGTCATGATTTGCAAGACACATTTAGACATCTGGGTCATTGTTTCCCCTGTCCTGAACCATTCATTTTGCTCTCTGTCTTTGAGGCAGGCTGGCACATTACCAGTGAAACCAAATACCTCATTAACAGCTTTGACAGCAGAGGATAATGGCCCTGGGTTCTTCTGGGAGCAGATGGAGATTGAATTGCTGAGTGTGATCCCAGTGTTAGTTCTTCATTCCTTTATGCCCTGGGATCCCACTTAGTGGAGAACAGCACCTAAGAGAGATGCTCTGATCAGAGAACGGTCTGGGTTTCCTTTCAGAGATTTTCTTCCCTGGCCATCAGGAGTCTCTGGCCTCGTGCTGGGGGCTGTGTTGTGCCCTGATGGTGAGCAAGGGGATGTAGGGCTGGAGAGCACCTCCAGGGCCACTGTACCTGCTCCGTGCTGAGCTCCATCCTGTGTTCTCTCTGGAAGGCTGATCCAGAACAGCCTGACATTAAAATGACTCAAAAACCCACGGGGAGAGTTCGTGTTTCATTTACAGCTCTGATCAGACAAACTGTTTCTTCCAGCTCCTTCCTGTAAATAATAGGAGTAGTAGCTGTCTTCTCCTTGGTAAAGAACTGAGAGGGGTGGAAAAGGCTCTAGGAAACAGAGACTGTAATGCATGAGGAGCTGACAAGCATCCCTTGATCTGATTAGACATGTTTTGAGCAGATGGATGGGCTAACTGACCTCTGGAGGTCCACTCCAATAAAAATTGTTCTAAAATTCAATGAATATGACTCATCTGAGGCTGTGTTGCTATTTTAACATGCTTGTATGTTTTCCTTCTGAGACTGGCACTTGTATTTGCTGGATTCACTTAAGCAACCGCATCGACATTTTTAGGAATTTTAATTTCTTTTTGTCCAAGTGCCAAAGCAAACCAATAAGGATCAATTGAACAAACAAACAGGTAAAACACATAGCAGGGCCTTGCTAATAAAATTGCCAGGGTGCTCAGTGTGCCCTGAACCAAAGCTGTCTCCAACGCTGGAACAGAGGGAACCTTTGGGATGTAGGCTGGGAGGTATCAGCCACCTCTCTTTTGCACTGTCCAGTCCATCCCACCATGGTCTTATGTGTGCCCAGTTTGTTTTGGCATTTTCAGACCTGATTCTCTTCCATCTTGGTCCAGACTTTCCTGTTGGTCTCTAGGGTCTGGAGAAAAAAAAAATAAAAATTCAAATTTTCAAATTTTCAGAATTGAATTTTCAAAAAATTAAGAAATATCAAAATTTTGAAATTGATATTACTAATAAAAGCTGAAGTTAAGAAGGCATCCATTCAACACCTCACTTTTTTCTGTGCCATGTGTCACCAGGCCCCCCCACCCCATTCAGCAGCAGGCCCACATTTCCCCTCAGCTTAAACAGTTTCCACGCATGAAAGTTTGCATTTCTAATTTATTTTTAATCCTCCAGGTCAAACATTTCATATTTCATGTTCACAATGGAAGTGAGGTGCTTACCTAGAAGTTCAGAAAATTGTTATCTTGGAGTTAGTGCACTTCAAAACAAGGGACTTAAAAAAATAAAAGCCTGGTAAGTACAGATTTGGTCGTGAGATTGCAGTCCTGTTTGTGGAGAGTAATTTATGCCATTTTTAAATGGCATTTTGACTCAATTTTGCTTTGATGGTTAAATTCAAATTCTTCTGGGTTTATCCTAAGTTTTAACAGGGAGATAACAGTTTTGAAGGATTTAATCTTCAGTTCTTGTGCATTAATGCAGTGTGTTGGCTGGGGATAGAATATTACAAGGGGGAATGCATCCTGCATGTCCAAATTTCTTACTTTGAACTGTTATACATTTTTCTTGAGAGCTTATTAGGAAGTCTGTGGGTCAATAATTTAAATGTGAGTGAAGCTATCTCTTTCTAGCATGTCGGATCTCCTCTCCTCTGCCTTCAAATTTTTTAACATTCAATGTCTATTACAAATTAGATTCCCCAGTGAATATTTGCTTTAGCTTCACTCAGAAAACTTGCTGTTGAAAGAAAGAAACTGTAAATAACTCTCCTGCTCGGGCACCCTGGCCAAGTGCCTTATAGCATTTTTCTCTTAGAATTTAATTTGTTCTGTGATTTAAGGTGCAGCGTTCACACTGAGCTGAGAAGCCTCTGTGCTTCCTCTCATCACTGTCTTTATCATGGTCAAATGAGCACTTACGGTGTGCAATGAGACTTCTCCACGTTATTAATAACAGCTCTGACCTATGGGGATGCTGCTTTTTTCTGGCAGGGGAAATCTGTCTGCGATGGCCCGGCAGCAATTGCAGCTCTTTGTGCTTGCAGGTTTGAGCATCAGTCAGTTTTATGCACTCCGCAGCTCTGCACAGCCCCTGCCCCCTCAGCCAGCTGAGAACACAAAAGGCAGAAATATATTTTCCATCCTGGCTCGTTCTGGAGCCTTCAGGAGGTGTAAGTGGGCCATTGCAGGGAAAACGCTGCAGCGCAGCTGCTTTCAGTCCTACCTGATGTTCAGAGGGATAAAAACACTTAATTAGCACTCTACTCTCTTTGAGTTTCTGAGAGAATCCTATAAACCAATTTCAAACTGAAATTTGGGCTGGCTCACAGGCCAGCAGAGTGACAAACACCCAGGGAAGCTTTGAGGGGTCTCTACACAAGTCATCAAGCTCAATCTCTATAACTGAAGGGTGCATTTTTTTTTTTATGGGTGCATTTTTTCATGTTTCATAAATGCAATCTGCTTGCAAGAGATGTTTACATTTAAAAGCTGTTGGAATTCAGAGGTATTTATCATGTTTTTAGGTTTGGCTTTTCTTTTTCTGAAAGCTGAAAAATGATCCCCGCCTGCATGAGAGCCTACTGTTGCTACCTTTTAAGTACAGCAAACCTTTTAGGCATTTAAACTGAGCAAGAAATGATTAAAATAAGAAGAGACCTGGGTTACAGAGATAATTATGCTCAAAATTTCTACTGTAAACATTGTGGTGAATTTTTAATCAGCATTTTGAGAGCAGAGGACAACATCTAGCTTTAGTGTTGTGAGCAGTACATTTTGGGTTTCTGAGGGAATAGGTGTGCCATGTGTTTTAGAGCTGCAAGGGGTTGGCTCTAGGGCAGCTCTTTGTCCTCATGGCAAGTGTGTGGACAGAAAAATAAGCTTTCAGCCCAGGGATGCTTCAAGTTAAAAGCATGCAGGTCTAGCTTGTGAAATCCCACTATTCAGCTGCCATTTCAACCCTGCTAGCCCATTTACAGGAGAAACATCCTGGACAGCTTTTCCCCACCATGTGATTTAGGATTCATTTTCTGGTATATCCCACCCACCTGATGAACAGCCCTGTTACCTTCCCAGTCCTGATGAAATTCTCTCCTGAATCTTCCAGCCCTTGGGTTCAGGGGCAGGTTTTGCTATCTTTGGGAAGACAAAAGAGCTGTATGGCAGTCTGTGAGACATATTATTGGTATAAGACCTTTAGGGCCCTTTCAACATTTTTTAACAAAACCTCTTACTTCATCTCCCACGTAATGGGGAGGTCTTTCCTACACGTGCCCTCAGTGGTGGTGAGGTGTTGTTGCCCACCAGAAATGATTGTAATGAAGAGGTGATGCCTGATACTGACTGTGGGGCAGGAACCTGTTTGTTTCTGCACATCCCACTGCAATTTCGACTTCCCTGAGGCAGAAATTCCTGTTGGTGTCTGCTGGAAAACACGTCCTGCATAAAATAATGTTGGCTGCAGTGTGGATGCTGGAGAGGGAAATGAGACAAAGCTTGATGGGAGACCCCTTGATGCTTGAAACAGGCAGCCCACGAGAAAAGGCCAAACAAGAAATCTCCCTTGGCCCTGCTTGTGATACCAAACGAGCTGACACAAACTAGGCATGGTCCTCTCAGTCCTAAATTCCTTCTGCTCTTTCACCACTTCTCTTGTCCAGCTCTATGCCAAGAAGGTTAATTCTCAAATTCTTGAAGAAGAAGCTGCTTGTCTATACAGTGCCTATTTTTCCTTCCATCTGCACTGGTTTTATTCCTCCTCTGGGCTGCCCCAAGGCATCTGGGGAGCTGGGGGCAGTTGGCAGCAGAAGTTGTTAGTGCTGCTGGAGAGCTCAATCAGCTCTGTTTGCTGCACCTGTGCTGCATTTGTTGCTGAAAGAAGAACTGCAGTGTTATTGCCATGGTGGCCTGCACATCCTTGGGGGACCAGCTGGCCTGGAGGAATGACATGGATTCTAGGATTTGTCTCCAATGAGCTGCCTTGCATCCTCCAGAAAGCTCCTGCCTGCATTTTTTATCATGGACATCCAGCTCTCCTAGTGAAAGGCTACAGGTTGCCATTATCTTTCTCTTTCCTTACTGTATTTCTTATTTTTTCCTTTTTTTTTCCCTTTTCTTTAACAAAACAAAACAAAAACAAAAGCAAGGAAACAAGAAAATCTTCAAAATAATGCTGTCTTGCTGTCTCAAGATAGCAGTGCTGAACTCACCTTGGCAAGCTCCACATGGTTAAAAGACACTTTTGGCAGCTTCTTGCTGCTGTTCTTAAAAAAAAAAAAAAAAAAAAGAAAAAGAAAAGAAAAAAAGAAGAACTGCAATTTTGGGTTGGTTAAGCTCCTAAAATGCCCAGGTGAGATTGCAATGCTGTTTTTCAATGTTCCCAAAAGGGGCTGGTGCTATTTTTCAGGACATGTACTGCCCATCTTGCAATTGGAAGCAGACAATTAACATTCAAATGTCTCATTTGGGAAAATTGCAAATTACAGTGGCTAGGAAGCTGTAAATTAGAAGTAGCACAGCCCATTATTCCCATGCCTATTTGTGTGTCAGAGTGCACTGCTAAGGCTTCATTATCCTTTCCAATCTCCCCTACCTGCAGCAAGGAGCTGTGTGTGACAGGCTGGGTCTGGTCTGGATAGTTCACATTATGTAGTGTTTTTCCTTTCTGTCTTTGACATTTCCATGATTTCTTGATCTCCAGGTTGCAGCAGATTTCATTTCATCCCAGAACTGATGTCCTCATCCCAGCATGAAAAGTCAGCCACATGCCATTGATTGGTAGACAAAGATTTTTTGCCTTTCTGCCAATCCTTGTTCTGTGAGGCCACATTCAGCCCTACAGCCATTACAACTCCTGGTTTGGGTTGCAGCCCCACTTCTAGAAGTTTCTGTGTATATTCAAGCTAGTTCTGACCCCCCACCCTCAGTGACCCAGATATTTTGGTATCACAGCCTCATCTTATCAGTCTCTGCAGACTTGCTGGATTTTGCTTCATTTTCCAGTTTTATCTGCATCATCTCCCGGAGCACGGCTGAAAGCAGCAAAGAGTTCTGGGCATAGTCCTGCTCTTCATGTCACCTCACCAGTGCTGCTCTGGCTTCCCCTCACTGGTTTCTTCTTGATATTTGTCAGGTAGGCAGTTCTTAACCTGTTTATTTCATGCTTTATTGATGCAACATAGCACAACATTTTAAACCCAAATATCATTTCATACTGAGTCAAAAGCGCTCTGACAATCTAAGCCTATTACATCTGGACAGTTCCCTTTATCAACAAAATTTGTAATCTCATCACCGAGTGAAATCAGGTTTGCTTGACAAGGCCTATTTTCCATGAAAACCAATTGATTTGCCTTGTATTCCCTTTAATTCCTCAGAGAATAGATCCTGTAGGGAGATTTCTACAGCGTTGTCCTGGATTGATGTTACTTATCCCTTTCACTCTGTTCGTGGTTTTACAGTTTCGTCAAATTGTTGCTAGCCTGTACCACACTGTGCTGTGCTGGGCCCTACTGCTCTGGGAAGACAGGAGCAGGAATTTCTTGGAAACCAGAGTCCCAGCTGTGCCTCAGAGCAGGAGATCCCATGGGAAGCAGTTTGAGGGGCAAAGTGGCTTAGGGAAAGCTGATGGGTCTTGAAGGACAACGTCCTCCAGGTGCAAGGATGAGCCATCCTGATGTTGATGACCCACAGAACACCTCCAACCAAGACACTAGGAATCAGGAAGCAGACCAGGGAATGCTCTTTTTCTTCATCCCTTAATGAGGGAGAGTTTATAGCTGTCCTCAGCCTCCTGGACTGGGCAATCCAGAAAAAACAGATGAAGGTGCTCACTTTGATGGGAACCAAGGATTTAAATACAACTTCATACTCCGTGTCACTTCAGTTTGCTTTCTTTTTTCCAAAAAAAGTCAGTTTTTTACCCAACTTAATTAACAGAATGGTCTTGTGTGTTATAACCCCTTCTCTTTGCTGTGGATCTCCCTCTTCTCTTCGAACTAAAAACACTCTATTTGACACCAGTTATTGATTTATTGATTTTTGGGCCTCAAGCTGGGCCCCTTCCTAGGGGCTCCCTTGTTGGGGGGAAACCCTCTTAGAGTGGTTCTGTGTCAGGAAAAGGAGACACACAGGACTTTTTCAGTCTTCAGCTTCTTGTTTATTATTATCTTGTCAAAAGTTTTGCACACTGTCCACACCAAGCTCAGCACGCTGGAAAAGCACTGCAAAAATGGTTAAAAATCTCTTGTAACAAGGTCTTTTAAGACTAAACTATCCAACTATGAAATGACACTTAGATTATTTTCCCTTTTAACCCAGTAACTGATCCTTGGAAGCCAGCAATGTGGACTTTTCTGCCCAATTACAAGACATCACCCAAACCCATGAAGAAGAAGGAAGAAGCATGAAGAAAGAGCTTGAGACAACACCCTATGCCCTCAATTTTGTTCTCATCTACAACATACTAAAAATCCCAAAACCTAAATTTCTCACCCAAGTGAGAATCATAATCTACTTCACAGTTTTGTGGATTCCAGTCTATCTTGAAGTTTAGGAAACTTTCTCCATGAGTGAGGGTCAAAGTCAGTGCTCCCCTGGCGGTCAGGGCACCCCAGAGCAGACAGAGAAATATTCCCAGTGCCCTGAGTTCCCTACCAGAACTTCCACAGCCTAGGGAGGGAGAAAGGCTCAGAGTAGAAGGGACATTAAAGGGGAATGTCTTGCAGCAGTGCTGTGCTGGAGGCTGGGACTGCTGCTCATGCAGGGCTGAAATGCTTTTGCTGTTCAAGTTCACGTGTGGCTTGATGGGGTGGGCTGGGTCAGACCTGGGCGCTGAGATCCAGCCAAGCTACAGAGGTGGGAAGGTGGTGGATGGAGAGGCTCTGCTGCTAAATATATTTTATTGTGGGGTTTTTTTACAGTGGAATATGTTTGACTGGAAATTTTCACAGCATGTTTGCTTAGGTGTTGCATAGGAATAGTAAAGCAGAGGAGGAAAATGATGAAAGGTTTCACAGCACAGCCTGAGTGGCTCTGGAGTCTGCATTTTCCAGGTTTCTCAGGCTAAAGAGTGGATTCAGCATGTCTAAGTGTCAGAGGGGGTCATTACAAACTTCTGGAAGTGCCTGCAAGGAGGTTTGCAGCCCAACTAAGCACCTCATCCAACTAGGCTCTTGAAGGACTTCTTATGATACTCACTGCTAAAAAAAAACCTGCTGGGAAGGGAACTGCAACAGTAAATCCCCAGAGCAATCAGAGCTGGTTGTTCTTCATCACAGGAATTGTGACAGAGGTGTAATTGTGTCTGGTGTGAGAAGAAATAGATAAGGACGAAACAGCTTCTCTTTTTTTTAAAATTTAAATGGTCTGTAGAAGGTAACTTCACCACTCCTTTGTCATTTTCTGCTTATTTTATTTGGCATCTGCTGTCCATTCATCTTCAGTTCAAGCTTTATCCTTAAAAACTTCATTTCCCTGTATCTTTTCTTCTTTTTTTTTACCTTTGAGAAGCAAAGCATGACGGAGTCAAGATGAAACCAAACCCCCTTGTCTCAGTAACTTTTGCAGCCATAAATTTTGGAAATCACGAGTCCTTAATATTTCTTTAGCATTTAAACATAAAATTAAAAACTAACCAAGGGATCCCAATTTGTAGTTTGAAATCAAGTCAGAAAATTAAATACAACTTTTTTGGTCTAGCTTTCCAGCTGCTCCATCATGTACTAATTAGCAGGAGCTGTAAAACTCTAATTCTCTATAAAACCATATAATTCTGTTAGCTGAAGTTTTAAATTACACTTATTGCTACATTTGCTAAAAATACATGCATATATATATACACAGATACATAGAAAGTGTGAGTACTTGAAGAAGAAAAGTTAATTTCTCTGTAGCCTTATATTCCAATATAACTTATGTGTCTTAGGAGATAAAAAGATTTGACTCCTGTGAATGGATTTTATTGAAACTATTTTCAATTTTATTGAAAATAATGTTGGAATAACTAGCCACTGTCTTAAAGAGTAAGAACAGTTTGCACGAGTGGATGGAAATAAATATTTCAAACTTGTCTGCAAGTGTGAAACATTTTAATTTTGGAATTCACAGCACAAAAGGATGCTCAGCAACTCCCTGCAGCTGTCCACACAGAACTGATGGCTGAAGAGATCCAAGCCCACAGACCAATTGATGTTTCTCGTTTCCCTCAGATTGGTGAGCGTTGCTCACACAAATCAGTTCTCCCCATGTCTTTGTCACAGGAGGGAAGGCTCAGCAAGCAGAGCCTGCTTGTCCTCTGCACAAAGGTCAGTGAGAGCCAGTGGTATTGGATCCTTTTCTGTTCTGCTGGGGCTGAGTGGCTCATGGAACCCAAGGACAGCAGGAAAAACCCAAAACCTGAGGGACCAATTTTAATTTTTTTTTTTCAAAAGGACTAAAATCTTATTTAAATAACCCCAACCTATTGATGTTTGTTTTACGCTGAGCCCTTCTGGGGACTCCCTGGATGGGGAAACCCTTCTGTAGCAGTTCTGTGCCAGGAAAAGGGAGACACACGGGACTTTTTTGGTCTTCAGCTTCTTGTTTATTGCTATTTTGTCTAAAGTTTTGCACGCGGTTCACACCAGGCTCAGTGCACTGGAAAATCACCGCAAAATGGCCGGGAGATGTAGAGTTTCAAGGTTTTTTAAAGTTGTTTCATCCAATTAACTCTTAACATGTTCATTATTTCTACTTATCTACCAATAACTCATCCCTTGACTGTCCATGTAACCTCTGCACTGTGCTTTCCTTGACCAGTGACCCTGTGCCACCAACACTGCAGGAGATGGAGTAGGTGATGAAGAAGAACAAGACAGGGACTACACCCGAATTCCTCCATCTTGCTTCCTATCTACACCATACTAAAAATCCCAAAACCTAAATTTCTCACCCAAGTGGCATACTATACTACTCTCTATTACCTGTTTCACACTTTGGTAGATTCCAGTCTATCTCAAAGTCTTGGAAGTGCTCTGCATAGGCAAAGGTTAAAGGCAGTGTTTCTCTGGGGTCAGAACCTCTCAGAGCAGACAGAGAAATGTTCCCTGTGCCCTGGGTTCCCACAACAACCCAAAACCCAAAAACACGGAAAAAGTGAAAACCAAAGTGTGGTGTTTGTGAGGGCCCCCAGGACAAGGGAAGAGATGAGAATTTGACTCCATGTTCTCAGAAAGCTATGCTATTCTATTCTATTCTATTCTATTCTATTCTATTCTATTCTATTCTATTCTGAATGCTATACTAAAACTATACTAAAGAAAGAGAAAGATACAGACAGAAGGCTTAACAAGAATGAATAATAAAAGCACGCGACTGACTCAGAGAGTCCAACACAGCTGGACAGTGATTGGTCATTACGTCAACACAATTCACATGGAACCAATCAAACATTCACCTGTTGGCAAACAATCTCCAACCCACATTCCAAAGCAATCAGATAATTATTGTTTTCATTCTTTTCTGAGGCTTCTCAGGAGAAAAAAATCCTGGCAAAGGGATTTTTCAGAAAGCATCATGGTGACACCAAATACAAAAGGTATCATGGTTCAAACTTCTTCTCACCAGGCTCTTGTATCCTGGTTTCATGGTTTGAGTGTTTGTCCCTCCAAGCTCCACACTGGTGTATTCAAAGCTTTTTATGCTGGTGGCATTCAAGGCCTTTTTGTTGATGCAAGCCACATCAGCAACGGTGGAGAAAATCAAAGGAACAGAGGAAGAAAGAAAAAAAAAATGAATTCTGAAGAAAGAAGTGTAGAAAAGGAGCAGGAGATGCTGGTATTTCAGTTCCTGCCCGTAGCTGAGCGTTTGAAATTCATAAGCACTCAGCTGACATTCCAGAAAACAGAAGTACATTTCCTTTCACTCAATTTTTGAATTCTCCAGAGGTAACAAGTGTTGCAAACAGTTCCTGGGTTTAGCTCTATTGTGTGTGGTGAATGCATACCGCACACCCACGATTAAGCAGAGAAATGGGAGTCAGAGCAGGATCTAGTTACACATTCAAGATGTATCTTCTGCTCCCTCCAATATATTCATTACCTGGTATTGTTCCACAGCTGCCTTCATCAATAGACATTGTACAATAACAGTAAATTGGCATCCATAGGGCTATGCAGAGTTGATAAGTCCCTCATTATTTGCTGGAAGTCCTTTGGAAAGGGTGAGTTTCACCCACCATTTCTCAGCAGGCTGGGTACAGATGGGGCCAGGGTGTGGCAAAGGCTCTTCCACTCCCAGGAGAAGCTGGAAGTAGGTTGTAGCTGTTGCTTTGCCCAAAAAATCTGTGGCTAGAAGGGAGGCACTGAACTGTCCCATCCACCTGTGGGGTGATGGCTGCGCACACCTGGATTACTATGGGAAAGACACCTAAACCTTGGGAACTCAGGTGTGGGACCTCAAAAAAAAATGATTGCCAGGGAAGATACAGAGCTTATAAAGAACAGTGCCTGACTGGAGTTTGATAATAAAAAACTTTGCAAAAAATGTCTTCTGTGTGAGCACCAAAACAGTGAGCTCCTGAGTCTCAGGGGAGGAACTCTGGGAGAAGACCTCTGCCCCTGGGTAACAAGGTCTTTTAAGACTAAACTATCCAATTATGAAATGACATTTAGATTGTTTTCCCTTTTAACCCAATAACTGGTCCCTGGAAGCCAGCAATGTGGACTTTTCTGCCCAATTACAAGACATCACCCAAACCCATGAAGAAGGAGGAAGAAGCATGAAGAAAGAGCTTGAGACAACACCATATGCCCTCCATTTTGTTCTCATCTATAACATACTAAAAATCCCAAAACCTAAATTTCTCACCCAAGTGAGAATCATAATCTACTTCACAGTTTTGTGGATTCCAGTCTATCTTGAAGTTTAGGAAACTTCTCCATGAGTGAGGTCAAAGTCAGTTGCTCCCCTGGCGGTCAGGGCACCCCAGAGCAGACAGAGAAATATTCCCAGTGCCCTGAGTTCCCTACCAGAACTTCCACAGCCTAGGGAGGGAGAAAGGCTCAGAGTAGAAGGGACATTAAAGGGAATGTCTTGCAGCAGTGCTGTGCTGGAGGCTGGGACTGCTGCTCGTGCAGGGCTGAAATGCTTTTGCTGTTCAAGTTCACGTGTGGCTTGATGGGGTGGGCTGGGTCAGACCTGGGCGCTGAGATCCAGCCAAGCTACAGAGGTGGGAAGGTGGTGGATGGAGAGGCTCTGCTGCTAAATATATTTTATTGTGGGGTTTTTACAGTGGAATATGTTTGACTGGAAATTTTCACAGCATGTTTGCTTAGGTGTTGCATAGGAATAGTAAAGCGGAGGAGGAAAATGATGAAAGGTTTCACAGCACAGCCTGAGTGGCTCTGGAGTCTGCATTTTCCAGGTTTCTCAGACTAAAGAGGGGATTCAGCATGTCTAAGTGTCAGAGGGGGGCATTACAAACTTCTGGAAGTGCCTGCAAGGAGGTTTGCAGCCCAACTAAGCACCTCATCCAACTAGGCTCTTGAAGGACTTCTTATGATATTCACTGCTGAAAAAAAACCTGCTGGGAAGGGAACTGCAACAGTAAATCCCCAGAGCAATCAGAGCTGGTTGTTCTTCATCACAGGAATTGTGACAGAGGTGTAATTGTGTGTGGTGTGAGAAGAAATAGATAAGGACAAAACAGCTTCTCTTTTTTTTAAATTTAAATGGTCTGTAGAATGTAACTTCACCACTCCTTTGTCATTTTCTGCTTATTTTATTTGGCATCTGCTGTCCATTCATCTTCACTTCAAGCTTTATCCTCAAAAACTTCATTTCCCTGTGTCTTTTCTTCTTTTTTTTTATCTTTGAGAAGCAAAGCATGACAGAGTCAAGATGAAACCAAACCCCCTTGTCTCAGTAACTTTTGCAGCCATAAATTTTGGAAATCATGAGTCCTTAATATTTCTTTAGCATTTAAACATAAAATTAAAAACTAACCAAGGGATCCCAATTTGTAGTTTGAAATTAAGTCAGAAAATTAAATACAACTTTTTTGGTCTAGCTTTTCAGCTGCTCCATCATGTACTAATTAGCAGGAGCTGTAAAACTCTAATTCTCTATAAAACCATATAATTCTGTTAGCTGAAGTTTTAAATTACACTTATTGCTACATTTGCTAAAAATACATGCATATATATGTACACAGATACATAGAAAGTGTGAGTACTTGAAGAAGAAAAGTTAATTTCTCTGTAGCCTTATATTCCAATATAACTTATGTGTCTTAGGAGATAAAAAGATTTGACTCCTGTGAATGGATTTTATTGAAGCTATTTTCAATTTTATTGAAAATAATGTTGGAATAACTAGCCACTGTCTTAGAGAGTAAGAACAGTTTGCACAAGTGGATGGAAATAAATATTTCAAACTTGTCTGCAAGTGTGAAACGTTTTAATTTTGGAATTCACAGCACAAAAGGATGCTCAGCAACTCCCTGCAGCTGTCCACACAGAACTGATGGCTGAAGAGATCCAAGCCCACAGACCAATTGATGTTTCTCATTTCCCTCAGATTGGTGAGCGTTGCTCACACAAATCAGTTCTCCCCATGTCTTTGTCGCAGGGGGGAAGGCTCAGCAAGCAGAGCCTGCTTGTCCTCTGCCCAAAGGTCAGTGAGAGCCGGTGGTATTGGATCCTTTTCTGTTCTGCTGGGGCTGAGTGGCTCATGGAACCCAAGGACAGCAGAAAAAACCCAAAACCTGAGGGACCAATTTTTTTTTTTTCAAAAGGACTAAAATCTTATTTAAATAACCCCAACCTATTGATGTTTGTCTTACGCTGAGCCCTTCTGGGGACTCCCTGGATGGGGAAACCCTCCTGTAGCAGCTCTGTGCCAGGAAAAAGAGACACACGGGACTTTTTTGGTCATCAGCTTCTTGTTTATTGCTATTTTATCTAAAGTTTTGCACGCTGTTCACACCAGGCTCAGCGCACTGGAAAATCACCGCAAAATGGCCGGGAGATGTAGAGTTTCAAGGTTTTTTGAAGTTGTCTCATCCAATTAACCCTTAACATGTTCATTATTTCTACTTATCTACCAATAACTCATCCCTTGACTGTCCATGTAACCTCTGTACTGTGCTTTCCTTGACCAGTGACCCTGTGCCACCAACACTGCAGGAAATGGAGTAGGTGATGAAGAAGAAGAAGACAGGGACTACACCCGAATTCCTCCATCTTGCTTCCTATCTACACCATACTAAAAATCCCAAAACCTAAATTTCTCACCCAAGTGGCATACTATACTACTTTCTATTACCTGTTTCCCACTTTGGTAGATTCCAGTCTATCTCGAAGTCTTGGAAGTCCCCTGCATGGGCAAAGGTTAAAGGCAGTGTTTCTCTGGGGTCAGAACCTCTCAGAGCAGACAGAGAAATGTTCCCTGTGCCCTGGGTTCCCACAACAACCCAAAACCCAAAAACACAGAAAAAGGGAAAACCAAAGTGTGGTGTTTGTGAGGGCCCCCAGGACAAGGGAAGAGATGAGAATTTGACTCCATGTTCTCAGAAAGCTATTATGTTATATATTATATTATATTATATTATATTATATTATATTATATTATATTATATTATATTATATTATATTATATTATATTATATTATATTATATTATATTATATTATATTATATTATATTATATTATATTATGAATGCTATACTAAAACTATACTAAAGAAAGAGAAAGATACAGACAGAAGGCTTAACAAGAATGAATAATAAAAACACGTGACTGACTCAGAGAGTCCAACACAGCTGGACAGTGATTGGTCATTAAGTCAACACAATTCACATGGAACCAATCAAACATTCACCTGTTGGCAAACAATCTCCAACCCACATTCCAAAGCAATCAGATAATTATTGTTTTCATTCTTTTCTGAGGCTTCTCAGGAGAAAAAAATCCTGGCAAAGGGATTTTTCAGAAAGCATCATGGTGACACCAAATACAAAAGGTATCATGGTTCAAACTTCTTCTCACCAGGCTCTTGTATCCTGGTTTCATGGTTTGAGTGTTTGTCCCTCCAAGCTCCACACTGGTGTATTCAAAGCTTTCTTATGCTGGTGGCATTCAAGGCCTTTTTGTTGATGCAAGCCACATCAGCAACGGTGGAGAAAATCAAAGGAACAGAGGAAGAAAGAAAAAAAAATGAATTCTGAAGAAAGAAGTGTAGAAAAGGAGCAGGAGATGCTGGTATTTCAGTTCCTGCCTGTAGCTGAGCGTTTGAAATTCATAAGCACTCAGCTGACATTCCAGAAAACAGAAGTACATTTCCTTTCACTCAATTTTTGAATTCTCCAGAGGTAACAAGTGTTGCAAACAGTTCCTGGGTTTAGCTCTATTGTGTGTGGTGAATGCATACCGCACACCCACGATTAAGCAGGGAAATGGGAGTCAGAGCAGGATCTAGTTACACATTCAAGATGTATCTTCTGCTCCCTCCAATATATTCATTACCTGGTATTGTTCCACAGGTGCCTTCATCAATAGACATTGTACAATAACAGTAAATTGGCATCCATAGGGCTATGCAGAGTTGATAAGTCCCTCATTATTTGCTGGAAGTCCTTTGGAAAGGGTGAGTTTCACCATTTCTCAGCAGGCTGGGTACAGATGGGGCCAGGGTGTGGCAAAGGCTCTTCCACTCCCAGGAGAAGCTGGAAGTAGGTTGTAGCTGTTGCTTTGCCCAAAAAATCTGTGGCTAGAAGGGAGGCACTGAACTGTCCCATCCACCTGTGGGTGATGGCTGCGCACACCTGGATTACCATGGGAAAGGACACCTAAACCTTGGCAGAACTCAGGTGTGGGACCTCAAATAAAAATGATTGCCAGGGAAGATACCGAGCTTATAAAGAACAGTGCCTGACTGGAGTTTGATAATAAAAAAACTTTGCAAAAAATGTCTTCTGTGTGAGCACCAAAACAGTGAGCTCCTGAGTCTCAGGGGAGGAACTCTGGGAGAAGACCTCTGCCCCTGGCTGGTTTTGGCTGGAAGGTGTGTGCATGATTTGTAGGGTGGCTGTTTCCAGGTGTTTTAAGGGTGCTGTGTGGCCACAGCTCCACTTTGACTGCATGGCCATAGGGTCACATAGGGTAACTCCTGTCGCAGACATCTGTTATGAAAAATCCTTTCCTTAGGACTTTTTCCTCCTGAGAAGCTGAGAAGCCTCAGGAACAAAATGTAAACATTGATTATCTGCTGCTGTGGAATGCAACAAGTAGATCTGTGATTGGCCCATGTTGGATGTTTGTAATTAATGGCCAATCACAGCCCAGCTGGCTCAAGCTCTCTGAGCCACAAACCTTTGTTATCATTCTTTGCTATTCTATTTTTAGCTAGCCTTCTGAGATGAAACCTTTTCTTCTATTCTTTTAGTATAGTTTTAATGTAATATATATCATAAAATAATATTTAAGCCTTCTGAAACATGGAGTCAGACCCTCATCTCTTCTCTTCCCTCACCCAAGAGCCCCTGTGAACACGGTCACAAACTCCTGGTGGGCTGGTGACAGGGCTGAGGCAGACAAACCCTTGGAGGCACTTTTGGCTTTTCCCAAGTCAAGAGCAGCAGGAGTAGCCAGGCCAGGAGAGCCTGGGAGCACCTGCTCTGAGTTTCTGCAGGGTGATTTTCCAGGAGAAACATCTCCCTACATTCATCTCACCCCTAACCCAGCACCCAGGCCCACGTCTGCCCCAAACATCACTGAGGGCACAGGCAGCTTTGTGCCGGTATCTGTGCAAGGCTGGGAAGTGGGAGTAAATCCTGCACATAATCCTGCCCAGAATTATCCTCATGGAGAGAGCTGTAGAGCCTAAAATGGTGTTCAGTCACAGCTTTTCTTGTTAAAAATCTTTCCAGAAAGAATTCTTCTTACACACCTAGGAATTATCCCACTCATTCAACTATGTGCCCCTCTCCCTGATTTTGGAGAATTTCCCATTTGGAGAAGAGCTTTTATTCTCCTGCAAAAAAGGGGAGGAAAAAAAAGAGCTTTTTTTCTCCTCCAAGACTGGCAGATCATACAGCTGAAAGTAGAAAATTGGTTCATATTAATATGTGAACACTTTAATTTATGCATCTGATTGATATTATTCCGTAATTAAATTATATTCCCATGGTGCGTATAACATCAGGGTTGTAGTAATACAAATAATTAGTAATTAGCTCTAATCAGATCAGTTAGCAAATGCCAGATTCCAGATGAATAAGCTGACCAGCAGTGTCTGTGGTGAGGAAAGCCAAGAAAGAGGGAAGAAAAGATAATTTGTGTTGATGAATAAGGGAGGAAGTGAAAATAGCAGGAAATCCATTTTCAAGAGAACTCCCCTGCCAACCAAAACAGGAATGCAGCCTTGAAAGATGCTCTGGGCCATGGCCATGAGCCTGCAGCTCAGGTGCTAGAAGATGTTCCACTCTGACCTCTCGCACCCTGCCCTGCATCCCTCCCAGTGCCTTCAATGATGTTTTGGTGCTGGACTGAGGGAAGGGCCAGTCCAGAAGCAGGCACAGGGCACCTTCAGCCAACAGGACATTCCTCAGCTGTGACAGTTCCCTGGAGATGACAAGTGATGATGGCACACCAGAGTCTTCCTCAAGATGCCTGCGGCACCCTGGTCTGGGAGTTTAGGAATGGGTTCCCACTGAGCTGCTCACCGAGAAACTGCAAGGGGGCTTAGGACAGCTAACACGGGGCCATGGAGAATTTCTCTACAGAAAAATGAAATACAAAAATCTGTGAATGGGACTTCCTAGCTGAGGGGTTAATACTACAATCTGAACAGTTTTTCTTGGCTCAAACCAGAAAAATATTGTGCTTTCCCTGTTCTCTCAAAAAAACAAACAAAGTGTTTACAACAATTTCAGTTTGGATCTGTCAAAGTCAGTTAGAAAATTCAAGATGTGCTCTTGACAGCCGAACTGCACTTGGACCAATACCAAATATTTCAGACAAATAATTTCTAAAGAAAGTACCTGGCATTGCATCTCCAAAACATCAGTGTGAAATATTCTGTGATTGTGAATGGGTTTTACTTTTTATTTTCTCAATTGTAAAATGTCCTTGAAATGAACACTTTTCCTCCAGCCAAACTTCTCTGTGTTTAAATGCTATTTTGTGATGAAAAATGTTCTTAGCGAACACAAAACAATTGCTGCTGTGTGCCAGGTTAATGCCAACAGGTTCCTCTCTTCGAGGGCAGCAGGCAAAGAGAGGTGTGGTAAATTGTCACACTTGCTACAGAGCTGGTGATGAATTAATGATCAAAAAAAAAGCCTGAACAGAGCTTCCTGCTGATCCTGCACCTGCATTGAGCAAGAACTAACAACAAAATGATGTCTGGGGTGAACCAAAGTGATTGCTTAACCTTTGTATCAACCATAAATGCTGACCAAAAGTAACCAAGACCCTCATTAGGTGTTATATGCACTCTCACCCCTTAGAATGCCCATGAAAAGATGATATACCTTACATGTATGACCTCTGTAACCAACACCCAGCCTATGACATACAGTTGTCATTCTCTTTGGGAAGGACTAAAAATTTTTGTATAAAAAAGGACTTTCACAGAAAAAAAAAAAAAGGAAGAGAAAAAAGGAAGAATAAAACAGGAGAAAACCACCTCTGCTTGCTCAGGATTGGTTGATGAACTTTTTCTCTCTTCCTCTCACTTTTAGGTGAGATTTTTGCCTCCAACTGCATTGGAACAGACCCAGACATATTTTAATGTATGTACCTAATAAATCTCTGTTACTATACCTTCTGTCCAGACACACACTGTAGTTTGTGTATTTATCACCAGCAACCTCAGACTGCTTTCCCTTTGCTTCAATAAACCACACTATTTGTGAATCTGGGTTCTGGATGTTCCTACTGAGTTCAGCCAGGCCTATGGCATCAGTAAATCACACTATTCATGAATCTGTCTTGTTGAACAGGACCAGACTTATAGTGCTGAATTGGTAATAAATGGAAATAAGAGCTCTTGAGTGCCACCAAGGTTTATTTTATCCCAATTTTCTGTGTGCTTGACCCAACAGGTGGTTGCTTGGGCTTTTTTTTTTTTTTTTTTTTTTTTTTAATTTGATGCTTCAATAAGCCACTGAAAGTTACTGGTGGGAGTTCACATTTCACACTGTTTTCAAAAGTGCCACTGTTAGGTGTTATCTTAAAAGTCTTCCCCTTGCATGTTCAGCCTTCAGTGAGATGTTTTGGGTTACTTACTCATGATTCAGTTTTGTGGGTTGTCACTGGTTACCAACAATCTGGTAATAATACAAGCTGTTGGTTCATTAAACTGTTTTTGAAAGAAAATCCATACTAGCTGGCCTATATTGGCTCCTTTGAGCATTTATTTATTTGTTGTGATCGCTCTTGCTGCTTGAGTATGTCTCAAATGAGTAGAAAATAACGAAAGCACCAGGACTATAGCAGGTCTTCTAAAAACATGATGGATAAGCCGGTTCTTGGATGGAACAATGAAATGTAGCCCCAGGTACTCTAAGGTCCTATACACAGAACACCATCTTTAATCCTGGAGATTCTGGATGGCAGGATGACTCCAGAGAGGTGGTAGAAAACTTAGATGAGCTCTGAAGGCTTAGCAAAAGACCAAGATAAATCCATGGCCAAGCTGGATCAAGGCTTGACCTTCAGAGCTGTGTCTGTCCTTTGCATTGCAAAACTGTCACAGACATCTTTTATGAAAGATCCTTTCCTTAAGATTTTTTCCTCCTGAGAAGCTGAGAGGACTCAGGAACAAAATGTAATCATTGATTATCTGCTACTGTGGAATGAAACAGGTGCATCTGTGATTGGTCTCATGTGGTTGTTTCTAATTAATGGCCAATCACAGCCCAGCTGGCTCAGACAGAGTGCTGAGCCACAAACCTTTGTTATCATTCCTTCCTATTCTATTCTTAGCTAGCCTTCTGATGAAATCCTTTCTTCTATTCTTTTAGTATAGTTTTAATGTAATATATATCATAAAATAATAAATCAAGCCTTCTGAAACATGGAGTCAGATCCTCATCTTCCCAAATCCAAGAACCCTTGTGAACACCATCACACAAAACAATGTGGGGATGCTGCTGAGGATGTGCTACTACCACTCCCATGCACAGCCACCAGTTTGACCCTACTAAGTGGCAGCAAAAGATGCACTGGGCAAAGGTGGAAGTGAGAAAAGAAGCAGCAAACAGCTGACTCAAAAATACAGCAGGGAAAGTCCAGCTCTGACAGCCTGCTGTCCCCTCTGCAGGTGATTATTGAGCAGCATTGCTGTAATTTTTATTGCTGAAGTTGCAGCCTGCTCCTTGATTGAGAACAAAATTGATTTCCCTTTCTCTTTCAGCATTTCTCACATGCCTGTATGTGAGTATGGGTATGTATGTGTCGAGGTACCTGTATATATGTATATAAATGTATGGATGTGTATCTGCACCTGTAGAGCACTAAAAAGCAGGAGTCTGAAAGAGGAGTCTGGTACACCACTGAGTGTTCTGGAAGGACAAATTGAATGTGTATGCAAACACCTGACCTTGTTTTGGGGAGGCAGGGCTGCTGTAATCCATCTGGTGCCTCACTTCAGATGCTTTTCCTCTGCTCAAGCTCAGCCTGTTGCTTGCAAGGAAATTCTTCAGAGGGAGGATTTGACCAAAGCAACACTGAGCTATCAGCCAAGAGAAGGTGGCTTTCTTCCCAGCCACATGGCACTCTGGCTGTGTGCATTCAGAAACTTCATGTAGCAAATTACAGATTCTCTCCTACCTCCCACCTCACAGCATCTCCCTCACAGAGCCTTTTCCTCCCCTTTGCTTGCTCCTGCAGATCCTGCAGTGTAGCTCACCTGGTTATAAGGACGCTATGGACATGTCCAAGGAGGGAAATGTGGTGGCACAAGGGAGCACAACTCACCTTCTGACAGCTGCTTGGAGCAGGTTCCCCAGAGCTGCCTCATGATTAGTAAACAGCAGACATATGTTGTGCTCACCACACAGCCTTAAGCTTGTAACAGAGCTGGCAGCTCCTGCTCTCCTTCCTTTGGCACTGCTGTGATCCTGGTGTCTGCAGCACTGAGTCATGCCACCATGTCTGGAGCAAAGCCCAGTGTTCTGTGCACAAGGGGAGCAGGACTGTGTGCTCTGGTGACATGGCTGCCTGGCCATGCTTTGTTGAGGGTGTCACTACAGCAGCATCTGTGAGCAAGGGCATGAAGCCAGCTCAGAGCATCCTTTGTGCTGGCAGCCACTGAGAGGTGCTGGTGCAGGGTGCTGAAATGGGCTGGATTGCTTTAATGGAGAAAACTGGCACTGTTCTTGTCACCCATCTCCACCTCTGTCTCCTTTCTTGGATTTGAAGCTCTCTAAGCCAAGGATAGATATTTAGATTGCATCTTGCCCTGAAGGAATCTCTCAGCAGCCCTTCTTCAGATTCTCATCCTGTGGTCTTGCCTTACTCAGACAAGTGCAATGATTGCTGAGACTGGAGCCACTTCCTCCCCAGACGTGGCTTATTGTGCCCTCTGACTGAGGGTCCAGCACTGGCTGGGGCTTTCAGCAGTGTTCTCTGATGTCTAAACCGTAGGCCACACTCTCTTTGTGCCCTTTCTCATATCCTCCTTACAGTGAAGTTCATAGGCACTTAACTGCATTACATTTTTGGCTGCCTTTGGATTTCCTTTGCAAGTCAGCAGGTGGCATTTCCCAAATTGTGAGAGATGCGTGGCAGCCAGCCCAGAGAAGGTGGCTGTCACTTCCTCCGCTGCTCTCCCCTTGGTGTACAGTGATGTTCCCAAGCATTGCCCTCTTGTTTCCTCAGCAGGGAGCTCTTGCAAGCTGGCTCTGTGGTGGGAATTGCCTGGATGATGGGAGGAATTAATTTCAGACTGAGCTATAAAAATGCTCAAGGCTAGGAGATTCCCAAATGAAGGCAAAAAAAAAAAAAAAATCAATGGAGGTAGCAGGGAGTTATGAAATCCTGTCAGATGACAGATGCAATATTAGTCTCTGACCCAGCAAATTATTTGCTGAGTGTTTCTGTTCCCTTGAACTGTGAGACTTTCAGAAAGAAGGATTTTTTTCTTCCCTCTCAGTGAATCTCCAGCACTCCTCATGGATCTTTTGAGGTTAATTCACAATGACATCCTACATTATACAATTAAGTTGGAGCTCTCTGACCCTGGACTTAACAGTTTGGGATTTTTCCTTGCAGCTGATCTTTATCATCTGGTTAAAGACACCCGTGCCATTTCTTTAACACTCCTCATTGAGCCAATGTGGCAAAAGGGTCTCACTTCAGAAAGGCTTCTCTCCCCTCTCTCTGGGGTGGAAGAGATCTATTGTAAACTAAAGAAGATGTCCCTGTATCCAAACATAGGAGCTCACTGCACATGGACCATTCCTGCTATTCCTCAAGGATGGGACAATGACCACGTGGGGTAAAGTGGTCCTGTCTCAGAGAGCCCAGGTGTTCTGGTCTTCATGGCATAGACTTAAAGGATTTTAGATGTTTAGATTATTGTATCTGCTCTGCCAACCAGAGGTGTTGCCGCAGGCCATGGCAACATCACTTTTCTTAGGAACACACAGGTGCCTGTTCATCTCCTCAGTGACCCACAGCGCAATCAGAAAACTGGACCCCTACTAGGGCACAAAAACAATTCCTGGGAGCTTTATCCCCACTCCCATCTGCAGTGAGGCCCAGGTCCACCTCCCCAGCATGCAAACCCCCTTTAGCTTCCTCGCTCATCACCCTGGACTGCCATTCCAAGTGCCAGCTCCATGTCCCACCGTGGGTTGCTTCAGGATGTGGAGCACAAGAACATCAACTTCCAGCCAGGTGATGTGTCCCAGGAGTGTTCCTGCAATGCAGCTCTTTCACAGAGTGCTGCTGTTCCTGTTTGCTGTTCACTGTGAGGTCCTGGGGACATGGAAAGATGAACTCCCTGTGTTTGGAATGCTGTAATTAAAGATGGGTGCAAGGGCCCTGTGGTATTTTTGAGGCTGCCCTTGTGGGAATGTTTTTCCTAGCTCCAGAGCTGGCTTTTGCCTCTCAGATTAATATTCAGCCAGCACAATCACCAAAGATCATAAGGCAGAGTTCTCAACCATAAGATTTGCTTTAAAATGACATTATTATTATTATTATTATTGTTGTTAGGCTTGCTTAATGACCTTACAGTACCTGTATTTGCTTTCTAATATTTTTTAACTCCAGGTATACTTCAAATCAAGGCTAGGAAATACTAGTTCCTTTCCCTTTAAGGGAATAATCAGTGAGTTTTAGTCAATACCATGTACTCCAAAGCTCAAGCTTTATGAGAAAAACTGACAGATTTCCCACAAATCATGCATAATACATATGCAGAAGGGACTGGGAGTACATTGCCAGTCTCCAGGCTTAGCTTGTAGCCCAACAATTTGCCATCTAATGTGGATGGCATCCCTGTCTGTGGCAGGGGGGTTAGATCTAAATGATTTTTAAGCTCCCATCCCACTGAAATCATTCTATGGTTCTGTGAATTCAATGCCAAAAAACCTGTCAGCCTACAAGAGGCTTTTGGGTCCAGGGACAGCATGAGATGGTCCATACAAGCACCTCTCAGTGTGGCTGGATTGGGTGTTCTGGGCCAAGTTTAACTCAGTCTAAAGCTTCACATCCACCCCAAAGAAAGTGTCACACAAAGCACCAGTAGCTGTATACCATGTGTTTTAATAAACCATATAGCTACCAGAAAAATAGGATTGCATGTGTTTGTTCTCCCTGCCCCAAAACAAAAGAAGTCAAATTCAAACCAAAATAATGGAAACCTAAAACAAGAGGAAAAAACGGTCCCAGAGCAAAGATGACAGACAATACAGAGTTGGAGAAAAACATCTTTGATTACATCCTTGTTTAAAGAATCCATGTTTGTAAAACATGAGGCAGTTGAATAATAAAATGTGAATTTATTTGATTGGCTTTCCCCTCTCTGTGTGTATATATATATATGTAGCTACATATATATGTCTATGCTGCTACACCCTGGGGTGGGACAGAATGGTTAGACAAAAGAAAATAGTTGAGTGCAGGGAAATCTGTCAGACAAAAAAAACAGTTGAGCGTGGGGAGTAAGTAAAGAAGAAAATAAATGTATCGTTTCAGTCAGTGAAGGAAAGACAAGGTTCAATTCCCCTACGATTCACCACTGCTCTGCTTATTGGGGAACAGACTTGTCTCTCCATGGCTATGCCGTGTCCCTGATGCACAGCTGAGCTGTGAGCTTCTGTTCTGAGTGGTATTCACTGGTCTGTGTATGAGCAGGACCCCAGAAATGTATGAAGCATTCCTTTCTCTGGTTAATTCCCATGCTTTACCGTGATTTTTTTTTAATTAAAAACTTATTAGTATTTGGGTTTGCGTTTTTTCCCCAGGTTTCTTGCACTGACTGCTGTGCAGGTCTCCACAGCAAGGTGGAGCAGCCCAGATGAGCAATAATGCCACAGTAAAGTGCTGTCATCACAATGTGACTGGATGGAGGAATTAATTTTACAACGGGTCTCACGTTACTTCTAAATTGTACTCTGTCTGCAGAGCCAAGTCATGCAGTTGAAACCTCAGCTGTTCCTCACTGAGGGGGCCTGTGGGGCACACCTTGATCCAAAAACAAGGAAAGGAAGTAAAAATGTTTTTAATTCCCTTTTCTTCTTCCATGGAAACCTACCCCCAACAAGAAGAGTAGACAGTACCACTCTGCACTGAGGTGTCTGATTCCCTCTTAGGCAAATGAGTCCTGCATTCAAAAGACAAAACAAGCCATGTTCTTCCTCTTGTTTTTGTATTGCTCTTTCAGAGAACCAGTCGCTGTCCGTGCTTTCCCAGATCTCAGTGCCGTGCTTAACAAGCAAATTAAGCACAAGCTCATGCTGGCTGCAAAGTTCAGGTGACCAAGAAGGTAATAAGAGAACAGCTCAGTTTGCCAGATGCTTGTAAACACCATATTGAAAAGAAGGCAAAGGCAAAACACCCTTCTCCACACTTCCCCCGTTTTCCTTCCTTTTATTTTTTTCTTCTTTTTATTCTTTGTCTCTCTTTTGCTCTTTCTTTCCCATTTTTGTACAGGGGTTGATGAAGATAAGCAAGACTTGTGCATCACAAATGGTGAAACTCCCCCCAGCCCCTCCAGCTTCCCACCCTACAACAATGCACAAGCCCATCTCATCCGGTACCTGCCCCCAAAAGTGTCTGTCTGTTTTTGGAAAACCGCTCAGTCTGATGTGCTGGGGACTCCTGCAGTGCAGGAGCTGGCTTGGCTGGTTCTTCCCCCTTTCCTGAGGCTCATAGATGGTTGTTTTTTGACAGGTAGGCAATAAGAGCCACAGCTACCCCGACGTAGATGCCAGTTCCGATTGTGATGGACAGGACAGCCAGGAAGAGAGCTCGCCGGGAGCTGGAGCTTGCGTGGTGGAAATCCCCCTTGGCCACTGCTTTGTTTGTCTGCAAGAGATACAACAACAACAATGCCATAGATTTATTTGTTTTACCTGGTGAAATAAAGGTGTGACTCCAATTTCTTGGCTGAAAAGGATCCTGGGATGTGACAGGTTAAACTGGTGGGCAATCAGACATTTTTTAGTCAAATTAGATGGTCTGCACAATTGAGATGGTGATGGAACCATCATTTTTATAGACCATGGTGTGGTATCAAGCAGGGACACCTGGCAGGCAGCAAGAGATCTGTCAGCTACAAGACAGGTCTTGTAGCAAATGAGCTCAAGTTCTGAGACATTCTTTGTTCCCTCATTACAATGAATGAGGAAACCTCAACGTTTTGTGTCTCCACAAATGATCAATGTGCTGGGACACTTTCCTCTTCAGAGCCATCTACTACTCTATTTTTGTCTTTGTTTTTATGTTTTGTTTTGTTTTCGTTTTTGTTTGGTTGATGCTTGGTTTGGTTTGGTTGTTTGTTTGGGGTTTTTTCATTTTATATTTTTGCTACTCAGACCAATCTGCAGCAGCCAAATGACAAGCTTCCACACATTAAAAAAGCCCCCAAAAAAACTCTTTGTCCCTTCTGTCAATGACTTTATTAGGAGAACTGTCTCTTCTCATTCATCAACCTAATTTTTTAAGCATAATGCTTTATGAATATTTCAGGCAGAAACAATATCAAACAATACAGGCGAGGCTGCGGGCTGGAGGGAGCTGTTTCAAAGCAGCAAGATAGAAATAATACAGGTTTACACACCTGCTGTTGTGCCCTTTGATTTAGGTGGGGAAAGCATCTACTCACTCTGCAAAGCCTCTCTGCAGGGTAGGTAACCAAAGATTTCATGATCTTCTTGTTTGGAACCACCAAAGACTCAAAAGGAGTTTCCTTTTTTAAAAAAAACGCCAGGGTCTTTTGGGATCATGTTAGTCATCATCAACTCTTAAAAGTGTTGGCAAGGAAAGCAGAGAAAGCTTTAGAAAGAGCTGGTCCTTCAGCTCCCCTCAGAGATTTTCCTCATGCACCTGCTGCCCACCACAGACCAGTCTGGATCTGGAAGGTTCCTGTTTACTGAAGTTGGACTGTTTTTCCTGTTTACTGAAGTTGAGGTAAATGAACAATGAACATAATGAATGAACAGCAATGAACATAACAGAACTTTTGGATAAACCGAGGTTCGACCCCCCCAGAATGAAGGGAAAGTTTAAAAATGATAGAACATTTTGAAATTGGCATTTCTGAAATGTCACTTTATGTAACGGAAAAATCTGCAACACTTGGGTTGACCTCTTTTAAATGAAACTTTGTAAAGTTTTAAACTGGCATTTCTTCACCTAAAAATAGGTGGGAAGTCAAAGGGAAAAGAAACCATTAGTCAAAATGTCGAATAATCTGAAAACTTGACAGCATATCTTGATTGCTTCAATAGAAGAGGTTGGATTTACCAAAAAATAATGAGTTGAAAGACCCAAAAGGATTCAGAAGGCTGATTTTTCAAATACTAGTAGCCTTTTTCCTGATAGGATCTTCAGTGTAGCAACAACCCTGCTCAAAAGAACAGGGTTTTTTAACTTGATGAACTCTTTGAGGAGAACCCTGACCTTTGTGAAAGGATTAGATCCATGGTGAAAACCCAGTTTCTTGTTAAAATGTTCACCCAGCCAAAACCAGATATCTTGTATTAGTCATGTGCTGCCATGAAGTTTTTGAATTATGCAGCTCCAGACATTATGATAAAAAGTGATTTTGCTTGGGGAACACACCCGCGCCTTCAGAGAAATTCTAGTTTCCAACAAATTACCTAATCTGAGTGCATTTTTTCCTCTTAACTGAATGCATATTTTGTAATTTAGGAGAAGTAAATCCCTCCTATATGGAATTTTAACTTTAGACTGCATTGGTAAGGGCATATGGGAAGGACAATTCTTACAGTTCTCCTTTATTCTGGTAAAAATATTTACATTGAGATGGAGAAACCAACCATAGAGAAACCAGCTTTTGTCTGTGAAAGAGTAATCTGAAGGAATTTACTTACTAATAAGAAAATTCTTTGATGGTATTTCCTAATTAGCAAAACCCTCACATAACTACTCAACATTATTATATGAAAATGACAGCATTTCTGCAGGTTTAAGCTAAAAGGATCTGAAAATACTTACCAAACAAAATCGCAACTAAGGCTAAAAAGAATAGTTTAGTGTCTAGCAAATAATGAACAGTTTTTCTTGATTTTACCTTTTTTCTTTTTTTTTTTTTTAACAGGGATCGGCTCTTTGGTGGTTTTGGTCACTTTGAGAAGGTCCCTTGCTTTTCGAATGCAAAATCCAACCACCCCTTTTCATACCTGACACAAAGAAATTACATCCTGCTGAGTTTTCCATGAGAGATGTCTGTGCTTTGGCAAAATCCATGAGGTCAAGAAATGTCTTGTGTAGATCAGAAAGCCAAATCACACCCAGTTTTTCCACAGCTTTTTCAGCAACATCTGTTTCAGAAAACAGTGAAGCCAGGACTGATGCTAGAATGAAGAGCCACGTGCTCTATCAACAAGATTCACTACAGACTCATCATGCTACTCCAGGTGTCTCAACTTTTTCTAATGCACTTGAAAGTTGCTGCAAAAGTTAGTGTTCTTCCTGAACAAAACTGTGTTATCTGTGGAGTTTTACAGTACTTCTGTCCACTCACTTCTTCCCTTCCCTGGCAAGGCTGTGGCTGGCAGACAGATGATGGATATAACAATTTAAAGCAGCTTTTGGGTAGGAGCAGGGGGCACAGGCTGTGATGAAGGTTGGGTGCTACAAGGCTGAAAAAAGGGATTTTTGCAAATACCAGCCACCAATCAGTCTTCTCTTTAGAGGCTTTGAATGTAAGCCAGAAAAGTGAGGAGGGGTGGGGGAAGAAGGAGTGAGGAGAACTGGAAGTATTATCTTCTTTTTTTTTTTTTAAACTAAAATAATGAATGTCTATTTAAGAAACACTTTCAAGGAACTTCCCTGGAGGTCCAAGTTGAGCTTCTGCAGACCAGATTCAGGGTGTCTCTGGGCTGCAGGTTTTACAGGCCCAGACAAGATGAATAATGTACCTCCAAGCTGCAAGGCTAAAACATTCTGCTGCATCCCACAGTGACTCATATATCATACTCTCAAAATGCCTTCTGGTAAGCAGTATCTGCAAACAAGAAACACACTGATCACAATCATTAATCCTGCCTCTTCTCCCCGAGGTTGGAGAGCAGGACTGGCTCCATGCAGGAGGAGAAGAGATTATCCTGACCCCTTTGGTCAGATGGTGAAAGGATTTCTTTTCACTTCATGGGAACAAAGAGCCAGAAAGGCCAGGGATGCACAGGCTCCATGCAGCCACTGGCCAGATTCTGAGTTTTACTTCTTCAAGTGACATGCAACAAAAAAAAAGGCACAGAATGAGGAGTAGCTCATACAGATGATGCTTCTGCTCCTGTATCCTCTCTCTTTCTTCTAGGCAAACATTCTGTCTCCTCTTTTTAACTTGCCTAAACTTGTACTTTTGCTCATCTCCAGTTTTTGGGCAGTAATTCCACCTTCAGGCTTACACCACTTACTTCTGCTGGTGGTGAGAAAAAGACTCCAGGGTCTTTGCTAAAGACATGGATGGGTAAAGGGTGAAGTCAGGACCTGGCTCTGGACATTGACAATGCCAGCAGGAAGGTGCCAGTCGGCTGGAGAAAGCATGGGGCTGACAGACAGCATAGGGATTGGGACATGGCAATATGGGTTTCAGTCCTGAGGAGAGCATCAAAGGGTCTGTGCAGTCCAGCCAAACAGCTCCACAGGCAGAAATTATGAACTAAATAAAAGACAAATTGTTCTTTGCTCTGCCATGTATTTGGAAATTCCATTATGCCCATGGGCATAATGGAAAGTTCAACCTGTGGGGGCGAAGAGCTCTTCCAGAAGTTTCTGTAATTTCAGCTGGAAAGATGGCCCAGGAAATGGACATGAGGCTCAAACAGATGTTTGTTGTAGACATCTTTTATGAAAGATCCTTTCCTTAGGATTTTTCCTCCTGAGAAGCTGAGAGGCCTCAGGAACAAAATGTGAACATTGATTATCTGCTGATGTGGAATGCAACAGGTGAATCTGTGATTGGTCCATGTTGGATGTTTCTAATTAATGGCCAATCACAGCCCAGCTGGCTCGGACAGAGAGCCCCAAGCCACAAACTTTTGTTATTCATTCCTTCCTATTCTATTCTTAGCTAGCCTTCTGATGAAATCCTTTCTTCTATTCTTTTAGTATAGTTTTAATGTAATATATATCATAAAATAATAAATCAAGCCTTCTGAAACATGGAGTCAACATTCTCGTCTCTTCCCTCATCCTCGGACCCCTGTGAGCACCGTCACAGACGTTCTCCCTCTGGAAATTACTAAGGAAACAATGGGGAGCAGGTGTCACCTGAAATGCAGGTACTTCCAAACAGATCCAAACAGTTTCAGTCTCTCTGTAGTTTTAATCTGACTTTTTTTCATCCAACCTTTCAAGTGGCATTTCCTGCATTGTGAGCACCTCCTTCTTTTCCCTGCAATACCATGTTAACTTCCAGCCTATACATTTTCCTGCCAAGCTCCTGAACAGTGGTGTGGCAGGTGAAAAGCAGTGGCCTGAGAAATGGTACTTCCACTGCCACCAAATTAAATGATGCTGAGTTGGTAGAAGGAGACACTGGGAGCAATATTTATCTCTGGAAATCCACAAAAGGTTCAAGTGAATAGAGTGTGAATGAGGGGATGAGGGTGTAAATCAAGACCAGCATGAGTCTGTCTCTTTCTCATGTTCAACTTTCATAAAATGTGTGTTTCAGCCATTGCACCATTTTGGTATCAAAGAATTCTGCTGGAATTTGAAAATATGGCATAGGCAAAGACATGATTCAGCCCCTGGCTGGTGTTGCCTGTGGCATTTGATTGTGTCTCTGAGCAGAGATAAAACTACAAATGTTGGGAACAGCAGGAATAAAAGACCTGAATGAGCAGAATGCAGAGAGATGTTTTTAGACAAGCTCCACAGCAACAGCTGTTCATTTGATTGCACTGGAGAGAATGAGACCTCAGCCTGAGACACAAAGGCAGCTCTCTTTTTCCTGGCATATACAGGAATTTAGATGTTTAGGGTAAAGAAGATGGTTTTGCCCTTCCACTTTCCTTCTAGCCCTCAAACAGATGTTTTGTGATGAAAGAGAAGAAAATTTGCAAAAGATGACAGGTGGGAAGCCCAGTTTACACATAAAAATTCAGAGACTTACAAGTCCTTGCTGTTGTACAAAGTTTTGCAAGGTGTTATTCACAAAGTGGTTATACACAAATATGCGAGGAGAAAGTCTCCTCTCCATTTCACAAGGAAAAGCAGGGCTTTTAGAACCCTGTGATGATTTTGTTAGGGCCCTGCTGAGGGCCCTGCTAGAGGGAGATTCAGGGGAAAGCTGCATTCATCTCTTTGTACCTTTAACTTCTTCTGTAAGGTTGGTGCAGAAAGCTGGTTCTCTTTGTCCTGATCCAAACCTGCTGCTCCTCCCTGCAGTATGTCCACAGTACCAAAGGAGAGGGAACCTGCCCTGTGGGGTTTTTTGTTTGCTTGGCTGGTTTTTAGGCTGCTTTTTTTGTTTGTTTGTTTTCATTTTGGGGTTTTTTGGGGGGGGGTGTTGTTGGGGTTTTTTTTGGGGGGGGGTGTTATGGTTTTTTTCTTCTTTTTTTTTTTTTTTTTTCCTGGGTTCCTTCTATCTGTCTCTGGTCCTGTTCCTCCTTTGTGATGCCAGTGTGTGCTTTACATTCATAACAATGTCTCTTCCCCCCCAGCATGAGTCACACAGCGGGAGAAGGGGTGGAGGATGCTGCTCAGTGCTGCCAAAGAAGATCTCAGTCCTCAATCCTCACCTCCCACCCTTGGAACAGGCAAGAACGATGGAGGTTTCTGCCTTGGGCACCCTGAGCCACATTTTGGGGGAGAACAAGGGAAAGACAACAGGTGCAGTTTTAGAACTGTCTCTGGGGTGGTTTCTCCTCCTGACAGGAAGAGATCTGATCAGAGAATTAGTTTATCAATTTCCTCACCCACAGGTGTCCCTCCAGAGCTGAAGCTAAATCTCCGGGAATTATAAAGTCCCCTAGCATATTAATGATTTTTGAGATAAGAATAAGAACTCTGGAGGTAAGGTTCACTCATTTGTTGATCACAGTAGCTTCCCCAGCTACATTTTTTGGTATTACAACCACCCATGTTTTCCCTGTGTGCATTCTGTGTCACACTGTTTATCTAGTCCCAATTTCACGTGTTGAGGGCTTTCAGAGCAGCACTTTGTGAACTGTTATTTGCAGAACATGGTTTCCTTAGGAGAGTTTGTTTGTTGCCATCACAGGTGGTGAGTAGCACACCAGTTCTATGTGATTGTCCCTGGAGGGCTGCTCCTGGGAATTCCTGCCAGAGCAGCCTGCAAAGGCTGCAGTTCCTGTGATCCTCGCCAATGCGGTTTCATTTTTCTGGGAAGGAGATCCATCCCGAGCTATTTCCTGGGAAACATTTGGTAATTCAATATGTTAACTAAAAGGGTAAGAAGTTACCAGGCACTGTGGACTCTGCAGCGCCTGACAGTGAATGGGAGGTAACTTATTCATCTTCCCTTCTGTTCACCTTGTGTGAACTCAGCTTTTCAAAAGTCACCAAAGATTAAATGATGAAGATTATCTCTTTCATAGGAAAGCTTTTTTCCCTTCCCATTCCTCAACTTTCTCAAAGTCCACAAAAAACCCCAACAATGGGGAAAAAAAATGAATCTTTTTTTTTCCCTTGCATTACATTTTTGTTTTCTTTAAAACTTAATCCTCTTTTCTCCCTCTCTCCTGGAGACACAGCACAAGTGATGCAACTGGCTTTAGCAGGCAGGCACAAGGAGCTTCATGACCAGAGGGGTGATTAACAGGGAACAATAACCATACTCCATGGATTGTGTGGAGTGGGATACGAGAAAAAATGCCTGACGATGAAATATTGAGGAAAAAGTTTTCTTGGGTTCCCAATCCATCAGAAAAAATTTCTAAGGGCAAGGAGAGCCTCAGGCTGTGAGTGTTTTAACCATCTCTTCACTAGGCCAGAATGTTTAGTCAATTTGCTTTATAACTGGAGAGAGCACCAGCTAATTAAGAGCCTGATGATCCTGCAGCACTCTTGCCAGGCAAACAACTTCAGCAGGGATACATCCCACTTAGGCTCCTGTCTGAATTTACGTTAGCAGGCTGCCTCCAATCTCCCTGTGGCCAGGTGTAAGGACATAGCACAATTCCCTGCCTCCCAGCACTGTCAAGGCCACAGAAGGAACTTGCCATAAGATAAGGTCACCACAGTGGCAACTTGAAATAAGCACAGGTGGCAGAAATTTGTCACAGACAGGTTCTAATTCCAGGCCTGAGGGTGTATTTGATTAGGACAAAACTTCTCCTTGTGGCATGATGTCAGCAAGGAAGCAACTGCTGGTGCACACATCACCCTAAAGGATGGGAATGGCATCTGTGCTCCGTGGATACACAGAACTTGGAGTGCACAAAGGTGGAATCTCCAGAAAAACAACTCTCCGAGGGCCTCCCCCCCCGCCAAGAAGGGTGAAGAAAGACCAAGAGGATGTTTCTGGATCCACAGGTGGTGATTACCTTTTGCTTGATCTCTCTCACCCCCCCATATTTTCTATTTCTTTCTATCTCTCTGCCTCACATTTACTATTAATTAAAATCTGTTTTATTGACTTTGGCATGTGGTGTTATCTGCACATTAACTCAGCCAGGGGCATCTCTCACCCAGTGGATCACAACACTTTGAAAAGCTGGAAACTTTCTCCAAAGGTCTGAGACTAAAATCTTTTTTGGATACAATGGAAGAATTAATGTTTTTTTGAAGTGGCTACAAAATGGGGCTCAAAATCACATTGTTTCTGAGCCTGCAAGATCCTCTAGAGATAGATCTGCATCTTTTACAAACTTCTCCCTGGAAAAATCCTGCAAGGAAAGGTGGAGGCTTCAGCAAACTCAGGCTTCTGCAATGTATGTGGATTCCACTAAACTTCTATTTTAACAGCAATTAGAGAGAAATCTAACTAAATCACAGGGTCACTAGGATACAGAAAGTGTCTGCACAGAATATTTGCTGGTTTAATTGTATTGCTTTAAGATGTAAATCAGTTTGCACTGAGCTTTTTGTATGAGCCAGCTCTGCAATACATCACTTTGCAGGGTATGAACAAGGCTCTTTTACCTTGCAGAGGAAGGCTTTGGTTTTGAAAAGATGCAAGGAGCTTTACTAATGTGTGTCAAGAAGAAAGTGACTCAGTTAATCTGGATCTGGTGTTGGAAGGACGCATTTGATGGAGCAGGAAACACTGAAGATAGATGATGACAGAGAGGAGACAGATAAATAGCAGGAAGCCCTAAATTCAATTTCAGAAAACTCCTGGTGGTCTGAAGTGCCCAGGGCAAGTAGGAAGTGCCAAGCTTGGCACCACAAAGCCCAGTCCACAAAAAAAGTAGGATCCCAGGAGCTTCAGTTCCTTCTGTTCATATCCACAGCCATTCCCTAACAGGAGCAGCACCTGCCTGCTCCTAGAATCAGCATTTTCCTGCCTCCTGGCTTTGGCTCCCAGCCAGACAACAGCAGCAAACACAGCTGAGTGTCTGGAAATCTGGGTTTCAGGTGTCTCCAAGCTCTGGGATTCCTCCTGAGCAGTGACAGAAACAACCCTGGACAAATCTGTCTCTTTCTTGCAGACACTTAGGTGATTGTTTGGTTTTTTTTTTATTTCAAAAATTTAATGTGTTATCTTTCTCTTCTGATTAAAATTATTAACGTTTCCTTCCCATATAAAACAAAATGTCTGGATTTTCTCAATTTATTTAATTGCATTAAAAATACAATTGTGACATTCCATAAGATTAAAAACCCAGAAGGAAAGTTTTAAAAATTCTAGAGGAGAAGAGGGACATCTTTTAATAATTTTTTTTTTAAGTCTAACTCTATTGAAGATTAATCAGAGATAAAGGCAAGGAGTTGAGATGAAAATTTTCATTTCTTTCTGACTAAGAGCAGTAAACACTGAAAAAAATATGTTGAACACAAATGTATGCCATCATAATTCTTTTTCAATTATGGAAATTAATTTTAGGAGTTTCTAGACATAATTTTGAACTATTTCAAAATTTCAGCTGGTGCTGAGCTTTTCTGTGTGTTTATATATATATATATATATATATATATAAACTAAACCTTGAAGATGAAAAGTTTCTTTCCAATTGAAAAAAAGCAGTCCTTTTGTTCTGCTTGAAAATGTATTGATAGGATATGATAAAATATTTCCAAAATATTTTAGGACACCTTCTGATACAATAAATTTCTCAAAGAAACTCTTTTCTGAAATGCTATATGTATATGCACAGAAAGTCTTAACAAATCAACAAGAATTTGGTGCATAAATTCCTATTTGGCTGTTTAAGCATTCCATTTTTAATTGCTTTTCAGTAGTCAACACATTTTTCTTTTGCATAAATGTGATCCTACTGAGGAATCAACTCCTCTTGTTAAGGCTGGGAGGTTTAAGTGAATAAACTCCTGGGAAGAGATGTTCTGGACCTAGGGGATATTCTGTCTCTGCTGCTGACTGCAGACTTGAGGATGTACTTTGGAAAACACAGAGCTGAGAAGGGAGACACTAAGGAAATTATTCCTGTCCAGGATGCTCATTCTGTGGGGGAGGCCTGGTAATTGCATTATTTAGTGTGATCACTGCAGCACAAAGAAAATATCTGGCATCCTTCCTGCTTAGTCTCCAAAACCATCCTTGGATGAGGAAAGAAAGAATTAGGAGAAAAAAAATGTTCCGTAAGAGAGACACCGTATCCAGACACCATCAGCACCTGTTGGAACCCAGGGAATTCCTCTGGCTGCCCTGGAGGGCTCGAGCCCCTGCCCAGGGGGCTCAGAGACCTTGGCACAGAGCCCAAGACCCCCTGTGCCTTTGATTTAGCCCTTGGAAAAAACAATTCCCAACCTTGTATGAAGAAATACAAGCCACAAAAGTCTAATTAGAATGATAGTGAATTTATCACAGGGTGAAAAATAGATTTTTTGGGGTTTTTAGAATGGGGGTTCAGGAGGCAAGATGGAGGAATCTGGGCGTGTCCAGCCTTTCTCCTTCTTCTTCTTGGCCTCCATCTTCTGCTGTGATATTGGCGCTTTTAGATTGGTTTAGAGTAGAAGCTCACTGTCCAACATAGGTGATGGGTATTGGAAAGTAATTGTAAATATTGTACACATCGTTTTTAGTATAAAAAGATAACACTGCCCCGGGGCAGGCAGAGTGCCTCTGACTGTCTTGCTGAGCAGACCTCAGCGGGACAGGAGAAAGAATTTTACAGATAAGATACCATAAACAACCTTGAGACTGAGAAATTAAGAGCTCTGACTCCTTCTTCAACTGCTGGGCTGGGAAAAGAGACTTTCTAACAAATCTTGGGGTCACTCTGACCAGCAAGAGATCCCAAGAAGCACCTCCCAGTGCCAGCAGCAGAAACTGCAGCACGTGTTCTGGAATCTCTGGGCTCAACTCTGTGCTCAGCACAGGAAGACTCAACAGGATCCCATTTCCCACAATAGGAAAACTTCACCAGCTGACCTGGAGCAATTCCCTGCCATGCGTCACCACCGCCGTTGGCATGGGAATGGGAGGTGTGACCTTGTGTGAAGCTGCCAGCACCCTGAAATTACTGCTCTGCCTTTTCTGTGACTCAGCAACTGCAAGACAAGAACTCCATGTTCTCCTGCAGAAGCACATCCCAGAGCTGTCATGCCAGCAGATACCAGCCCCTCGTCTCCTGTAAACAAAAGCCCTCCCTCCTACAACTGCAGCACTCAGAGGCTCTGCTGGGTCTCAATGGGCAGGGTTTGCATGAGCGTGGGTGTCATTCAAGGAGATTTCTCTCTTCCCCCGCAGAAGAACTGAGCTGTAGGTGTGCAGAAGACAGTCAGGTGTGCAGCTGCAAGGAGCCCAGTAGCACCAAGAGCCAGCCAGGAGGGCTTTGCTCTTCCTTCCACTGCACAGCGAGCAGGGCAGGAAGCTGGTGATAAATCAGGGCAGTTCTCCAGAAACGAGGCTGCTGAAGAGTGAGTCACCTGCCCGAGTACAAAGAACAGCTTCTCCCAATAGTTTGTCTGCCTGCATCACAGGAAGAGCAGAGAGACACCCCCCCCCCCAACTGCAAGGCAATAAGAAAAAGAGTAAATGAGGGAACCCTGCAGGTCTCCTAGCACAGAGCTGCTGGTTTAAGTTCCATGATTTCATGAACATCTTTCTCATGTGCCTCCATCGTGCCTGAGTCAGCTTCTATTCTTGACCTCAGGAAGAAAGCAAACTGCCTTGAGGCATGGATCTCCAAGGATTCTCTGACTCTGGTGCTCTTTTTATCCAGCACCTCAGCAATGCCTGCTGTGACCACCTCATGGTATTGTTTTCTCCATGCAGCCTTGCTCCCTGAATCTCCTGTTGCTGTACTTAGAGAAAGCAGTAGGATGAAGTAGTGCCGCAGCATTTCCTACGCTGGCACTCTGGGACCACTTCATTTTTGTTTTCCAGGGCCCCAAGTCAGAATATTTGCTGCTTTGATCATTGCTGGTGGAAGAAACAGGTCATCCTGGGGGTCTCTTCTCCCTTTAACAAACTGCTCCACAGGAGCAGGGTTTTCCTCAGTGGAAACCCATTAGCACACAAACATAAGGCCTCATTGCCCAACAGGGAGGCAGAGATTGCTAACAAGGATCTTTCTCCATGCCTCTCAGTAGTCATCAACAACCTGTCCAAGTTTTTTAATATAAAATTATTCCAGTGTATACAAAAAAACCATGAAGTCTGCTTATTTTCTCTTTCCCTCTCATTCTTTTGCATACATATAGGAAGTGTCAGCTCATCTGTGATTTAATTGGCCAGGCTGTTTATGCCAAAAGAAATGAGTAACAGGAATCGAGAGCTCTGCTCTCCAGCCTGTCGGCTTGTCTAGCAGCAGGTGGGTCAAGCCTGAGCAGCAGCTGCTGCAGCTCCCTGTGTGCAGGGCTGTTTGTCTGTGTCCCTGCACGGAGGGGATGGATGGGGAGAGGCAGGAATGCACAAACACATTCCCTGCAGGAGCAGCCCATCCATATGGTGCGCGGTGTGAGGAGGGATAAAAGCCTCGGCAGGACACCCTGGCTGAGCGGAGGGCTCAGCCTGGCAGATGCAAAGCTCAGCAATCAGTGCAGGCCCCATCCTCATGGTGAAAGGGTTTGGCTTCTTGCTATCCCATGCCTTCCTTTTAAGGTGTGGGGAGCAGGGTGTACTACCCTGTGCCTCTGGCAGGATGGCAGCATCCAGGAAGGAAATATCCTTCCGCATGGAAATCCCTTTATTTGGGCTCTCATGTCCAAGATCACTCCATCACATACAGGCAGGAAGAGGGGTGCTTTCAATTTGCTTTTCCTGCAAAACCCAGCTGAAGATTCCCTTGTTAAACACTGGATGTCACTTTTTCTGGCAGTGATCACATGCCACACTGCCACAGCAAAAATGTCCGTCTGTCACATTTCAGCTGAGACACTGAAAGTGCACAAGCCATGGGCTTCACCTCAGCCTGGGGAAGGCTGACACCACTGTGCCTTGGGATCTGACAGCTCACAGGATCCATATCCTGGATTTACTTGTGCCAGGGTTTTCCCAAGACCTCAGCCAGCTGGGAACAGATGGAAGGGGCAGTCAGTGCCAAGCTGCTTTTAAAATCCGCCTCCTGTGTGGGCTCCTAAGTAAGAGCAGAGTACTGAAGGAAGATCTGCTCTGCCTCTGTGAACAGAAGTTGTTCAGAGTGATTTTTACCTCTTGTGGAGATAAACAGACCTGTCTGATTCACTCAGGTGCAGTTTTACACAAAAGGCTGTGGAATATGGTAGGCCCCATCCACAGGTGGCAGAAAGTCATGCTGGATGCAAAGATATCAACAGTGTGGATGCTTGACCTTCCACAGTGCAGATGTGGAGCTACAAAAGGACAGCTACTCAGTGAGGCCCAAAACCTGTCCTGGTCTGATGTAACTGTTGCATTTGTCCACCAGAGGATTTTAGCAGGAATTCATACAAGTGGAAAAGGATTTGATGATTAATTATTTCATAGTTTGCTTGTTCGCTTCTCCTTCCCCTTCCCTCTTTCTCTGTCATGTCTCCACCTCACTGGGCTAATACATGTTTCATGACTGAAATACATCCTCTCTGAAAATATTCCACTGAAATATTCATTAACAACAGTTTTAATTATTTGCTCAGTGCTTAATGACTTCAAGGCAGCTACTCTGCCAGAGGCCTAAAACAACTGTCTGCCTCGGTGACCAGCACTTTCCCATTGTCATCCTCTTCTCCCTCTCTGTGTCTCACTTTTTTAAACTGTAAGTCCTCAGGGATGGGCAGAAGCATTTTTCTTAATATTTCCAAGGTCTTTGATTTGTAGAAATCCTAGGAAAATAGGGACCCTTTTCCTGGACAAGTGCTGGAGGCAGTAAAAGAGACACAGATGTTATCAAGAGCATCTTAGTGACACGAAGACAACTGTCCACACTTCTTTCTTCCATTGGAAAACAGCAGAAGGCCCCAACACTTCTTGGAACAGGACACAAATGTTATTACAGTGTGGCCCTTTGGGAACCTCTGCTGCCCTTCAGTTCAGAGAGGAGGTTCTCACTGTGGCAAGGATGCCAACCCCCAAAACACTCAAAGGTAAAGATATATTGCACTTGTAATTACATTTCTATCTTCCTCTACAGAAAAGCTGTCTGCTGCTGGAGGAGATATTTCCTTGTTACAAAAGTAGTTATTCCTGCTCACCAGAGTGATTTCTTGGTTTATTGTGCCAACAGCAGGATCACAAGTACAACATGCAGAGACAGGAAATCACTGTCCCAGGGCACAGCTCCTCCACTCCTTATGGCAGTGGTGCTGCAGGACTCTGTCCCTGACCCCCTGAGCAAATGTCTCAGTGACATTTCCAACCTGCTGCTGAGACAGATTTAAGATGTGCTCTGTGGTGTCTGCCTGCTGGGGGCTGAATAAAAGTATCCATTTGATGATACCCTTTCAGGGAACATCAGCAAATATGTCCCACAGGCGAGCAGCAGCCAGAAGGAGGGCCTTCAAATGTCCACAGACATCTGGATGATGGGGAAGGAGGGGAGTTCAGGAAAGGAGAAGTTTTGAAGCCAGAAGGCCTCCAGACACCCTAGGGAGGTGGTGTGGAACAGCCACAACTGCTGGTGATTTTGGCAGCCCTGGGCAGCAGGGCAGATTGGAATGGTGTGCACTGCAGTTCTGTGTGGGACTCCAGAGTGGGCTGGAGGTGGTGCTTCATCTCTCCTCTGTGCCATCTCCCCTCTTGGGCAGGAGTGCAGACTGACACTTCCTTCTCCAGCTCAGTGTTAGGCAACATGCCAAAGAGCACTGGGAAGGGGAAATGGGATGATAAGGAGAAAGGTAAGAGATCCTGCTGCACTGAAGAGTCAAGAATAAATAGCTGGAGAAGTCAAGCAGCAATCTTTAGTGGCCTTTAACTTCTGTGGAATTTGAAATTTATTGTCATTTTTATGTTTTATTCAAAAATCTCCTCTTGGCAAAGTCAACACAACGTGAAGCTCTTCACAACACAGCTGGCTGGCAAGGGTGCTTTGATTCAGAAAATCATTGAAAACTTGGTCAGACCTGACTTGCAACCTTCCCAAACTCATGAGAATGCCAGCACTGAGCCTTTCTCTGCAGCACCAGGGGTCAGTGGTAAGTGTGTTATCCTGCCCTTGCCTTATACTGATTAATTTGCCTATGTCTAGAACCAAATAATTTCAGTGAAGAACTGAAAAGATTGCAAGAGCAGTAGAAGAAGTGGCACTGTTCCTGCCGGTGTCAGCTGATCCCCGTGCGGAGCGGAGGTGGCGTTCGTGTTTTGCAAATGGGCCCGAGCTGCAGCTCTTCTCACTGCTCAGCTGCTTTTGAAACTTTCTGCAACAGCTTTTTTACACCCACCCACGCAGAGAACGACACGCTCCCAGGGCTGCACGGGGAACTTAGCAACATTTTCCTGCTAGGAAGACACACAGGTAGCAACAGCAGCCGGATCTGAGGCACCTCTCAGTGCCTGCACCACCTCTCCTCCCCACCTTCTCCTCCACAACTGCAAGAACACTTCCATGCCTTGTCAGGGGTCCTGCTTCAAAGAACACAATCAGCCCTTGGCATCCATCATCTCAGGGGCAAAGCAAGATCTCAGGTCACACAGCAGGGCCAAGGACAGCTTTGGGTCCCCCCAGCCCCAGACTCGAGCCTGGGTGACCTGCTCTTCCTGTGGTTGGTGTTCCCCCATAAATGGATGGAAATGAAGCTCTTCAGAGCAAGGACACTTGGTGATGAGGCACAACTGCAGCTGGGAGAGGATACAGATGTGGGAAAGCACCAGCCTAACCTGCTCTGGGGTTTGTCCATGTCCTTAGTGTGCAGTGGCATGGAGAGAGGTTCTCAAGTTCCTCCCATGAACACAGAGGTGAAGACATCCTCCCACAGCAGACAAAGGGACAGACAGGACCAATGTGCACCAACTCCTTGAAGAGGTCTGGATAATTGTGGCTCAAAACCCCCATGGAATTCCCCATTGTGGACCCTTCTGAGAGACAGCTGAAGTGAGATATCCTTGTGGGATAACAAAAAAATTAGCAAGAAGTTTGAGGAAGAGGACGGGAAGGCAGACTTTGCACTTGTGGCAGATGTTCCAGACCTCAGTGGGACAGTCCTGAGGTGGTCCAATGACAGAACAGCTCCAGACAAGTTTGCTTCTGTGGTTCTGTTTTATGAAACAAAATCCAGTGCTCGCTCTACTTTGTTGGTACTGAAGTGACGACTGACTAGAGTATTCTCATGACACATGTGTTGCTATGAATCCTTGCAAATCTCATCTCTAGTGCTGCCAGGCTTGGAGGAGAGACCACTCTTTGGGATCCAAAAAGGCTGGAGATGACTTCTTGCTCCATTAGCAGGACTGCTGTTCCTCAGCAAGTCTGAGGCTGCACAAATGCAGCTGAGCTTGCCTAACACCAAAGAATGGACACTTGAAGGGACAGTAAGCTTTCATCAGTGGGAAACAGACCCTGGGAAGTGTAAAAAGGCTGGGAAAGTACACTCAGCTATTTCCCCTAAACAGCCTTCTAGTCTTCAAGGGATGTTGCCATGGAAAAAGAACAATTTAGAGATCTCAGATCCCTTTTGTTTGTTTTGTTACCTTGTTCATTCCTCTGTGCAGTGAAGATCCCTGCAGAACCATGAGGCTGGCTGGCACAGTCAGTGACAGATCTTAAATATTAACAAACAGATCTGCCTTCTGCAGCTTGGAGCAGCCTTCCAGAGAGGGGTGCTCTGAAAGCAGCTGCTTGCTTGCAGGGTCTGGTTGAAGAGGATGTCAGAACGATGTGCAGGATCCAGAATTGGCAAAAGAGGCTGATTAAAATAGCTGTGACTGCTGGCAGAGCACGGACTAAAAGTGCTCCTGCTCTAAGTGGGTAAGTTTCAATGGAGGAAATAGCTGTCAGCTGACACCGACATTGAGCCCCAGCATCCCAGGAATACTGAACCCAGGGGGAATTTTTCACAGCCCTTTCTTCACCAGTAAACCTGCAAGGCAGAACCTGAGGTTTACAGAAACAACCAGCAGGGCCTGGCTGGGAATGTTTCCTGCATGTGTTTTACGTTTGTTTGCCTGTACTATGACATTTGACAGAATGGGACAGCTCCCTGTGAAAATTTTCTTGGGGAAACGTAAAACTGTTCTGAGAAAAGGGAAATATTTTGATTCCAATTCCAATTCCAGCTCCACCAGGATGCTCCATGCCCAGGAAGCTCCAGGATGTTCCTTCAGGGACTCCTACCACCACTAAAGAAGACAAATAAAAACCAGGGTAGCAATTCTGTACATTGGGTTTAAGTTCTTTTTTTCAGCAGGGAGGGGAAATAAAAGGAAACATTCTGCTTTTGGAACAGCTGTCAATCCCTTTTTGATGGCCAGAAATGTATCAGCACAGCCTCTTAGACTGAATTTGTAACTATTCTTAGATAAATGTAACTATAAAAAAATGTAACTATTCTTAGATACTCATTTTAGGTTTACTGAGTATTAAAAAATGCCTGAAAGTCTTCCTGCTGGAGGAGAGACTACAGACTATTTGCAGAGCGCAGGGGAGTTAACAAAATAAAGCAGAAAATAACTCAATTTTAGTCTAAAAATATGCAGACTTGATCTCTGCAATCCTAAAAAGCACTGGGGTCACCATCTAGGAAACTCACCAAAATATTATAAACATGACGTCAGACCAAGTGAACACAGACACAAGACAAATTGCTGTGACAGAGATTTCATGGGACTTCACCAGCTGAAGGACACAAAAGTCGCAAGAAAAAGTGAGAAATCATACAAAATGGACATTATACCTGAAAGCAAAGGAAGCATACAATGTTTCATGGATATCAAGAGTAATTCAGAAGGAAACAGCCTGGAGTCCTGATCTGTCCCATTACTCAGAAACCAAGTATAGGCCTTAAGTAGAAAATTAAATCCTAGAGCCTTAAATGCACCCATTTATGGGAAATGGAGACCTCTTATCTCATGATGCAGGTTTTCCAGAGCTGCAAAGTGATTTCTAATCATCAGTCCCACCTCCCTCCCATTTCTTCATAAAAAAGCCTAGAAATGTCAGAACTGGAATTTGATCTTAAGGAAGATTTCTGAAGTCTGGAAAGACCTCTTAGGTTGAAATATTAGTGGGCTTTTTGTTGGTTTTGGGTTTTTTTCCTCCTGTTGAAGGACAAATGAATGGTGGAAAAAAAGAGGCTCCAGGTACTTGCTGCCAACACTTTTCTGCTCTTTGTAGAAATGAGCTACCTTTCAAAGCAGCTCAAAGTCATGCCTACTCACCTGCCTCTATGCCTTGAAAGAATTTTCCTTTCCTAATGAAGTTGGCTTGGAGACACAGATGAGACAGTACTCACCAACCCCATGGTCTGTAAATAGGATCATTGGGAAAAGACTGCAAATGCACCAGATACCAAAGTAGCCAGTAAACTAATTTAAGAAGGAGATTGATTGCTGCTGTGTGAAATTAAAAATTACTATGCTTTTTTTCCCCACTGAAATTAGTCACAGAGGAGAGGCATGTTAATAAATCAGTTCTGGTGCGTAGCAAACAGGCATAAGGAAAAGTAATTAAAAGCTTGTAGAGATCTTCATCTGTGTCTATGAAAGCTGCAAAGCCATTCCTGGCTGCTCATCTAAACCTTTTGCCCAGGTGAAATGATACTGCATTTCACCCTCTTTACCTCCAGAAAGCTTTTTCTGAGATCAAACCCATCTCACTGGACTGAGAGTGTTTTAGTCATCCTGAAGAGTGTGTGGAGAAGAATATAAATACTTCCTGCCTTTCCCATGCTTGGAGAGCATTCCTGATTTTTCTCCCTGTTCAGCTCTTCTCTAGCCTTTTCCCCTGCTCTGCTCTGCAGCATTGAGGAGCCTTAGCTGCCCTTCAGACATTGAATTTAATGATCCTGGTAAGTGTGCCACACAATAGAATTGCAGGCAAAAGAAAGAAGGAAGAGTTGGCACAGGCAGAGATGCATTGTGCTGAATTTTACATCAGGACCAGAAGGGTTTTTATTATATGATTTTCTTCTTTACAGCTCCCAGCAGAGCAGCGAGTGCACAGATAGGCTGTAAACCCATACAGTGCAGTCTGTATAAATCACAAATATAAAGCCATCTGATATTCCCTCGTGGTGATCCAGCACCCTCAGCCCTGTCAAAGCCAGGGGGTCCCATTATTGTTGTTGGTGGCATGTCTCTGTTTGCAGAGATAAAAGAAGAATGAAGAGAGGCTGAGAGTGCTGGGGATTCCCAATACAAAACCAATATATCCAAAATATAAGGAGATTTACTCAAGAAATTTTATGAGGCCATGATAAAATGAGTTTAAGACCTCAAGACCTTTACTCCTAGCTGGGATTTTTCACCAGAAATGAGATCCCTGCTCCTAACTGTACAAAATGCCCCTTCCACATACACCCTGACACTCCAGGAAGCAGATGCAATGGCTGTGAAAGATGCTGTTTGAAGATGTTTCTCTAGGGAAAAAAAAAAAAAAAACACCCATGTTTTGTGAGCTAATGAGCAGCCCTGGCAGCTGAAATGATCAGTGGCACATAATTTCATGTCAAGAGACATTTGCCTCCTGACAGCCATACTAATGGAGTCCAACTGGGTGTTGATGTGGTTATCCTTTGCTGGTAGGTATGGAGATATTTTCCACACGCAGACAGGCTGCAGGCTATGATCCCTCCTTCCTGGGGCTCAGAGGCAGCCAGCTCTCCCAGGGGTCCCTGCCACAGACAGCTCATCAGGGAAGTCAGGGTGTCGGAACTCAGCACATCCCTCCGGGTGTCCAGAGTTGCCGAGGACCCTGCCAGGGGGCTCAGAGACCCTGGCACGCAGCCCAGAACACCTGGGGATTTGATTTTGACCCTTGGAGCAAGTTACCAGCTTTGTATGAGGACATGAAAGTCACACAGGTTTGAATGGTGTAATAATAAAATATGCACAGGGTGAAAATGTAGATGTTAGGGTTTTTGCTATGGGACAAGATGGAGGAACTTGGGTGTGTCTAGCCTTTCTTCTTCTTCTTCTTCTTCTTCTTCTTCTTCTTCTTGTTCTCCATTTTCTGCAGTGATGTTGGCACTTTGGGATTGGTTTAGAGTAGAAGCTCACTGTCTGACATAGGTGATAGGTATTGGGAATTCAGTGTAAATATGTCATACGTAGTTTGCAGTATAAAAGGATAACACCGCCTCAGGGGTGGTCAGAGTGCCTGTGGCTGCCTTGCTGAGCAGATCTCAGCTGGGTAGAAATAAAATTTTATAGATAAGAATTAATAAACAATCTCAAGACCGAAAAGTGAAGAGTCCAGACTTGTTCTTCAGTTGTGCGGGCCAAAGCAGAGACATCCTACGCATCTTGGGGCAGCAAATATCAACAGCAACCCGAGATCAGGGGATCCATGTGGAGGGGGAGCAGCTGTCCCAGTCCCTTTTTCTCCAGAGGGTAGGATAAGCCCATGCCCTGAGCTGCTGAGGCCACAGTGAGAGCATTCCTGGGAGCTGAGCAGGCAGATGCCATGGGAGATGGATTGGGTTTTCACGTGCTGCCCTGAGGATAACGATTTCCTGTGGGTTCTCACCATGTTATAGAACACAGGTGCCATAAAACAAGTTGAAAAAGGAGCTGTCCAGCAGCATAGGTGATGGTGTTTGCTCATGCAGAGCTGCACTGCCAGCTCTGCCAGAACACACAGGGTTTCCAGTCAGCAGAGACGTCACAACAGCAGTAATGAATGTGCAAGGAGGCAGAGAGGCAGGCTGGCTTGTGTGTGACTGCAGCTCCTGAGCAGTCACTGGTGTGTGTCCCTCAGCCTTTTCTTAGTGGTTTCAGGGTCAGAGGATGCCAGATTCTGTAAAAGCATGTGATAACAGACGTTTTCTCCTCCACCAGCTTTTGTTCTAAGGCCTGTCTTTCATGCTCTGAATTTCCAGAAGATCACCTCTATTTCCAGCAGCTGTATTTTTTACTCTCCCACCTGATGTCCCCAGTCACAGATGTCACCCATCAGGGATGCTCTAGGGCTTTATTCTTCACAGTGACTCATAAAAACCATCAGCTCTGAAAAGTAGCCCACTGAATGTAAAAGGAAATCAGCAAAACAACACATGACAAAGCAGTTGTGAGAAGTGATGTAAGCCTTACTTGGTGCTACGTGTCATTGAATTAATTCACATCCACTTCATGGGCTCTGATTTTACACCCAGGTGATGTACAAAAATGAGTAAAGAATCTTTTAGTATTCCCCACTCTTTAAGAGGACACCGTGTCTGTCTCTAATGTAATTTCTCTGTTTACCATTCTGAATAAGAACACAGTGGTGACAGACAGATGGACAAGATGAACTTAAAAGTCCTTGCCATGTGCAGTGTCTATGATTTCATGAGTCATTTCAGTCAGAAAAAGAGGTAATGAAACATTTGAAGGGAGCTAAAAAGACATGACATCATGGCTCTCTTTGCTCTCTTTGGAATTAGTAGTAAATTAAATTAACCTCAGCCATTTATCATTAACAAAAAACCCCTTTAATTTACTTTCCAATAAATACGTGCCCCCTCTCTCTTAAATCAATTCACCAGAGAAAAGTGAGAGGCTTTCTCCTGCATAGGCAAAGCAGAACAATGTGGTCCTTGAGCCACTTACAGAACTTCCATCATCAAAAACAAATCACCAACAGCTCCAGCACAGCTACATCCAAACACCAGCTAAATACTTAACTGCAGCCTTCAGCAGCAGTTCTTGTTCTGGCTGCTTAACTGAGCATCCTCTCCATCTGGGCTGGCAGAAATGCCCTGGTGAAATTCCCTGGGCACAGCTGTTTATGCCTTTCAGAGCACTGCTGCTTCTGGCTGGTTTTAAAGTCAGGATTTTCCTTGAGACATCCTAACTCAGAGTGACACAGTTTTACAGGATTCACCAAAGGGGCCTTGAGCTGATTAAAGGACTCCCTATGATTTGGGAGGGTTACACGGACAAGGTTCAAGCCCTCTCCCTGCCGGTCTTTCCTTTTTCCACTTTTGATTTTTCTCCTCTCTTTTCTCCTGAAAGAGGCTCCATGATGCTGCTGTGCGTGTGGTGAAAAGAATAAATATAAAGTCACCTCGGCAGAGTTTACAAATGGTGGTATTTCTATATTTTACCATTGATCCTAAGGTTGCAACTTGCTAGGAAGAATGATCTTACTTGACACAATTAGAATCACAATATCTGAAGCTTTGGAACAAGGTTGATTGACAAAAAATTGGTCAAGTTTCAACAGAACAAAGTCAGATATGGTAAAAATGGGGGACAATGCCCTTGGGATTTAAATATGGATTTTGACTGTGGGGGGTACTGAATGTGCTGGGAAACAAGAAATTTGTGGCTCTCAACTAGAGAGCACACTAGAGAGAGCCACTGAATGTCACAGGACAATGTGGTCTGCACCACATTTAACAAAGTGAATCTCTCAAATATGTGTGACATCCTGAGGACACATCAGGAAAGGCCCAGATGATGCTCAGATCAATCCAACTGAGGCTGGGTGAACACACTGAATCTTTAGCACAGATAATTTGGACAGTCTTGGGACCAGCACTTTGACAAGATCCCATGAGGTCACAGAAGTTCCTGCTTTTCAATGGCTTCTGTGTAAACCAGGGCTCCTAATTAATTGCTTAATTAGTTACAGCCTGTAGAAACCTGCTCAGAACAATGCCATCTGTGCAACAAGGTCAAGGAATGAGGACACTTTTGGAACAATGACTGAGTGTGGTGTCTTGAATTAAATTCAGAAATGTCAGGCTGGGACAGTTACTATTTAAATTAGTGCAAAGTCCCACGTGTCTCTGGAGCAAATCCCACTTCCTGGGTTATCACACCTGGGAGGATTTGGAGTGTGCTCTCTGCCATTATCAGCCCAAGGACCACTGCCAGCTTCTGCAGCACGTCCTTGTCAGAGCAAAGGGAAATGCTGGGAGAAGCTACTTGGTTTGGATCTGTGGGAAAGGAATTCTCCACAATTCCTTCTACAGATTCCCCAGATGAGCGAGCCACAAAAAGTCCAAATGCAAGCCAGACAAAGCTCTCTGAACAGAACTGGGAAGAAAAACTGCCTTTCTTGCTCCCACCACTACATTTCTACCCCTCCTGGTAGAGACAGGAGTGGTAAGTAAAGATTCCCCATGGTGATACACCTCATAATTCTGGAACAGACAGAATCACCCACTGGCCACCATTGGGAATGGGAATTCCAGGTAATGTCTGGTTGGAATTGTACTATTTCTCCTGGATTTTATGATGGTAGCAGGATGAAGAATGGGGTCAAGCAGAGACTGCCAAGCCCATCTTTCCCAGAGGATGCTGTAAGACCTCTTCTTTTGCCCTTGGTCTTGCCCATCCTCTTGGAAGAAGCTGAGTCCTGCAAACACGTGTGGGCTGGCAGGAGCACCCCTGACTCTTCCACACTACTCAGAAATAATGCAAGAAATTGCAATAATGCAACAGGTGGAAATGTCATTGATAACTTCTTGCTCATCACAATCCATAATGAGTGTATTTAATATCAAATTGGCATGGGGGAAAGTTTTCCCAACATGAAATGCTGATTTTTTTTCCACCCCAAGCAGATAAAATTGCCAACTGGTTTTATTACCAAAAGTAACAGTTTTATTGCCAACATGACAAAAAAATGTCTTGATAGGTATTTTTGAATGTTTTAGATGCAAACTGCACAGATGCAGGTAGATCCTATTCCATTTCTTTTTAGCTCGTTCTTGTAGCATGTCCCAAAATAAATATATAAAAAACTTGATCTCTTTCCTACTGCTATGAAGTCAGTCAATTCAATGAAGAATTACTATTGTCTGGGAGGCATCTTTGGGTGCCTAGCTCACTAGATTCAAATCTTCAGAGAGATACTCTGCAGCCTGTTTGAAAGAGATGTGTAGATTGAAATCAGAAGTGATCCATTTCCTTTGCTGTACATTCAAACAAAGCAGTAATTCAGAAGCCCTCACCAAAAGAGATGCTGAGAGATAGCAAGCTGTATATTCAAGATTAGAATATAGCCCTGAGTCTCTGGTACATGATGTTAATCTTGATAAGAATATTAAAAAACTCTGTGTATGTTGCAGACTGATAAAATATTAACCTGGAGCCTCGAAGACACCCTCATCCATTTACTGCTGCCTACGTTGAACTTCAAGTGAGAGGGGCCTCCTTTCACTGGGCTGGTTTTTTAAAGGGTGCTGCCACAGCATGAGATGAAAGAAAGGTCTGTTCTATAAACAGCACCCAAAGAACTGCTCTAGATGAGGGTGCTGCTCTCCTTGCCACAGCAGACTTCAAAGCAGATCATTCACCACCTTGCATTCACCACAAAGCATTTTGGCCTTCCTTGACAATGGACACAGACATTGGGATGGCCAGAAGGAAAGGACCATGTTCCATTCCCAGTCCTGAAAAAAGGTCTCTTCTTTTTTTTCTCATGCCTCTTTCAGCAGGGCAGACATTGGGAAATGCAAAATAATGTGCCCTGTTTCTGCCCTCAGACTGTGAACATGCTTCTTCTGCTTCCTCTCCTGAAATATAATGCTTCCTGGAGAAATCTACATTTGCAAATGGAAAAAAATTGGAAGTATTTAGCTGAGATAAGTGAGGATTACTAACAAAAGCCCCAAATCCATTTCCATAATCTTGCTAACAGCATCCCTGCTCTCTAAATTTAAAAAAAAAAGCAAAACACCAAAACCCCATTGCCTAAGACTAAAAAGTTCCTTAAACTTAGAATTAACCAGAAGTCAGGGAGACTGAACCCCTGATCAACTCCTGTGGAATATTTATTGCCCTACTGTTCTGATGACTCCACCAGAGAGGCCAGTGAGTGAATTTGTGAATACTACAGGCACTTCCAGCTTAGTGGCAGCTGTGGACTGGAACAATCCTCACATTCTCATAAAACTGTGACATAGCAAGTCAATTTCAAGGCAACAAAAAGTAACAGCAGGATGAAGAGGGTGCCCTCCTGGCATCAGGATATTTTATACCCTTGAAGTACGACTATATTGACAAGTCTCTGGGGCTGTATCTGGCTTAGCAAAATGTGTGAGGCATAAATAACTGGCAAAGAAAAATTCATGTACAATACTTGCTGTCATGGAGGATGCTCTTGAAAATAAAAAAAAAGATCCCTCATCTCCTCGAATGCTTCAAGTTGGTCTCTCTCCTATCTCAAAACTTCCTTGTAATTAAACACCTGCATAATGAATTAAACTCTCCAGGGAATGTTATTTGCCAGCTACTTTTTCAATTATTTAAAATTAGCTTAAGGGCTAAAGCAATCAGGTCATTCATTAATTTAATTCCTTTTTGTAGCCGTTCTTCGTGACTTGGAAATGAAACTACAAGATCAAAAGGACAAAGAGGAATGAAGAGGAAATTGTACAAGACACTTACAAAGTTCCCTGGCCCCTGACCTCAGCCAGGATGCACAGTCTCTGCTGGTACACAACACACTCTAAATGGCCATTTTCTTGTGCAGACAAACACTTCTCTGGAGACATCTTCCCAAAGGGAAAAGTTGGCAGGAGCAACGTCCGTGCACACGCAAAGCACTGGATGGCAGCCAGCTCCCACTTGGACAGATGAGAACTGGAGATGCTGGGAATTCATCAGCCCCACTTCAGAGCAGCTATCTTTGTCTGCAGAACTGCCTGGGGGAGGGAAGAGGGGAAGAGATCCTCTTCTACCCAATCCAGGGTGAAGCTTTCCTCTCTTCTCCCAAAGGGCCAGAAGTTGCAAATTTTTGAATGTATTAAACCACACCACAAGCTTTTTGCGGAGGCAAGGGATGTCACCCAAATGCCCCTAACCAGGGGCCAGGGTAATCTATTTCTGAGCTGCTTTTCCAAGCCCAGGAAAGCCAGCACTCTCCAATGGTGATGTGTACTTGGCTCCTTTAGCAGTGTCGTGGCTGAGAAGAGAAGCCTTGCTCTTTTATTCCCCTCTGCCTGGCAGATGTGTCGCCTGCCTGATGGCACTAAGGGGAGAGTGTGGGCCAGCAGCCAGCTGTGACCTTCTGCAAGAAGCCCATGGCCTGGTGCCTCCCAGGACCAGGGCTCTCATGTGAGTGCCGTGGCCACACCGTCAGCACTCTGCCATCTCAGCAAGACAGCAGCAGCACTGAGCTCCTCTAGGACAACTCCTGCCACAAAAGATTTTTGCATGCAGTTCCTTGTGAGGAGGAACTAATTTTAAACTATTTTCACTCATTCCTAGCACAACTGGGTTTAATTGTTTTACAGATCACCTTTTGCAGCAGAAAAACTGCAACAGTTCGGAAGGGTAAGAGGGCACCTGGGTGTGCCTGTACTCACAGGCAGAGAGCTGGAGAAAGAACTCGGGGATTTGCTTTCTGAGTGAGCAGCACAGAGAGCTCAAACCTTTGTGTGGCAGTCAGCAGGGACTGGGCTGGGCAGCCCTAGAGTACACCAGTGCCCTTTACCCAATCTCTGAGACTCAAAGCAACAGCCCTGCTTAAGCAAAAGGATTGTGAGGCTTGGTATCTGGTCCAAGACAGCAAAACAAAGGCCTTTTATTTTCATTAAAGCTCATCATCTTTAGACAGCTCTTTTGTTCAAGCATTACTTGGACCAAGAAATAATGCAGTGTGGAAAAATCTCTTGAAAATGCAAAAGCCTCCTGTCTGCTTTGCTAGCATTGCTTCAGCAATGCTGACCAGCATATCCTGCAAGTATAGATCCTGGCCTGTCACTGCCAAGGAAAGAAAAATACCACATTTTTGGTTCTTCTTTTGCCTTTTCTTCTTTGATATAAGAGGTTGCTGCATCCCCTGTACAAACACACGCTCCTGGCTGTGTGTCAAGCTCTTTATAATAGACCATATTCATTTTTTTATGGAGTAAAGTGGGACAGATAACAAACAAAGCAGGGTGGATGAATAAGAGCAGGGCATCACCAGCCAGGCTGTTGGAGTGTGGCACATCATTCTGCTCTTCTGTCTCATTGTTTTCCCTGTTGATACAGGGACTATGAGCCACCTTTCTAAGGAACAAACAGCAGATAGCACCTGGCTGTCATTTCTCTGTCCTCTTCTTTTGAAGTTGGATGTCAAAACCTTATGCCTCAAAAGCAAGGACAGTGAAATCCGTGTATGCTGAGCACTGAAACTCTGGAAAAAGCTAGAATTCATATTATTTTCTACCTTCCAGTGGAAACATGAACATTCTTTCCTTCTCCCCAGCGACTACTGAAATATGTCAAAATACAGATATTTTCCTAAAGCCCCTGTCTCTGAAGAGTGGATGAAAAGTAACCAAATATTTCAGAAGTTATCGCAAAGAAAGACAAGCTACTCTTTTTTTCTGCTCACATAGGCTTTGTTTCCATGTGAAAACTGTAGAAAATCCTTTACCCAGTGAGACAATGTGAGCAAATAATTACAAAGCTTTGCATCCCTGCCTGCCCCTGCCAGGGAGGTAATTACAGCAGGGAGCCAGAGCAGCAGGCAGGCAGGGATTGCTCCCCTGTGCTCCCAGACCTGCCTGGCAGGTCTCACCTGCTGCCAGGAAGGAGGGAGGGAGGGTGGGGAGGCTATTTGAGAACCTGAGCGCATGGAGAAGTGTGCAGAGGGGTTTTGTCCAGGTGTGTGTCCAGGTCAGAGTTGGGTGGAGGTGTTGTGCAAGCTCTTGTTTCTGCCTGCAAGGGAGCAGGCACAAAGTGAAGCTCATTCACAGCATCAAAGGCTCAGCTCTCTCATAATGAATCCCTGTTTACAGTAGGGAGGGAAATGTGTGACATGGTATTGCTCTCCTTCCTAAAAATAAAAGCAGGGAGAAAAAGAGGATTCACGCAAAAAGACCTTTCAAGATTGTTACCACCACCCCCCAGCCCAAGCAGAAAGCCTGACAGCCCCTGAGAAATCATCTGACAAGTTCAATGGTAAACTTGACAAGACAAAAAAGATATATTTTTAAAGTTCTTTCTTTGATTTATGAGGCTTCACACTTGCCTACAATCTACAATGCTAAAAATATCTTTGGAAATAAAAACTGAGGAACCCTCAAGACTCCAGAGGGTGGTGATTTATGAAAAAATAAACATAATGAGGTGGGTTTTTGATCACACACTGCTTGTGGGGAAGAGGTTTTGGTGAAAGACATAATTTAGTTTCCTCTTTCCAAAAGTTTCCTTGCAAAATGCACAAAAACTCCTTTGATTGAGCTCTTCAGCTGTTGACTAACGAGACAATCCAAACAATGGCAAGCCTAAAAACTGACATGCCTCATTCTGGAGAAGCAAATGTGAGGGAAGACAGGACACCTGCCTGAGAGTGGAGCTGAGAGGAGCACAGGACTAGGGAGCTACAGGAGGTGAGGGCAAGACTCTTGTGGGAAGGATAACACAAATAAAACCAGAAGGAAATAACAGAACAAGTGGGAAGCACAGTGATGGCCTCAAAGCTCTGTGTTTTTCTGAGGGAAGATGAAAAGCAGCAGGTCCCAGCTTTGCTTGGGATAAGAACACCAGGTGACATCCTGTTTGGAAAACCGGGTATCCCAAAGGGAAAAGAAACATGTTGAGCTTTCTTAAAGAACACTTCTGAATCCACTGCTCCTACCTGCTGGCTCACCTGGGGATGCACTTCTTCATTTCCACCACAGAGGCAGACCCTGCACAGCTGCACCCCTCAATACAGAGGCTCTGCAAGAAGCCCCAGGTCAGCAGCACATTGGCAAGAGCCCTGGTGGAGACAGAAAGTCCCCCACAGAGAGCAGAAACATCACCTGCAGGAGAAAGCTGGCTTTCGTGGAGCACAAACCCCCCAAAATTCAATCATTCTGTTGGTGAGGAGCACCTCTGCTGTCTTACAGCATCCAGCCTTGTGTCATTGTTTTGCAGCACGACACAGGTGTGTGCATCATAAATGTGCTGGCACGTGATGCAGGAATAAACAGAGCACCTCTGCCTGTGGAATGAGCTGTACTGCAGATACACCTGCTGCAAACAGAGGCTTCATCTTCAAATGACCAGATTTTTAAAACAAAATTCACTGCCAGTGCTGTGTACTGCATCAAAGAACCCATCCCCCATCTCTGAGTTTCCTACGTGTTATGATTTATTCCCAGATGGCCTTTTTGCTACAACTGCTCAGGAAACTTGGGAAAACACAAAATTTTCAAGAGCTCAAGCAACTGCAGAAAAAGAGGTTTGATCATGAGTAGCAAGAGTTGATCTTTAGCTGTACCTCTGGCTTTTGATAAAGAAGGGGGAATGCTGGACTATTCTTTTGAATTAAGAAGTTATCTCAAAGGTTATGAAGGAGTTTAAGTTGAATGATCTATATAAACAGAAACCACACATATGGTTTATGTGTCCAAGCATGAGTTGATATCACTGTCAGTATTAGCTTAGCAAGGTGCAGGGTTTTGGTGGTTTGTACCAACTATCTCAGCAAGCTCTCAGCCACAGGAGGTTTGGACTTAATGCTGGTTTCATTTTTCCCCCAGAAAATGCCAGTTTGTTGGATGTGGAGTTTTGCAGAAGAATCGCTTTTCCCACGTGTTTTCTCAGGGCTGTGATGGACCTGCTGAGTGGGAAGGCAGAGAGAGAAAGGAGCTCCCTGGGAGCTTGGGGAGAGGACAGAAAGATGAGATTTTGCTGGACTGGAACAAGCTGGACCATTTTTCTACAAGAGATTTGAAAATTGAGTTTAGGCAGCCACATTCAGCTGTTCTTCATCATTATACTAAACCAAAAAATACCCAAGTTTTGGTTTTCAAATACCAAAATCCTTCAGCATAGTACCAACATTTTTCCCTGCATTCATGCTTTTTCCACCTTCTGTATTCTTGTATTCTCCCATGGAAGACAGAGTTCCTACAGACTCATGCTGGCTCCTGGGATCCATTCACAGCTGGATGCCCTGGCCTTTGCACACTGGTTCTCAGCACATTTAGCTTCTCAGCCACATTGCTTTTTAGTAGTAATTACATTGGGGGGTTTTGTATTTATTGGATCATGCTGTGCTTTCTTTGCTCAGATAAAACTATCTCACAAACAATCAAAACTCGAACAGTCAGAACTTGTTATTTTCCACAGGACAAACACTAATTGTCTCAGCGGCTTCCCAGAGCAAAGACAGACTGATCATTTGAAGTAAAAAAAAAAAAAAAAAAATAGCTCTCTATCTCTTTTTGATTTTTTTTTTGATTTTGAAGAGTAGGATTCTTCAGATCTGAAGAGCCTTCTCTGGTTTGACAAATCAGCAGGGCTGGTAGATGCTTAGTGCGGGCAGATTAGAAAGACAGCTGAGAGGGTGAATGTGAAGGGTGCTGTGGAGCAGAGACTGTAGTTTGCAATAGGCACTAGAGAGAAATATAATCAAATGTTTCCTCGCAGTCGCTGATGAGGCTGCCAGTGTGACTCCTTCTCTGTCACCTCACATTATCTGCCATGCTGGGAAACTCAGTAATTACACTGCAGACACTTATGGAGACATACTTGTCGAAACAAATGATGGGCACGAGGTGATTGCGAGTTAAAAAAATGTTAAGACTGCCTCGTGAAGAAAACAAACCAAAACACAGTCGCTTCTTTGATAAAAAAAGATATTTGCATTTTAAAATTTGAAAGGAAGAACTGACTGAGCAATTTTTTTTTCTGTGGGAAAGGAAATGGTTTCTGGAAAGCAAATTCACATCTGCACAGCAGAAATTATTTTTATACCCCTGGAAGGATATTCTAGCTTATCAGCCTGGGACAAGTAGATCTGTTTTCCCAATGGGAAAGCCAAGTGTTTGAGCTATCAAGGGTGTTTTCTATTCAAAAGCCATGTCCACAGTGAATTCTTTGCTGGACATATAACCTGACATGGAACCTGACCATTGCCAACTAAAAGCCAAAATAATTTGTAGAAACCTCCCTCAACAAAGTGTCTCAAAAGGCAGCCACCACTACCACAGAGACACATCCCGGTGAAGAAGACGCTACCCCTTGAACTACCTTCCACTGCCCTGGAGAATGTCTGGCACTTGGAGATGTTTTAACTTTACCTCATGGGACAGGTAAAAGGCAGCAATTCCCAGTGGCCAGAAGCAGCAGAGCATGGAGAACACAGTGAGGCCAAGATGATCCCTTGGAGGCATCATCAGGAAGTTGTCTTCGCTCTCGGTGTCACTCGAGTAATCGCTCTGGAGAGGCAAAAGAGAGAAACATAGATGGGCTGGTTAATGACATTATTGCTCTTCCTCTGCCATCAGCCAATTCCCTGATCATTTGATCATTTCTCCTCCTCTTCCTCACCCACTGTGTCACAGACTCCATCACTGTTGCATGAGCTCGAAAGCAAGAAGAAACAAATGTAAAGCAATCACTGCAGGCAGCTGAAAAGGAAGCCCATTAAAGGAAGGGGCTCTCTAGTCACGTGAACCAGGGTAAATATTTCCTTTCAAAAATAAAGGAAGAGAGGGAGAAAATCCACAGTATTGCTGAAACCACCCCTTGAAATTGTGCACTCACCTGAACAGGTGAGATACAATATCAAAACATGCTTTTGATTTTTCAGGTTTTTGATTTTCAGGTTTCTGTGTGCTGGCATAGTATCTGTGGAGGCCACCTTTCTGAAATTTCAAATTGCCTTTCTCTTTCACATAAAGATGAAATGGGAAGAGATTTCACAGGTAACTTTAGCCATGTGCTGAACCACAAAATTATCAGTTATACTGCATCCCAAAGGCCAAACTGACCCACTTATGAGTTACCAAGGATGAGAGAATAATTCTAATCATACAGTCCTGACCATGCAGACCAGCTGTGAACCAGAAGGGTGAAAAAAATGTTTAAAAATCCCAGAAAGAAATCCAACAGCAAAAGGTACTTCAACTCTTTCAGTTAAACACTCCTTTCCCCAAGCAAACCTTCCTTCCCAACATTCTCTCTTACAACAGGACACCTCATCCTGAGCTTACCAAAAAATCTTCTCTGTTCAGAACCCCCCACCACCCCCGACACTGGGATTATTGATAATTTGTCTATCTAGCTCTCTGTCTTACTTATTCCTGCATCTGCAAGAGCTGCACCCTGACACTGAAGAATCCGGATATTAGTCTTGTTGAGAAGTCAAAATTACATTTGTCAGTTAGGGTTCCCTTCCCTTCCCTTCCCTTCCCTTCCCTTCCCTTCCCTTCCCTTCCCTTCCCTTCCCTTCCCTTCCCTTCCCTTCCCTTCCCTTCCCTTCCCTTCCCTTCCCTTCCCTTCCCTTCCCTTCCCTTCCCTTCCCTTCCCTGGCACTATTTTCCAAGTTTGTTGCAGAAATCAGGCTTTGGAAGGCAGAATGCCACAAAAAACATCTACACAGAAAGGGAGAAAGAAGGAAAGCCAACTCCATTTGTAAGGTGCATTTAAGATGCAGTTTCATCACAGCCTGTAAGTGCCTGAGCAGATAATTTCTGATCAGAGGCAGCTCTTTCATTCTGTAGAAAAGCTGAAGTGACTGAAAGAAGAATAGAGGAAAGCAGACACAAGGTGCAGATTTTTTTAACAGATGGTGATGAACCCTTTTCTGCAGTTGTAATGGATTTTCTATTAAAAAAAAAAAAAAAAAAAAAAAAAGCCTTTTCTTAAATCAAAGCTGGCTACCCCTAAAAGCTATGAGCTTTGCCTCGACTGAGACACTACAATTGCTCTGCAGACAGCCTGCCAAGCACACTGGAGGTTTAGACAACAGGGTCTGCTCTGAACCACAGCTGCCAGCAACCTCTGATGGATATTCAGGAAGCAGCCCTTTTACTTTTTTCCTTCAAAGCAACCAATTCAGCGACATGCACACACTGCACACAAAACTAATTCCTTATGTGGCCCTGTGGGATCTGCCTTCAAATCCAGATGGTCCAGTGGTCTGCCTTGACAAAGACCAACACAGTGCTGCTCCAAGTTAATATGTGCTCTGTTTCCCTCCACACAATGCCTGTTCCAGTAATGTAGTTAAACAGGATGACCTGTTCTGACCAGCACTCTTCATCCTTCTGCTCTCCTGCAAGTGTTCTGAGCTCACCTCCATGCAGCAGATGCTGAAGGAAGCAGCTGGATGGAGACTCTTCTGTCAAAGGCTGTATTTAATCACTGCTCTGCCTCCAAAACACACACTCATCCCTGAGCAGCAGGGGGATGATTATTTATTATCTTTATTTATTATTTACTATAGCAATTATCTTGCTGATAACTTCTTAAGAGGTGATGTCTCTAAAGCCTGCTATTTATTTAATTTTGCCTATTTATTTCTTTCTCTATACAACTTTAAGTTTTGCAGTTGATTGCCTTTCAGTTTTAAAGGCATTTAAAGGAGCCATAATCCCCTAACAGTGACCTGCTGCAGCTCCTCTTGTTTCCCCAACTCCCAGTGTAAAAATTGCCCTGTCAGTCAGGCAGCCAGCCTTGCAGAATGGGCTCACAGAGGTCTCTCCTTGCTTGGAAAACTTTCCACGTGTGGCTTGGCAACACCAAAACTCAATGGGCAAAATCCCCTGGCTGTAGTTTCCCAGGCCTATTCTTCCTCCTTGATCCCTGGTCTTTGATCACCTCCCTTGTGGTGTTTTCTGGACCCCCACAGCCAGGCTGCTCCTCAGGAACTGGCATCCAGCACATTTCCACTGGAAGGGGATCACTGCAGACAGCAATGAATGGATCTGCACTGAAACAAGCTGGGGCAAGTGCTGTGACCCTCCATGACTGTCCCCTTTTTGGTCCCCAGCTGACACAGCAGTCCTCAAAGACGTGTGCCAAATATCCACTCTCCACAAATGACAGCAAGCAGCTCATCCAGAGCTCCTGCCACTCACAGGCTGCATCCCAGAGACATCCCTGCAGAGCTTCAGCCTGGAGACTCAGGGAAGTGATGATGAGAAAGGGAATTGCTACCATTAACAAGATTCATAGGAGGGCACTTGGACGCTGCTGAAGGTGACTTCCCAGCCATGCTCCCTTCATCTGGAGCTGGTTAATAGAGGTTAATGTCCCTTGGCAGGGCTCAGTATCTCCAGACTTGAGTGGCTTCTCCTTCAAAGGAGAAAAATAAGTCAAATGCAAAGTGTAATCACTCTTGTAACCTGTTAACAATGTGCCTTTGAAGGAGCTCAGAGATACAAAGTGTGTCCTGTGGGTAGGATGAGTCAGTGCTCTGACTGCATACCTGAGTGCCACTCCTCTTAGGAGCTCATGCCTGGGCACCACACCTCTGACAGCACACCTGGGCTCTTCTGAGCATATGCCATGGGCCAAAACCACTGAAAATTAGATTTCCATATTCTCAACACAGCCCTGGATGAGCTTGGGCAAGGTTTATATGGCGCTTTTTCCTCCATTGCCCAGATGTAGAACAGGAAAAGGCTGCATACCCAATTCAGAGGAGAGCTGTGACAGCCAGCGAGCTCATCAGTAAAACCAGGCTGCAAGACCCTGTCTTTGGGTTGCAGAGCTCTCTGGAAAGGGAACTCTGCCATACACAACCCCCATGGAGTGTTCAAACATGCCTTCTGGATGTCTACAGCCAGGGGAGGCTGAGGACACAGCCCAGTGCAGGACCACAGGCTGGAAGCATTGACAGAAAGCATGTGTGATTTCATGGGGCTTGATGGGCATCAATTTCCTCAGGATCTTCTCTTCACATTGCAGAAAAAACATGTCAGGAGGTGCTTGGGAATGTTGGGAAGAGTGGCTGGATGGAACAGGATCCAAATCCTATCTCTACAATTTCATGCTCAGGTCCAAAGGATGAGTTTTCACCACAGAATCCAGCAACTTCTAGTGGGGAAAAAAGAAGAAATTTCTACCTTGAAAGCACTACATTTCTTTTCTTCTTTCACTCCCAGAACATTCTATTTATTTTGCTTTTAGAAATTGTTTCAGACATTGCTGGGTGCTGGGAAAAAGTAAGAGGTTTTTAAGAGACACCTCCAAGGTATTCTTTTATGCGACGTAAATGAATAATTTAATTTGCTGCCATGAATAGCTTGGGTTTCTCTAAATAAGCAATCTACCTAGCGGCTAGGAGGGAAACTAGCAGGAGTATAACATGACAAATGCTATTTTTGGATAAAAGATGGCACATGAACTCTAACAGGAGCGTATTTCATCTTGTAACTCATTTCATATTTCACTGCCACCACATTTGACAAGTTGTCTGTCTATTAGTTGTGGCGTAAAGAAAACTCATCAGATATTTATAAATTTTACAGAGATACCTAAAGAGGGAATCATTTGATTTCAGGGATGGGCATGGAAGAGAGAAGTTTAAATCCCTGACAGAATGTGCAGCCTTCTGTTTTCATGCCTGGAAATTGCTGGAGCAAAGCGGGGCTCTATATGCTAATGAGAGCTGTTTCTGAGATGTTTTTCCCTCCAGACAATTATGATTTTCTTAGGCAGACTGAACAACACTCCATCAGGACCTGAGAAGCACTGCTAGTAAAAAATCCCTACAAATAAGTTGTGAAATGTTGCTGCAGGGTACAACCCATGATCAGGATGTCTCCTGCTCCTCTGTCTCATGTCCCATGTTCTTCAGAGTCCCCAGGCTTGGGAAGGCAAGAAGGTGTCTCCTTCCCATCAACGTGTCCAAGACATGTTGAGCTGGATAGACCCATCCTGAGGAGGCTGGCAGCTAACAGAGAAGCAAACCCTGCAGCTTGGCTTGGTCAATTCTTCACACCAAAACCAAATTTATCAAAATGGTTGTGCTTTTATCCCAGAACCTTTCTCTACTGCAAAGTTTTCTGCCAAAGAAGAGCAACTTTTCTGGTTATCAAGAGCCCAATTCTTTTCAAAACGCCAACCATGTTATTGCAGTCTGACCTGCAATAAAATTATTTTCTGCATGTGTCCTTCCTGAGAATCTTGCATTGAGGTGGAGGGGGACACTACAAAGGGAGGAGATCGATTTTTTGGCATTTCTATGAAATTTAACATCCATCCTCAAAACTCTAGGTAGGCATACTGGTGCAAGGCATTCAGTGCCAGGGAGACATGGAGGAAGAGAAATGACTCACAACCCTATGGCTGGTGTGTCTTCCAGAAGGCATTTTACAGAGATGCTCAAGCTGGGACTCCTCTGACAAATGGAGAACAGGAGGTAGCCCTCACTTTTCAAGAGGAAAGAGCTCTTCTGCACAAAGCTGCCCTCTTTGCCAATGTTTCCAAAAAGGGGCTAGTTTACAGAGTTTTCTCCCAGAAAGAAGTGCCAAAGCAGACATGAGCCCTGGTCTGCTGTGACACTCTGCAGCTTCCATGCCTCAATGAGCTGTGGCTTGACAGCCAACATGACACGATGCACAGCAATGTCCTGTGCCACCCTCAGTGGCAGACTCAAACCCTTTAGGACTCTCACTGAAGAAGCAAAATTTGCATCTCTGTTGTGTCACCCTCTTCCTCCTAACTTCTGCTCCCAGTTCTGGTACTCACTCTCTCCCATCCCATCTATTAGTAACCTAAAAAAACATTTGCTTCTTGTCGGTGACTGGCAGGGAAAATCTTCTTCCTAGTGTGACACACTTGTGCTGTGCAATTCGGGCGCTGGTTTTGTGTAGCTAACAATCTGGCATGGTTCATCACCTTACTCAGTGACTGTTTGTCCTTAAATAGTGCTCTTCCATTCCCAGAGTCTCCACACATGAATTTAGGTCTCTAATGAGGCTGTGCTCTGGCCAAGCCCAGGAGGACCTCATGCATCTGGCCACACAGACACAACCTCTGTTCACCAGCCTCTGTGAACCAGAAGAGCACAACACAGCAGACACGCTTTTTTTTTCTGCTCTGGTGCCATCAAATTCCTCTCTTCTCTCCTGCATGACCAGCTCCATCTGCAGAATTTGGACCTTCCTGGAGTGGAAGCTACTTGCCATGCTGAGCTACTTCTGCTGCAAACAGCTGCTCAGCAGGTTGATCCTTTGGGATCGAGGAAAAGTTCATGTAAGAGTGTGAAAATCTCGGTGCTGCACAGGGTTGGTCAGCAATGGAGACAGACCCTGGTCTCAAAGCAGAGGTTTCTAGCAAAACAAGTGTTTCCATCTAACCAGGTCCTTATCCAAACCATGCCTGGATTTCTCCTCCCCTGTTCCTAGAGGAGGAGAAATTTTGATGGAGAGGACAATCCATGGGGAAGTTTTTACTTTGTGAACATCTTCTTACTCTTAGCACTTTGTGCACATAGGTCAAGATGGTTGTGCACACCCCTGTGTTTGTTAGCACAGGGTCACCCCAAAGGGTCAAATGAGACAGGGAATCTGTGATTCCAGACGCTCTATTCTCATTCAAGAACTGCCACGTTTCGTCTCAGGAGGTCTGTTTCCAGAGAAACAGGTCAGAAAGAAGAAGGAGCCAGGGAAAAGGACACACACACTGTCAGAGCATGTTACCAAAATTTACTGTCTCATTTCTCCCCTTAAGATCAGGGGAGGATGAAGTTCTACAGCTGGTTTCTAAGACACAAATGTTCTCTGTGAAAAGCTGATCAAGTTCCTCCAGCACCACTTTGAAGAGGTTTTTTCCTTATGCTGCTCATTTTCCCAGCCTTTTTTTATCTCATTCTCCAAAAGTTGACTCAAGAATGTCTTCTTGACTTGAATCGATGAGAGTGAGATATTTTTTTTGCTGCCTGAATGTCAGGCCAGATGTGTCAATAACACCATGTGTGCCACAGTCACTTGTGTCACTACTGCATGAGAGAAACTGGGGCAAAAAGACAGCAACCAGGAATTTTGTTTTGATTAAGGAAATTATACTTCCCACAGTCAATTCTGAAATTCTGTGGAAGGGTGTGATTTGAGCTAATACTCTCACATGCTTCAGAGAGAAGCTTTCTGTCTCCCTGTGGAGGCATTGAATACTGCATTAATGGCACGCGCTGCGAAAAACACTTCCCCCTTCCCACCTTATCAATACAGAGAGAAAAGAGAATAAAAGGGAAGTCAGGCTCTTGCTGGATTTCCCCTGTGCTGATCACAGGGTGAGACACTGGTATTACAGGAGGTGAAAATAGAAATTTTAGGGCTTGTTAGATCTTGGTCCTAACCAAAAATCACAGCAACAGAGAAACACGACCAGTGTCCCTATCTCAGCTTTGACATTCATGTTTGAAGGCATAGCTTTGATCTAGACAGCCAGAGGGTCTTTGCTAGGTTAGGAGTCTCTGACCAATGGAGGAGGAAATTTTCAGATCACCAGCATTATGTTCACCCTCCATTCCCACAAACACTGGCAAACACAAATCCCTGTCACACTTGGGCCTCTGGTTAAAATAAAAAAAAAAAAGCATCATTTAAGAAAGAACAAAGTTGTTTCCATAGTCTTCCCTGTTACTTCACAGTGAGCAATCAATGAGGCATGGGACTCCTGAAGAAAACATTGTAATTGGGTCTAAAAGTGTTTAGCTCCATCAGAAAAATATCATTTATTTCAGGGATATGAATCCACTGCAGCTTGAAACCCAAAGACTTCTGTTTCTGCATTCATTCCGAGACAGAAATATGCTGTGTCTGAGCCAATAATTTAAAACATTCTGCTCAAGTCAAGTGAAGACAAGAGATGATGCTGGCCTGCTGAGTAAGATGGGCTCCATGCAGATAGACAGATGCTCCCAGCCCCAACATTACACAGCATTTAAGCACATGGGTCCTCCTCTGTTTCTGACCAGCCCCTTCAGAGGCAGAAGGGGAATGCTGATTCCATTAGGGCCAGTGGGAATTTTGCCATCTGTATCCACAGATCTGGGACCTTACCCAACAAATAAAGATGAGCAAATTTGTTGTCCTAGTTGGAGGAGAAAGTGATACAGCTGACCCAAAAAGCAGCTGATCCCCTGCTGTCCAGCTCTAGGGGGTTGTACACTTAATTTCAAACATGCCCTCCTCCTCCCAACCTTCCCCACATATCCCAAGTGACATCTAACCTCTAATTCCTGGAAATCCTCTTCTTCCTCCACCTCATAGGAGAGGGTGTGGATCTTGATGTCGTCGGCGGAGAGGTCGATGAATTTGCTGTCGGGGTACTCCAGGCTGTCCTTGGCAGGCGAGCGCTCCTCGATGAAGGTGGTCTCGCAGCACTCCGAGCCCAGGCCCTCGCCCCACGAGCGCAGCACGTTCTCGGAGTAGAGGATGATGTTGGGCCTGTAGTGGGACTCCACTGTCTGCTGCAGCATGCTGGGGTCCAGCAGCTGCTGCACGGGGTCGCTCCTGCCATTCTCCGGGCGCCTGGGAGAGGACAGGCCGCCCGCTCGGTGGCTCTGGTACTGAGGGGTGGGGTACACAGAGACCAGGCCATCCCGGCTCTCGGCCACTAAGTTCCTTGTGTTGATTAAACCATTCCTTTTCCCGGCCTCAGTGATCTTACTGTGCATCAGCACGCTGTTCTGCTCAACCAAGCCATCCATACTGGGAGGGGTCCGAGGCCTTTCTTTTCCCGTGCCTTAGAGCTCACGCCGGGTGAGTGGCTCCCATTTTCCTGATGAAGAAAGGGAACAGAAACAAAGGTGAGGTGTAGGGGGATATCATATAAGAAAATAAAGATAGTATAGGAAGTAATCTTACCCCTAAGGAGCTGCAGCTGGGCCAATTATCAAAGATTAGGAACAGGCCTAACTTTACCAGGCCATAGCTGTAAGCAAGGAGAAGAAGATGCTATAAAAGAGTGGGGTGGCTGGGTGAGAAGGGAACTGGAGTCAGTCGGTTGCTTTGTGAAGAAGAAAGAGGCAGTGTTCTGAGGAGCTGCCCATGAGAAACACCAAGAAGGTGTGAAACTTTTGTGACAAGGAGACAGCAGTATGGAACCCCTGCAATAAGATGACAACAGTGAAGTCAAAGCCAATGAATTGAGGGACTCAAGTCAGCTGGTCTTCCATACAGTCCCAAGAGAAAACAGAGCCTTGTATATGTGGACACCCTGATTTAGTTCTCCAAATATAGCCCCACTCAGGGAGGCAAAGAACACCTGCCCCACATCCATGGGATGCAGGGAAGCAGATGAGGTGAAATGTCTTGGTAGTGATGGACCCCATCAAAGAATGGCTTTGGTGCCTGCTCCAGCCTCCCACAGGGACACAGCTGTCATTCTGGGAACAACATTCCTTTCCTCTAAACACTTTGTATAAGAGATGGGGAAAAAAAAACCATAAAAGATCAAAACAACAACAACAAATCTCCCAAAAGAACCATTTTCAGTTCTCAGAAATCTGCAACTGCAAAAGATGGGCAGGTGCTGTGTTCACTTGTTGGTGTCTGCAGCCACCCTTTGCCCTTGGCAAGTGCTTTACTATCCTTTGAAAACCCATTTTTTTCAGCCCAAACAACTTCTCACCAGACTGCTCATTTTTCTCAGGTGTAGCCAAAGGCAAATGCCTTTTGAAATACTTATGTATTGGCCACAGGAACTGTAAATTCAGGAGTTTGTTTCTGGGCATGAGCATAAAAATTACAGATATGCTACTGGCTTCAAAGTTCTTCATATTAGATCCTCTAAGACCAAGTTATTAATGCAGGATTACCTGTCCCATTATGCTGTCTGAAGGAAACCAAGAATGAAGTACACAAACACATAAATGTATGTCATTTTTTTACTCAATGCTTTCTATTTCCCTTTTATGTCAGACAACCTCTAACAGAACAATGTCCAGCAAAAGCCCAGTACTATTTCCTCTTAACTCCAGACTCCAAAGACCTTCAGTGTGTCTTTTGGATGCAAGAGGTATTTAAACCACTGCTAAGAGCTTATCTAACACCACCAATTAAGCAAGAAACTTGTTTAACATACACGAGAGCTTGACCCAGAATGCTGACATGTTTACATTCACAACCCTTGGTTTAACATGTAGAAGCCCCATTTTTGTTGCGTTGTCAAGCAGTTCAGTGCTTCTCTTAAGTGAACCAGCAGGATAGCTACAGAAGAGAAAATCCACCTTGATGGGATCCCATAGAAGTTCCATGTGCAATCCAGATAGCAGGAACATCCTGCTAGGCCTCCAGTGTTTGACCACAAACATTCCACTTCCTCCTCCCAAAGAAACTGTATGAAAGTACATCCCCACAGGCAGAAGGTGAGAAACACGCATCAACCAAAGAATAAATTCTCACACTTTGCTCAGTTTCTACGGAGCTGGCTTGGAAAATGTAAGAGGCCCCCTGATGTGTAACATCAACCATCAAGCCTGCTGAAGCCAGAGGGGCTTCACCCAAAAACTGCAAACCCTCTTGCAAACATTCTTATCCCTGCCACCTGACAAGCAAAGTGAAGTGGTCAGGAGGAATATGCCACAGATGGAGCAGAAATTGGAGGAAGACTCACAAATCAAACAAATGCTCTCCTAGAGAGATTCATGAAGAGGTCAACACTTTGTCACTGCATCAATGGCTGCAAAACTTGGGTCAGGCCTTGCACCTGCCTGTGGTCACATCATTTCAGCAAAGTCTGGCTTAAGTAGCACTCAGGAAAATGCCATTTCAGGGCAGTTTTATTGATGCCTTGGAGCTGCATTGCTTCTCAGCCCTACCATGGATCTAAACATCTATATGGCAGGTCCTTACCTTCTGTGCATTTCAGCCAATCTTGTAAACCAATATTGCAGATTCTGAGTGACACTTTCCTCTTGGTAACGGGCAAAAAGTGGGAAAAAATATCCAAAATGAGGTGAGAACAAGACAGGGAGCATCCTTCCCTCACAGAGTTCCTCTGATAACAATCCATTGCTGAGGACATCCTCCCTGGAGTCCCACATAGCAGGGCAGGCAGCCTGCCTCAGGGAAGGTCAGCAGGGAGATGCGGATGGCAATATGCAATCAGGGTAAATGCTTTAACCCCAGGTGCTTTTTAATCTGTAGCTGGCTGCCTGCCCTACCAGAGCCTGACCCAATGTTCTTGGCCCTGCAAGAGTATTGCCTAATGGGAAGAGGCTGATGAGACTCGGGCCTTTTCAGGATAATACGTTCAGAGGGGGGGAAAAGAGAAAGAAATAATGATTTTAGTATTTCTCCTGAAATGGGATCCCACAGGTTGAGATGGAGGTGTGACAATGAGTAGTACATGGTCACTTAGGGTGATGCTTTGGGGGAAAAGGCACCTGTGCTTCTTCAGTGGCTCAGAGCCTTTGTCCTGCCTGCAGGGACCCCTTGGACATGGATCCAGCCACTCCAAATTCACCAGGGGCTTTCATGGACATGGCCTGGGCCAGGTTCACAAGTCTGGGACTCACAGGCACATCCTAAAATTAAGATTGCCCCAGTTTCCAGGTCCCCTGCAGCCCAGAATCCCTGGATGGCAGTGCCAGAGCAGGTAACCTCTGACAGACCACCTGAGGGAACTGGAGGGTGTCTTCTCTGCAGGAAGCCAACATTCAAAGCAGAAAAAAGCTCTCATTACCTATGACCACGGTGAGGTTTCAGAATGATGTTGACAGGAAAACGGAATTCATCAGAGCTCTTGAAATAAGAAAGCATTTCAGTCTGCTCCAAGATGCAGAGTTAATTTTAATTGGTTGGATTCAGATTTCTTCTGTCTTTGCATGGTTTTCATTGTCCCACAAATCCCTCACTGGCACTGAGGCCAATCAGAAATAATTCTGCATTTTCATACTAGAGACTGGAACCAGAAGGAAAAGCCAAGTTCAAGTTATTAACAGATACATAATCAATATATCAACCTTCAATCTAATGTTTACCTTGGGGTTAGACATTTTTACCCCAGTCTGCTATAAAAAGTGAGTCCATTAATTACTTTAACCTTCACTCTTTCCAATTTCTTGGATTTCCCCCCTCCTCCTTTCTTATTTTAATAAGAAGCTGTGAGCAGTGCCAAGATCTCTAGCCTGCAATGCTGTGGTTTATTAAGCTATCACTGGTGTTACAGCAGAGCCCAGCTACAATGAGGAGCTGCACTGAGAGCCACGCTCTGCTGGGTGTTCTGCAGCCTCCTGCTACGATGACAGTGCCTGACAAACTAATTAAGCACAGGGTGTGAGACAGAGAAATGCCAGCTGTAAGGAGGGCAGGGAGAGAACAGCTAAATGCTGTGCCCCAGGTTTGAGCAGAAGCCAGCTCTTTACTGCCCACCATCCCAAAATTCCTTTGCTCTCTTGGCACCTGGCAGGATGCTGTTTTCCTCCTCTCTCCATGGGACTTTGCACAGCTTAAGGGCTCTTCAGGCCTTCTGGACACCCTTTCCAGGCACCCAATGTCCTGTGTGAATAAGCAGTTGGGAAACTCTGAATGCAAACCCCCGAATTCTGAGCAAGCCATAGAGTTGGAATACTGGGCTGTGGCTGAGCAGCCCCAGCCACCTCATCACCAGAAGGACATTCATCCACACAAACTAAGCATCACCAGCCCAGCAGACTGGTTTGTTGGCAAGAAAACTGGAAGATGAAGGCAAGTGAGGCTGAAGGCAGAGTTCCCATCTGCTGTCAAAGCCTGAGGCTGTACCCTCTGCCATTCTCTGCAGATCTGGCAGGTCATCCGCCAGGAAAAAAAGCATCAAAAACTCGTGTGCTTCTGCATGGGGCTGCTGGATATCAGCAGAAACCTTTTCCCCATGAGGACAGTCAAGCATGTTGGGAAAAAACTGCCCAATGAGAATTTGCAGTCTCCATCCTTGCAGGTTTTGACGACCCAACTGAATGAAGCTCTGAGGATCGTGGTGTGATCCCAGAGCTGACCTCTCTGAGCGTGAAATAGAACTGCAGGCCTCCTGAGATTCCTTCAACTTGATCATCCCATGATTTGAATCTCTCTGATCCTTACAGATTCCCACCTGTCTCCCGTGCTCCCCAAAAGTACTGCTCCCAAATCCCTCAGTGATGCTACATCACCAGAATGGCAAGAAGTGGCAACAGTGACCCTTTGTGCCACCAGCAGAAGGTGATTCAGCCCCAGGATTATCAGATTCAACAAAATGCCCCTGGGTTTGAAGCTGGTTTCCCCTCTGCCAGTGCAGAGGAAGGAGAGGGGAGAAAGCTCTCTTGAAGAGCAGTCAAGCCCCACATAAGCTGCAGATTGCCTGGCATGAGCTCTCAGGTAAGAGGGAGTTTCTAAAGCACTGTGCAGTAAGCTCTGCATGGTTTGAGGCATTCCAGACATTTAAAAACTGCAACAACAAATACAGGCATTATGCATGAGAGAAATCACGGGCAGTGTATGGATCTGGAGTGCTGATTACAAAGTGGAATATTTAACAAAATGAAGGAAAACACCCCTTTCCCACTTGTATTTTCCTTCTTTGATTTAGCTGGGCTTATTAAAGTAGGTTTTGTTTCAAGGGAATGCTGTATTTCAGCAGCTGGAATTCCTTTTACTCTATTAAGTAAACTACAGGGAGTTTCGTAAGGCAGTGCAACTTACTCACACTGGGAAAATTAGGAATGCATGCATTAGTGATAGCTAAATGTTTCATTGCTAACAGTGGAATTAAAAAGACCTCCATGCTATTTTAGTATTACCAATATGCAGCAAATCTGCTGTGAGATGTGATCTGTCCTCCTAAAAACAGGAACTTGGAGAATGGTGAAATGCCCAAGGTCATGTCAAGACAGAGCTAGAAATAAAAATCCAGGTCTCTTGATTGCCTGTGCAGAGATATATGTTAAAACAATTACCATCTGCATATCTGCCTGAATAATTGATTGCTTAATTCAGTATCTGAACTAAAGAATGGAGTGGGGAAGAAAGGAGGAATTACCTTGCGTTGACCTAATATATAATAATGTTATTCCTGCAACAAAGTATTTCCTTTTGAGCAGATGGAAGTATTTTGCCTGAGCTAAAATGAAATGCAAAGTTTCATTTATTTATTTTTAATTGAACAAGCTGGCTTTTAATTCACTATTCCTCAAGTTGCCTCCAATTAAAAAAAAAAAAAAAAAGACACATTCAGACTTTTCCAGCAATTCTCCTTCACAACTCAAATTTTTCAGCCACAATTCTTAGTGGGGTTCAGTCTGAACTCACAACTTTTGTCATTCACTGCACTTTCCAGACAATAAATAACTGGCCTGACTAAGAGCATCTTGCTCTGGTGTAAATAACCCTGGCTGTTGTGGAAGGCACTGGTGTAAAAACACCTTGACACCTGCACCACTTCTGGCAATTACTCTGCAGAGTGCAAGTAGTCAGAAAGTCTGGCTGTGTTTTTCCTGCTGTGTTTTCAAGAGGCTCCCCAATACTGCAGAGCAGGAGCATCATATTCTGACTCCCCGTTTCAAACTGGGGAGATTGAGCCATGAGGAGCAATTCTTACTTTAAGAGCTTCCAAAAGATAAGTTGGAAGTCTCTCCCACGAATACCAACATCACAGCATCCCCTGGCCCTCTTGGTCTGCCTGCTGGCTCAATCCTGTGCCTCCCCTTGGACCTAAAGTCCCTGTTTAACTTGTGACACAGATAGGAGGACCCAAATGTGGATGTAGGACTGGCCCTGCCAACTCTCTCCAGCCTCATTCCTGATGGGCAGCCAAGCCCCCAGAGCCCAGTTCTTGCACACACCCTGCTCATCTGGCTCTGCTTGCTTTCCCAAACTGCATGCAGGGAGCAAAGCAGGGCAAGACACTGCTTCACACTCTCTCTGCATGTAAACCCCCAGCACTGTGCTCCAGGCTGGGCTTGAGGTATTCCTGAATCACAAATGGAAAATAAAGAGCTGACAGAGCAGGAAGACAGTGTGCTGGTGCAGACTTGGTGCAAAAAGGAAGTTTCTGTCCCTCCTGCCCCAAGAAAAGCACCCCAGGGCTGTAAGTCTCTTTGCTAGAAAAACACTGCAAAATTACTGGAGTCAGTTCATCTGGGCAAGGATGATTAGAGTAAACAGATGCTTCTGGGGCCATAAAATCAGCTGTGCTCCATAAGACAGAAAAATTGCAGAGCCAGGACTATACCATGGGACAAAAGCCTTACAGAGTAAGTGATTTAGCCATGGCAAGAGTGGTAGCTGCAGGCAGACAGGGCAGGCAGGGGAAAATGAAGCAGCAGCATCAGTGGGGCATAGTTTGACCTTTACAGACCTTTATTAACCCTACACTCACCCCTCCCTGCAGAAGCAAAAATGGAAATGAGTAATGCTGGTGCCTATTAGAGTCAGGGCATTGTCTGAACATGAAGAAAAGCCCTGTCCTCTTTGTTCTCTGGGAGGAGAAGGGATATAGGACCTCAGGGACTTGTGTATGGGAGGCACAGGCTTGGCACTGGGCTGGCAGCATATCCACACCACAGCCTTGCCTCCATGATCTTGTGAGCCACGTGCAGCTGGAAAAAGGGAGATTGTTTTCTTGCAAAGAGCACAAGGATAGGAGCTGGAAACTGAGCGGGTGACATGGGGACATCACCCACTGGGAGAGGACTGGATAAGTCATTGCATGTAGGGGGCAGCTGCTGTGGGAGATGTCCTGAAGAAGCACACTGAGCACAGCTGTCCTGCAGCACCTGACACCAGGCTGGGTGCCTTTCCTAGGTCCTTTCTCTAGAAGCTGAGCTGTTTGATTATGCCCCATCCTTGGAAGTTTTCTGGTTGGATGGGCCCTGAGCAGCCTGAGCTAGTGGAATGCATCCCTGTCCATGGCAGGGGGTTTGGAACTACTTGCAACCCAAACTGTTTTATGATCCTGTCCTTTAGCAAATACCATTTTAGAGTTCTTTGTTCTGCCTGGGGATTTTTAAGGTATCTGAGCAGTCAATCAAAGCACACAAACCCCATCAAAATTCAGCCAGAATTATGCTAACTTGATGTGAGCAGTCAGTTCATCTCGTGCCTCTGTGAAACCTCAAAGAGTAAGGACAGAAATGCAGCATGGATTTGGACAGTTACTGATAAATGAGAGAACTTTGAAAATTCAAGTTTTATAGGGACACACATACAAATACACATCCATAGGGACGCCGGGTATAAAACTGGCACTGCTAAAGGCATGCATGGACTCACACCACTCATGCACTGCACCACTGCTTCAAAATGCAGTCTTTGCTAGTGCAGTGAAAACAACCAGTTTGTCACTCTTCTGATTTTACAGCACCAAATTGAAATCACAGAATCTTTTGATTCTCAGGTGCTACAGGTTAGAGCAGCTCCATGCGAATCCTCAGGGTCACAGGCATCTACATCTGAAGAGGAACATTTTGCTGTGACCCTATTGCTCAAAGTAGTTTCCAGCTTTTTTTGCCAGAGAAAGGGCACTCAGAAACAACTGACATGATAGCTGGAGGATGTGTATTCAGACACTTACACACAGCCACTCTTCGTGTTTGTCAAAGCAAAGCCAATGAACACGCTGAGTATTTTTCTCCTGTGCGCACCTCTGCAGTTATTTTCCTTTTTTTTTTCCCCAGTTTCACAGTACAAACCATAACCTGCAAAAATTCGAGTCTCCAAAGTGAAGATGACAAAATTTGGGCTCTTAATAACCACATATGTAATCTGCAATCTTAACAGCCACATGGACAGTATTAAATAACTCTACTGGAAGCATTTTAAAGCTGTCTGCAGATATAAATTTGCTGTAGAGAGAAAGAAAGACAAAAAAAATCTTATCCAAACACATTGCACATTTTCTCTAATACTGTCCTCAGAGGAAAAAGCATTTTAAACCCTGAGAGCATCCTTCCTCAAGTTAAATGTGTTGTGGTGGTGCCTGTGTACACCAGTACTGCATTACATCTGCATTTGTATAAGGAAGAGCCCTCCTCTGTGTGTGAGATTTATTCCAGAGTGTGTGGCACCAGTGGTGTGAGACATCTGCCTGCCCAGCTAATGAGAGGAGACTTCATTTAATTCCTACAAATGAGTTTACCCTACACACACCCTGGCATGATCTGTAGTTACCAAAACTGCCAATAAAATGTCACCTTGTCCAGTAAAATCAGTCTTTGTCTTAGGAGTGATGTAATTTGAAATTAATACACACCATCAACTTGCAGCTTCTTTAAAGATGACAGTTAATTAACTATAATTAAAACTAAGACATTTAAATACATGAATGTAGGAAAATGTATTCTCTGTTCTGACTGCTTTTTAGAATACACAAATATCCCCTCAATCTGCCAGTTAATGCATCATCTTGAGTGTAAGACCATCAAAGCAACTTTTAATTGTTGCTAATGCTCTGTTTACACCAGATTAATATCTAATTAACTCCAATTTGAATATTTAATCTATCTGGAAAGTTTAGATGATTTTTTTTTTTTAATTCTATTAGAGGCTACAGCTTCCCTCCAGTGATTTGGAAGGCACAGTTCAACAGATTGCTCTCTGGAGCAGCTCCTGCCACTCCCGCTCCATGTTCTGTCTAGAGGGGGAGGTTGGTTATACCCCACCACCACGGCCAGTGCCACACAGACCCTTGCACTTCTCCCCCTGCAGCACACTCCTGGCTGGGGAGCGCTACCCATCCTGCTCCAGGAAGGCTTGCACTCCTGGAGTGTCAGTTCCAGAAAGGTCTCAGTGCACTGCCAGCCTCTTCCTGCTGAAGAGCTGAGCCCCTGCGGGATGCTTTAGTGGTACCCGGTACCCCATCCAGAAGGACGTGGCAGGTACGGGGGACTCCCCCAATGTCACCCCACTGCCATCGGTAGCAGGGACCGCTGCTGCCTCCTCGCCTCAATCCATCCCTTTCCCCAACTTAGCTCTCGCTGCTCTCAAACTAGACGATGGGAAGGAAAAGAAATTCAGTCCGGCGCCCCTCCGGAGCAGGATAGCGAGGGGAGCGGGCAGCTGCGGCTGCCAGGAGCTCAGCACCTCCGGAGCTCTGCCTGCCCCCGGCTGGGGCTCTGCACAACCCCTCTTCCCCTTCCCTGGGCTGGCAGGGCGGACGGGAGCTGGGAGGAAAAGCTGCCACAGTGCGCTAGATGGGATTCCTCACGGGGAAGAGGAGGGAAAGGGAAAAGGAGAACCCCGCGCGCACTTTCCCTTCCAATGCTCCCGATCTCGCCGCGCACTGGAAAAGCCTCTTCTCCCCCCAGACCCTGCCGGGCAAGACCGGGCACGGTAATTTGGGCTTTCCGCAGGGCATAAGGGAAGCACCTTTGCAGGCGGCCCCGCTCAGCCCCCGCGTTTCCCTGCGCTCCCCCGGAGTCCCTCGGCCGCGGCGGCTGCGGGAGCCGCGGTGCCCCCGCCTCCGCTCCGCGCTCCGGAGGATGCTCCGGAGGATGGATGCTCCGGGGGATGCGGCGGAGCGGGCGTTTGGCGCATCGCTGCCCGGAGGGGATGGGACGGGCTGGGCTGGGGGGTCACTCACCTCCCTGCAAGGTGACCCGCGGCGCGGTGCTCCCGGAGGGGCGGCTCAGCGCCCGGGCGCTCCGCCCGGCAGCATCCCCGCGGCGGGGGCGGCGGCGGGGACCGGGCCCGGGGGATGCACAGCGCCGGCCGAGAAGGGGCTGCGCCGCCTGCACCGCCTCGGCGGCACTGTGGGCTCGGGAGGAGGAGGAGGAAAAGGAGGAGGGAGGGAGGGAGAGAGAGAGAGAGAGAGAGAGGCAGGCGGAGGGAGAGAGGCAGGAGAAGGAGCCCTGCGCGGCAGCGCGGCCAACTTTCCTTCTGCAGCGCGGCAGGAACAGCCTCCCGTCCCTCGGTGTGTAACCCCCGCCCCGGGTGAGTATGGCAAAGCCCTCCCCTCTCCGACCCCCCTGTGCTCCCTCTCCTCCTCCCCTCCAGGCCTTTTCCCATCCATTCTCCTCTGTTCCCCGCACACCCGGGCTCAGCCAGCCTGGCGGGCACCGCTCCCCTCGCCCCAGCCCGGCTGCCCCACACCTTGTCCTGCAGCCCAGGGACTCCGGCACGGCTCCCCCAGCCACCAGGGCACTGCCAGCACCCCGGCACAGCGCCCCAGGACCATGGGGAAGCTCCAGCAGCTCTGGAGAACTTTAAATGTTTGTGGTTTATTTTTTTAGCGTAATGCCGAGCGCACCGGGCTGCATCCCACGGCATCGAGGGGAGTTTCCCGCTCTCCTAACAATCCTGCGTGACAAGAGTAAGCCGTGCTCATCCCCTCCTCTTTCCATCCCCAACAGGCCTGCTAGCCAAGTCATTTGCCTAAAAGCTTCTCTGTCACCACTTCTTTCTAGATGCTTCAACATCCACGGCTCAAAATGCTGCTGGGAAATCACATGCTCCGTTTAGATCACTGCTTCCCTCTGCCTCTGCAGGGAGAGAGATACGAGGAAGGAAAGCCCTGGTGCATTTTTGTTGCCTCCACCTCTCAGGGTGATGGGTTCTGCCTCTCATTGCTTGCTTATCATTTGTTATTCATAGTCCCCAAAAGCAGGCATGCCAAATCTTTGCTGAAGGAGAATGTTCAAGATTCAAAACACACGTTTAACTCATTGATCCCATCTTAGGGTTTTTCTCCAGCCCTGCTTTCTGCTCTTCAACAAAATTTTATTGGTGTTCCAAACTCACTTTGTGTTTAGTATATCCTAGAGGTATTCCCAGAAGATTTTTCTCTCCTTCTAACTCTCTGGTCCCTTGTTCATTCCTGAGTTGATCTGGAGTGCAGGGAGGTTTTGTGTCTTAGAGAAAACAGTTTCTTCCTTAGTGTAATAGGCACTGGGAGACAATTCATACATAATCAGCAGAAAAAATAGCCCCAAATTATGATCATCCTGATTCTCCAGAGTGTTTTTCACCTTTACTTTCTTGTGGATAGAAGTCTCCAAATCACCATCATTATGCCTTTACCAAGTAACACTTTTAGGCCTTTCCATCCTGCTTGTACAGGGACATAACTTTAAGGGGGGTTGGCTTCCAGCCAAAGGTATTTCAGCTCCTACAGTGCAAATTCATCAGTCATCACTGCTACTGATTGGAGGTACCAGCTGCTTTGGAAGGATGGTGAATTCCTGCTGAAATTCATTTTTTAGTGACCAAATGTATTTGTGAAATACGGGGAAATCCAAACAGATTTGTTGGGATTTTTTTTTTTTTTATTTTTTTTAAGAAAAAAATTTCATTTATGCAGAATGGACTGGGAAAGGGATTTCTAGATGATCAAATCAAATTTTCTTGCTTCCAGGCAGTTTGTTTCCTTCTGACACTTCCAAAATATGGGTTTTTTTCCATAATGTTATCAAAGTGAGATTCACTGACGTCAGGGAAGTAATAATTTCCTCTAACACTGTTCCTCTGCATTTGCCATTCTCCCTGAACCAAACTAAGCACATTCTTCCTTCAGTCTGGGAACACCATGGCACTTTGTGTCCATGAGGAAGTCTGGTCTCATTTGGTTTACTTGAATTTTTCAGCAGAACCAAGAAAATCTAAGTAGAGGAGCAATCACAATCCAACAATGACAGGGGTTGCAAACATTGCTACAGACCAGGACATACTTCTCCCTTTTTTTTTAGTTAGCCTCTTCTCTTGCCCAAAACCATCAAAGAATTTACCAATACAGTAATTAACCCATAATTAACTAGTGTTAATGATGCCACTTTCCTATGGCACTATATTTGCCATAAGCTGTCCTGCTCCTTTTGCTGGAAAGCTGATGACTGTGCCTGATTTGATTTTGATATTTGCAGCTCACTGGTACCCTACTGATTTTTGGAGAAAATTCTTCAAATAGGAACAGAAAGTGGCTTGTGGTGAGGCAGGTGAACTGCAGCAGGCTCGTTTGTGATTTTGGTGGTTTCTCTTCAGGTGCAACAGCATCACTGGGAGTCCTCCTCAATACCAGATTGTGCAATGCATCCTCAATGCATCATTGCCAGCACATTTCACAGATTCTCATGGCAAATACTGGGGGGTTCATGTGTCTAGGAGTGATAACTAACCCTTCCTTTTTGTTTCTAAAGGTGCTTTCCTCCACAGCTGATGGAGATGCAGGAAAGCTGCTGTGCAGACAGAAGCACAAAGAAGAACACAAAGAGATATCTGAAAGAGGCAAAGGTGGGGAGGAAGAAAGTTCATCTCCCTGGGTCTGATGTTCATCTCCCTGGCTGTTGGAGCAGGGCAGCTCATGATGGCTTGTGAGCCTCCATGGTCCTTCAGTTTCTGCCTGTGAGGAGCTAGGGATTTGGGAACCATCAAGGCAGGATGTCAAAAAAGGAAATGCCACCTGGAAGCAGAAATGACCAGAGATGTACAAACAGGTTTTCTTACGAAATGGAGGTTTGTAGGAGGCAAAGAAGGATTGAGACTTTGCAGGCATATATCATTACAGCTTCAGGGAAATCATTTCACCACGGGTCACTCTGAGCAGGGCTGTTACAGGGCTAGTGCTGACCCAACAACTGGCCACCGCCTTCAGTGGCAGCACCCTAAGGAACAGCACACAGTCCTGATCTTTGGTCCCCTGGGTGCCCTGCACCACCGCCTTGGAGAGCCCTTGGAGACAGAGCTGCTCTGAAAGCCCCAGGGCCAAACCAGGTGGGAACCAGCACAGAGTGAGAGCAGGAGAGAGTCCTGGTCTGGGAGCCACACACCCAGTGCTGCAGGAACAGAGCTGTGGTAGCCAGCATTCCCAGATTCCAGAGAACCATTAACTGCTGCACCCACTGATGTGCTGAAATGCTCATGGGAGAGTCATGTTTCACTGTGGTCCTCAGCTGCCCAAAGCCACAATCTGGGATGAGAGGATGCATGCTCGGGACACCAGGAGTGAAAAAGTGGAAAGGCAGAGCCTTGCAAGAGTGTTGGTGGTCTGTAGGAAGAGCAGCAGCACCACCTATCACCGGAGAGGGAAGGAGAGAGGACACACCAGGTGCTGCTCCCCCTGCCTGTTCTCAGTACGAGACTGGAGCCCAGATTTTCGGGATCACCACAGAGAAACTTCCCCCTTCTAGCAAAAGAACCCGGCTTAAATCTTTCACTGCACTCCTGCTAAATCTTCCAGTGGGGCACAGCTAGCAGAAGGAGATGGAGGGGATGGAAAGGTGAAGGTTTTGGAGAAGGGCTGAGAGCTGGAATTTACAGAATAAAAATAATGACCTTCAGATCTACAGTACCCAAAGAACTGCTCATCCCTCAGAGGGCACAACTAGGCCCCAGGACCCTGTGCTCCAAGTCGTGCAGAGCTTTTGTCTCATGCTGTCAGTCAAAAATCCTGGCACCAGAATAACTGGTATGGTCTCAACCATATGTAGCTTGATCATAATTCAGAGTGATGGAACAGAGCAATCAGGAAGTAGCCCAAAATCTGTAATTTCTTCTTGCCAAAGGCAAAAAGAATCCAATCCATGTAATTGGATCCAACCCCAAAGGCGTAGCCAGGAGTGCTTTTAACTTTCTGAGAAAGAAAAATTGGTTAGCTGGAGTGGCTGGGCTGTGTGGGTGCTGAGGTTCATGCTGATTTGTTTGCTGGTAGGTTCTGAAACCCGAATAAAAATGAGAAGTTTGGATTAAGCCAAGCTGAGCACGTTTTTTTCTTATTCTGTATTCACAGCAAATCGACAAGCAAAAGATACAATTTTTTGGCTGAGTGAATGATGTAGCTTAGCTCAAGATCAAATATTTCATTGCTTTGAACTCTTCTTTATAAACTGGGTATGCATACTTACTGGCAACAGAGGAAAAATCTAAACACAATCACTGTCTGCCTAATTAAACCAGAAGTGGCTGCTAGATATCATCTGCCAGGAGGATGAAGGAGGTCTTTGCATCTGGTGCTAAATTAATTTGGAGGGACCTGTTAGGAAAAGTGGGGCAGCACTAACCTCTTATATATTCCAGTCTCTAGGAAGAGTTGTATCTCTTTTGCCTTAGACAAGCCACTTGAATCCAGCCAAAGCAGCCCAGTTTCTCATTTGTCCAGGAGCTGGGTGGCTCAGAGGCTCAGAAAAAAAAGCCTGCACTGCCTTTCTTTTGCCATCTGTGCCTTGCCTCACTGCATATACAGCCCTCGTGTTTGAACTTTTTGGGATTCTTCCAGGAAGCCTTACAGCAAGTTCTGGCAGCAATGCTTTCCTGTCCAAAAGGTGGCTCTTTGACCAGTATGAGCACTTCCAAGGGAGAGGGGACTGTGTCATTTTTGTGCTGCCTTGCACTGGCCTTTGGAGGTAGAGAGGAAAGGCACAGCTTAGTGCTAATTGAGATGTGGCCATCTGTCAGACAGAAAACATGCCAAGGCCACCTTGTGACTTTTTTATAAAGGAAGGAACCAGCCACTGGTGAAATATTTAGGTGCTGCAGATGTCAAACCGAGTCAAATATCAACCAAATATCTGAGATGATAAAGTTCCTCTTGGATGTGATTAAGTATTGTAAATTCAGGCAACCTCGATGAGGGGAGGGAACGACGAGGAGGACTCCATCTTATCAGAGGGCTAATTTATTGTTATGTTATGTTATGTTATGTTATGTTATGTTATGTTATGTTATGTTATGTTATGTTATGTTATGTTATGTTATGTTATGTTATGTTATATGTTATGTTATGTTATACTAAAGAATACAGAAGAGATACCTACTGAATGCTAAAAAGATAATAATGAAAACTTGTGACACTCTCCATAGTCCCAACACAGCTTGGCCCCAATTGGCCAAAAAGTCAAAACAACTCACGCTGGAATCCAATGAAACAATCACCTGTGGGTAAACAATCTCCAAACACATTCCACATGAGCAAAACAGAGGAGAAGCAAATTAGATAAGAATTGTTTTCCTTTTCTCTGAGGCCTCTCGCTGTCTTTCAGCTCCCCAGGAGAAAAACCCTGAGCGAAGGAATCATGTTCAAAGAATGTGAATGCCACAATTAAGGATCTCCTGAGTTATCTAGCACCTCACTTTAAATGCCTTTTCATCCACAGTGAGACTGCTTTGTTGAAATCAGACACTTTTTTGGAGCTGAGTGCCATGAAATTTGACCCATTATGGATTGCTCAGGCACCCAATATGTAGGAACCTGTGTATAAACATGGTAAGAGACAGTACTTTCCTCAAAAATCTGATACCTTTTGTAGCCAGGACAGTAAAAGCAGGAGTTGGAGGCATCTAGTCCTGTAGGGGATCTCAGACCTGGATTTATATCTGGGCTCACTCATGGGTTAAATTAATTGCTGATGGGTAAAGTTAAATTTAATGGATTTCAGATAATCACATTGAGTTGCTTCACCCCCTTGAAGAAAGATTATTTGGCATGTGGAGAAGCCCTGGATGATCCAGGCAGTGCCAAGGGACTCAGCCATATGTGGGAGATGCAACACCCTGGGGCAGCAGCTGGAAGCAGGAAGATGCTGAGCTGTCTTCTGCATGTGATTCCCACCTTGGCAATTATGATTTCAGGAGAATGCCAGGCTCTTTTCTGGCTGCCTGCAGCCTACACAGTGTGGGTGAAGCCCCACAGCTTAGAAGCCTCAACAGCAGCTGTGCACAAAGGACATGATGGGTTCCAAATTCTCCATCATCCTTCAGATTCAAACTAGACAGTGCCTGTCCTGTAACAGAAAAAATGTTTTGGTGTTGGCAAAACCAGAAGGAAATTCCTTTTTCTTTCAGCACTAACTGTGCTGTGAAAATAAAGAGGAGTCTGGTACCCAAGGGATTTGGGATCAGGATTGGGATCAGGGATCCAGGGAGGGAGGGGCTGGGAGAATGGGAATTTTGGGGAAATCAGGAGTTTAGGCGTTCCTGAAGTACCCCTGCACCATCCTCAATGGGATCGAATCTGGTACCCATGGGGTCGGGAAAAAGGATTTGGGATTTGGGATTTGCATCAGGGATCAGGAATGGCATCATGGATCCAGGGAGGGAGGGGTTTGATGCCTGGGAGTGAGGAATTTGGGGGATTTTAGGATTCCTGAAGTGCCCCTGCACCATCCTCAACGAGATCAGGTTTGGTACCAGTGGGGTCAGGATCTGGGATTTGGGATTTCGGATGTGGGATTTGGGAATTGGGATCTGGGATCAGGGATCCAGGGAGGGAGGGGTTGGATCCCTGGGAATCAGGAATTTGGGGAATTTTGGCGTTCCTGAAATGCCCCCACACCATCCTCAACAAGACTGAGTCCAGTACTGGAATTGGGATCAGGAATTGGGATCCAGGATCAGGACTGGGATTTGGGATTTGTGTTTGGGAATGGGATCAGGGATCCCAGGAGGGGAGGGTTGGGAGAACAGAAATTTTGGGGAAAATCAGATGTCCACTTCCAGTCTCCTGCTGCATCTCCCCGGGTAAGGACACATTCCCACTGCTCCTCAGGATGCCTGACAAGAGCCTGCAGACCTGTTAAGGCATGGAGGCAGCTTTAGGGCCTGGCCTCAGCGTTGTCTGCCTGGACAGACCATGGAAAACCACTGGGCACAGCCAGAGAGGGTCCTGAACCTGAGAGAGAACAAGAGCGAGAAGCTGAGGAAAGTTCCAGGCAGCTCCATGAGAACCAGTCAGATTTCCCAGGTGGGGAGGGGAAAGATCCTGATATGAAAACATGTGGAAGGGCAAAGGTGAGGAGACAGACCAGAAGAATAGGACATCATGGCTTGTAAGGAATGTAGCCAAGGAGAAATGGCTTTAATACTCTTCAGTGGCCCCACAACATTTCACTAGATCCACAAAAAGAACGAATTCATCTGGCTGAAAAATACCTAGCTGCCAGGAATGCTCATTGAATTAACTGACTGAATTACAGAGGGGAACATAAATTTATTTTTCTTATTAATTTCCCTGTGCTTACCTGTCTTTTATATATGATGAGTGGGGTTTTTTCACATGGAGTAACTTCTTAAGAGACAAGACAGGTTTTTCCCAAAGCAGATGTCCTAACAAATACCCCAGAGGTACTCTGGAGATTCCCTGCATGTCCTGTGTGATGCAGAAAGCCTAGGAGCCTGTGTTCCTAGTGCCATAACTCCCGAGATGGCATCCTGTTGCAGACATCTTTTGTGAAAAATCCTTCCTTTAGGATTTTTCCCTTCTGAGAAACCGAGAGGCCTCAGAGACAAGATGTAAACAATTGTTATCTGCTGCTGTGGAATGCAACAGGTGCATCTGTGATTGACCTTCTATGGGTGTTTGGATTTCTTAACCAGTCATGACAGAGCTGGCTCTCGCTCTCTGTCGGAGCCAGCTCCTTTCTTATCATTCTTTCTATTCTATTCTTAGCTAACCTTCTGACAACTTCTTCCTTCTATCTCTTTGGAGTATAGTCTTAATGTAATATATATATAATATAATAAATCAAGTCTTCTAATTATGGAGTCAAGATTCTCGTCTCCTCTTCATCCTCAAAACCCTGTTCCCAAAAGGGACGATAGCATCCTGCTCTGACTATGGAGGTGTTTTGAGGCAGGCATGCTCCTCTTGTCCTAGCCTAGCCAGACTTCCAGGCTCAGAGCACCAGGGCATGGGTTGGGATGAGTACAGGAACATTTCTCAGCAAGTCTGGAGCCTCAAAGACCCTTATCATTCCAGGAAAATATATATTAAAAAAAAAAAAAAAGCATGATCTTGAAAAAAAAAAGGCAACTTTTTGTCTCTCGTCTTTCATGGGAAGAGATCTGGATCCCAAACTCCTTTTCCTTTTCACCTTACTCATCACTGTCCCAAAAATTCAGATCTCTTTTTCCCTACAATGAAGAAATCACCTACAACTTGTGATCCTCTGCTGGTCTCTTTGTACATTACAATATATATTTGCATATATAGCAGAATTTTGAGATGCCTTCTCAGGAAAGAGATCTGCAGTGGAAAAGAAAGACATTTTCCATGTAGAGACAATACTAAAGGTGCTCAGGGACATGTCAGGGCTCTGGTGCTCAAGAAAAATCTCCCAATTGAAATCAGTCAAGGGTTGTGCTTCCAAATTAATTGCATGCTTCTGTCCTTAGCATCTGGGCATGGAATCAAAACTGATGAGCCAACAAAGCAGCACTGAGCTGCTCCTGAGAGCAGTCACCATCAATAACGAGAAATAGTGGGAGAAATACTCTTTGAAATTCAAATCACAAGGGGCATCATTTAAAAGGGAACGCAGGGGGAGCAGGAATACCATGCACCATACATTAATTGTCATGCATGTGACAAAATCTTCAGTGTTGCTGTTACTTAGCATCATAAAATTTATTCCCAGATTATGAATACCATAGCAGGGACGAAATAATTAAACTGGCAGCCCATTTCCTCTGAACTGGAGGCCAGGCCTTCAGCTGGTGTAAATCAGAGCAGCCACACTGCAGAGACTTGGTTTTACAACCAGTTGGGAAACAGAGCCATTTATCCTACAAAGGGAGAGCTGGGAAAGAGCTCAAACCCTTCATCACCTCATGTTGTCCCTTCTGCCCCAGAGGGAGGGTAAGCAAGCAGGGCTGAAGTCTCTGCTCACCTGGAACCTCTCCCAGAGCTCCTGCAAACAATCTGGAAACGGCTCCCAGCAGATTTAATGAATTAAATTTGGAAGGTTAAATATTTAATAACATGCTAGTGGTTTCTTCCAAATTGGCACACCCTGTATCCTATTCCTTTTATACCCAAACCTACCAGAAATACTCACAGATCTGTTATGGCAGAAATGCTGTATTTTGTGGGCAGGAAAAATGCTGGTTTAGAGTTCATCACCCTGTCCTTCCCTTTCAAGCCTTCTAGCTTTCTGCCTGCCTTCCTGGCCACATTTGGAGACATTCCTTCAGTGTGACCCAAATTCTTAAGCTCCTGTGGCATCCCAAACTGCCAGAGGTACCAGACATACATCATCTTACTGTATGGTTGCACAAAATGTGTACATGGTCAACAGCCACCTCTTCCAGATTAACTTCTTTGTCATTTTGGGGGGATAGTTTTCCTTCTTTTTTTTTTTTTTTTTTTTTTTTTTTTAATTTCTAGGGTAGAGTTTTACACTCTTCTTTAGTCAAGGCTGAGTTTTACAGGCACCATCTGGCCCTGAATTTTTCCATTAAAATTGCTTTTCAGCAGAAATTCTTTGAAGTTTTGGGGGGCTTTTGTGGTTTTGTTCTCCCTTTCTTTCTTTTCAGCAGGTGTTTGTTCTCACTGTGAGCTTTGGCAGCTTCCAAAATGAAAATTTAACTTTTCTCCATAACGTTTAGGTGTTGCAACTCCTCATTTTTTCATTTATAGAAAACTGCAATGTTTAAGGGCATGTTTTGTTTTGGGGCATATTTTTGGAAGAAATATCACAACTTCTGATTAAGAACCTCTCCATATTTCACAGCTCTTTCCACATTCCACAGGGGGCTATCCAATTAAAGATACTTTGGATTAATAACCCAATACTTCTGAAGTCCAAATATCTGTATTTTTGGTGCTAGATCATTGCCAATATTTTTCTTACTCTACTGACAAAATATCACTATGTTACACCAGCTTTTACGCATGTCTTGGAAATTGTTTTTGGCTGATTAGTACAGATTCTCTCTTTCACAATAACTTGTCTCCATTTTAAATGCCTCTTACTTGCAAGCAATTGAGTCTGCCAGCTTTACCCACCTCTTGTAATCTACCTGTTCTACGAATTACTGGAATCACTGGGTCAGGAACCCCCCTCTTACATTTCTGTGTAACACTTACAGGGAGAATCTAAGACTTGGGATTTACAACAGCCACTGCACTTCATAATTAATGATTGATAATGATATTGAAAAAGTGGCTTTTCCCTCCTCTTTTCAGTCCAAAAATTTCATTTTTCCAGGGAAATAGAGAGGAGGGTCCCATTGGGGAATTGTCTACTGATCACCAAGATGATTACAGCAAATGATGCTGAGCATATAAAATGCAGAAATCAGTCCAGGCTGCCCAAGATAGTTGACAAGGCAGAGCTACTGGACCTGAAATGCCATGTTCTGACCTCAGAGGTGGTCAGTCAAAGCTTTGTCACCTCCAACCATTGGAATTTCCAGCTACAACATGCCTACAGAGAAGGCAAGGAAGAGATGTTTGCATTTTGTGTAAAACAGCTTCAGCTGGGGTGAATTGGCATGGCTGATGTGATTAGACTGATATTCATTAGGTAAAACCCTAAGGATCCTATGGCCCATGACCTATCCTAATTCTGCTTTTTCAAAAGTGTAAAACATATGAACAGTTGGCTCTACACTTAACAAAAAAGAAGTGTGCCTATAATCTCAGCTTTTCATATGCCAGAAGACTTGGGTACAGGCTGCAGGGGCTGTGATTTCAGGTGCTTTAGTAAGGGTTTATGTTTTGTCCATCTTTCTTCTCTGTCTGAACACATCTCTTATCGTTATCACTGCTTCATATTTTTGTGGATGAAGCTAAGGAGTTTCACTGGAATAATTCTCTGCACTGAAACCCTAATGATGTCTCGTTTTTAGGGCCAGTTAAACAGGTGGGATGACAAAGTATTCAAGCATCTTGGAAAAACCCTGAGGAGATTGTTGTCTTTCATCCCTGAAATCTGAACCTTCAAGGAAAATGTTCACTGCAAACCAGATTTAAAGACCACTGAGGTGCTTTGATGGAGTGTGTGCCCTGGCCTTTCTCCTGCCACCACTGCTTTGCTACTAGACAATGTTTAAAGCCTTGGCTTTTTCAAACACAGATTTTCCAAGTGTCTGAAGCATCACCCGGAGTATTCTCCTAAAATCACTCGTAACACTCCTGTCCTGGGTAGGACACAATAATTCCCCCATTGAAGGATCATGAAATTCTCTAATTCCCTTGGACCTGGGGGTCTGCACTTTGCTCCACCTTGAGCATAACTTTGCTCCAAATGCAGTCGTTGGGGAAGACAATTTGGTTCATCTCCAGCCTACCCCAGCTGGTCCTCCAGCATTTCAGTCCCAAAGCAAACTTCACCAAGGGAAGCAAGTTAATTTTTAACTGCATATTTCAGCATTTCCAGCTCTTGGCTGAAGTCAGAATTTCAAAGAATCATAGAATCACAGAATAGCTGGCCTCTGAAGGGACCCATAAAGGCCATCTAGTCCAACCCCCTGCAGTAAGCAGAGACATCTTCCCCCAGACCAGGCTGCTCAGAGCCCCATCCAACCTGAACCCAAAAGTTTTCATGGATAGGGCATTTATCACCTCTCTGAGCAACCTGTTCCAGTGGTTCAGCACTTTCACCATCAAAAATTTCTTCTTTACACCTAATCAGAATCTCTCTTCTTTTAGGGCAGGTTTATTCAGAGCTTTGTATTTCCTAATAAAAACAGAATAAAAATCACCTCAGTGACAGCACAGGCTTGGTATGGAGAGGCTTCAGAGGAGCCTCAGGTCCAGCTGAGATGCTGCCCATGGACACCAGAGGTAAAGGCATTACTCCAGGAATGAATCTGGTCCCTGAGCAGAGTGCAGGATGCTGGCACCCACCCCTCCAGGCTGGGAGATGGTTTCCACAGGGACACTGAGAGCTGTAGCTCCCAGCAAGAAATGCAGGGCCTCAGAGAAGCAGCAGCTAGAGCACTGCAACCACAGTCACAGCAGTTTGTCAGAGCTGCAGCCTTGTCCCCAGTGCTGTTGAGCTGAAAGCTGAGCTGAGGCTCCCTGGAGTCAGGGCAGCCCTGGCCAAGCATGGGATGCTGTGCCAGAGCAGCTCCTTTGTCTCCCTCGCCCTTCCCACAGGTCCAGGTCTGTCCCAGACTGGATGCTGAGCAGGGGCAAGTGGAAGCACTCAGCCAAACACTATTTTATGCTGCTGCCTGATTGATTCTGAGCTGTGCTTGCTTGGCAGCACCCCCAGGACCGGTTATGTAAGACTGGACATGTTTGTTTGCTGCTTGTGAATCCCTCATGTGCTGGTAACACCTCAAGAGCCTGCACTCAAACCTGGAGCTGCAGCCCTTCTTGGCTCACGCTGCCAGCTCTGCCCTGCACCCCCAGGGCCCATGGGGGGACAGCAGTGCCACTGTCCCCAGCAGAGACACCGTGGTGAGCAGTATGTGAGAGTCTGACCGAATTTTCCCTCATCTGCCTCACGATTGTCATTGGGGGACCACTGAAGAGAAGACCTCCCCTGTCTAGAATCTCTGGCTCTGAAGGAGGAAGTCACATGCCAAAGGACCCTCACCTGTTTTACAGCCACCGTGACAGACAGACTGAGATGTAAGGAGCCTCTCCATCAGGGACTGAGACATGGAACCCCCATGTGAAAAGGCCCTTCTGCTCCTCCCAAGGACTGGCACTGAAACCCCCAGCCTTGGGGAGGAGTGTGGGGGAGGCAAGCTGACCAAAGCCAGATGTTTGTCTGCAGGTTGTGACCGCTGGACCAAGAAAACAATGGCTCTCGTTTACTGCTGAGAGCATGAACTACCTGTCACATCTATTCCTTATTTTATCTGCTCCCCCCCCTCACAATTTTCAATAGAATTATCATAATAAAAACCTCTGAGTTAGCTAGAGACTTTGAGATCTCCCCAATGTAACAGGCAGATCCTCGACTGGACTGGACCAAAGGGCTTTGTCTCTACATTTGGTAGCTATATCCCCTCTCTCTCTTTTCTCTCTCTCTTTATCTTTTTCTTTCCCTTAATCCCTCTACTGCATTTTGCTGTGGTCATTCAATAAAGGTACATTTGTTTTGAATATTACTGCAAACCCCCTTGTACCGTGTCGGTTTTTTGCACCCTGAGATCAAATCCACGAACCATCACGACATCCATTCACTAGGATGGATCGGGACACAGTGGCCAAGTCTCAACTGCTCAGCTGCCCTCCTTTCCCCAAGGCTGGCTGGACCAAGGGACATCTGTGTGCCCATACAGATATTTGTCTCCATACTTGTGCTTGTGGTCTCTCAATGTCTTCTTGGGTGTTTCCCCACCCCAGGGAGCTGCTGCTCACTTGCTTCTCAAGGGGCAGGTACTCCACTCCACCAGCACTGGGTGAGAAAAAGGATTGCAGGATTCCCCTGGGATTGCAGAGACCTGCTGTTGCAGGAGTCTTTAAAATAATCCTTCACATGTGATGAGGAGTGTTTCAAGTCTGTTTGTACTCATAATGATGTTCAGTTGGGGAAAAAAAAGGCCAGGTGGAAAAAAAACCCTTCAAAATATCCCTTGTCAATACCACACAACCTCGTTGTTTTAAGTTTTGCCTAATTATCTACAATAACACAGAAGGAGAGAGACAAACTGTGCAGCCCTGGTGAGATCAGTTGTTGTCTTGCCAGATTTTCAGAATGAGCCTCTGAGGAGTCTCAGAAAAGAGAAAGGATGGCACAGCAAACATGGCAGAGTTGCAAAACAGCAGCTTTGATGTGTGAGATGGGGAAAAGCTTCTTTTTTGGGGGAAAACAATTTTTGTTGTACTTTTCATTGCCCTTTTTCTTATTTTTGTTGCACTTTTTAAATAAAATTTTGTTGGGGTTTTTTTTTGTTGCATTTTTTATCACCCCTTTTCACAGTCCATTCAAAAGGCAAAGGACCAACCACTACAGCCAGCAGCATGGGCCAGCATCTCAGCTGCAGTGGATGACAGAGTTTTTCAATCACTCCTTGGGGTACAGCTGCTTGCTCTTCCCAGAATTCCGCCAGGAGAAGTGCCCTGGCCAGACAGAGATGTTGGCAGCCCTCAGCCCTTTGCACAGCTGCAGGGAGGAAACAGCAGAGCTTCCCCAGCCCCTGCAGCAGCCTACAGAAGCCTCTGTGCATTTCTGAGAGGTTTCACAGTCCCATCAGAGCTATGGAGAAACCTGGAAATGCCTGCGGGCAGTGGAAGTTTTGCTCCTGACCTGCCCATCTGCCTTTTGTCATTGCTGGTCTGCTTGTGCCCTGGCATGAAGAACTCCAAAGAACAACTCTGTTTCCTGCTGTTCATGTGAGATGCTATTAATTTGTGCCACGCTGGAGCTGGAAGCTCCCTGGCACACTGTAAATTTGGAATGGGCTGTTATCTCCAAAGGGAACCTGACTGGGCAGCTGCAGTCTGATGGCTCTGCCTAAAGGGAGACAAGGAAGGGCCAACTCTTTCTCTTGGTGAGAGAGCTTTGACTGTTTAGAAGGTGATGAGGAGCATGGGGAGGCTTCTTAAACTTTTCTCAATAGCTCATTTCAGTAATTGAGACTCGTACTAGCTGCATGCTTAAGCAGACCATCAATCTCAGCTCTGTATGCCACCAAATTACTGGCAAAAGGGGAGAAGTTGGGCTAGGCTTGAATAATAAATCTGCCCTAATCATCACATTAAGGGTTATCTTCATGGGACTGCTGTTATAAATCTGGTTATAAAGAAGATACTAAATAAGGAGCATTAGGGGAAGTCTTATCCATGTCAGGAAGCATTTTCTGAGTTGTCTCAGTATGCAAAGAAAGGCTGGGTTAAATGTATCTGCTAAAACATTTCAGTGGGCAGAAAAGTCATTTTCTGAGAACTCAAAAATTTTCCCACCCCATTTGTGTTCCTCTTTTATTTTTACTTCATGTGCTGTGTTTAACAATAAAGGTTTTTCAGTCAATTTATTTCCAAATCAGTTCTTTCTAACTTTTGCTCTTTGGGGGGGCTCAGTCTTTCAGCTCTCTTGGTCCCCAGCTCATGGCTGAGGGGCAAGGGACAGCAGAGCCTTCAGCACTTCTCTGGGAGGTGATTAAACCCAATTTAAAAAAGAAATGAATTTTTTTAAAAAGCATTGGTTAGAAGTAAGAGGGACCCTAGAATAAAAAGAATTAACATTTAAACCTCTGAGTTGTACTGACTGGAAGATTGGGCGCTGCCTTCTGCTCCCCAGGGGCCACATGAGAGACCCGGCCATGTCCATCTCTGTGTGGTGGTCCAGTGAACAGAGCCCAAGGTGTCTCTTTGGGCCCTGCAGGCACGAGGATGGCAGCTGCTGTCAGCCCAAAACCTGCTCTGAATTATCTTCCAGGTGCACCAAGGTGGGTTTGGCTTGGGTGCCTCAGTACCAGTCTAGGAAGGTTCTTCCAACTCTTTTCCGACTTCTGGTCCTCCTACCCTCTGGAGTGACTTGGAGGAGAAGTGAGGGGAAGCTATTAGCTTCATAAAGCTGTTCCCTTCACACTCTTTTTTTTTTAGACATACACGGCTGGATTTTTGTATTAAGGAGGTTTGAAAAGCTATTCACACACACAACAACCAAAAAAAAAATCTGGAATAAAAAACCATCTCCACAGAATGCATTTTGCATGCTCTCCACTAAGACAGCAGGGTCTGTGCTTAGCTGCAGGACCTGTCTGGCATTGCCTCCAGCAGCATCTGCCCCAGGTAGATGCCTGGAGCAAGAGCTGTTGACTGACAGGAGACATGGAGAGGGTGCTGTGACTGCAGAGCTGTGGGTGGGGCTGATGAGAGTCACCTCACAGAGGGGTCAAATAGATAAATATTCAAATTTTATTAATATTCTATTTGATTAGCAATCAAACAGATTAGCTATTTTAATTGAGTACGAAGAAGCAACGTAGTTTAGTTTTGGTTTTTTTTTTTTGTTTTGTGGGTTTTTTAAATACTTTAGGCAATAGATATGCCAGGAAAAGTAGCCTGATTGCATGAACTGGAGGAATGGAAGGGGCAAAAGAGGTTTGCAGTATTGTGGGGTGGAAGCAGTAAACACAAGGGCAAGTGGGATGTGTCAGAGAAAAATCAACAGAACATCATAAATTAATCTTCTTGGGAGGATTCTGAGTAACAGGGACTTTTACTTTGTCTATGGTTTTTTTTTTTGAAATATAGTAAACAAGGTCCCTCTACAAAGATCCCTCATAAAATCAAAAACTGTTTTCACTCCCTAGCACAAAATTCCAGACACTTCCCCTTATCATGGCTTTGACATATTCCCAAGCAACAGCATGAGGGATGAAAAGAGAATTTAGTGGGGTTAGGGCAGTGCCATTTACCCTCTGGGCATGGCCCCTGCTTAGTTATTGTCCTCTTGCCTTTATGAACATCTTTGCATCTGCTAAAATTGCTCAGATTTGCCCATTTTTTCTTACAATCCCGTGTGTCCCATGGGACAGGTTCTTCAAAAGGCAAAGGAAAGACCAGGGCTAAGCAGCATCCTGCCTTTTACCAAAAACTTTCTTTTATGTGGGATTCTGGTATGTACTTCCTGAACAGCGCAGAATTAAACATCCCATCTTACAGGTTGGCTTAAATTTTCATTTAATTTACTTGTATCCCACAGCTTATCTTTTATTTCCAATGCAGTGTGTCCTGAATGCATCAGTGTCATCAGTATGGCCTGCTCACACAACCCCACAGTCTGCTGAGCATCTTTGTCCTGAAGAACTTCACATTCACAGCCTGTTTCTTGTGGCACCAATAAAAACCCCTCTTTTTCCTTTCTCAGAGAAAGGATGTTTGTTTTCCACCTTCTTCTTAAGAATTAAAGGAAAAAAAAAAAAGAGAAAGAGGGAAAAATACAAATTCTCCCTATGACATTCTCTTTTTCCAGCAGTTCCACCACTGTGTGCTGCATTTGTTGTCTTTCTAATGTATCCCTGCAGCAGGATTTTGCTCCTCCACCAAAGTTTTGGCCTGTCAGCTCCCCACTGTTTATGCAGTTATCATTAAACGTTCCTGTCATATCCAAACCTTGTTGTTTTTCTCTCTCTTCATCTTTGCCAGCTCTCTGTAACCCGCCCTCACCTCGGCTCAGGGCCATTAACATACAGAGCACGGTGGCTGCTGTTGTTCTTCTCATTATTTCCATAATGGCTCAGGCCAGGGGAGAGCAGCAGCTTTAGGCACTGTGCAAACAACAGACAATCCCTGACAAAAGCAGAAAGCTCTAGTGTTGTTCAAAATAATAGTGAAATCATCCCTGAGAGTATCCCCGCTCTTCCTTTAAAATATTCATTCCCAGCCATTAGAAAGCTACTATTAAATGAAATGTGCTATCCTTCTGGGTTTTTTGGCAGTGTCCTGGGTACAGAGACAAGGGGGTGGAGCTTTTAGCCCCGTCCATTCTATACTGCACACTCTCTTCAGGAAGTGTTTTATTTGTTTGGTGGTGAATACCCACCTTTGTGGGTAAAAATCTCTATCTCTCTTTTCCGCACTCTTTTATGAATATTCTTGTGGTTATTGGGATTTTTCAATAAATTTGGGTTCTGACCTATAATTCCTCCCAGTGTTCCTCCATTATCAGAAGAGGTGGGGGGGGGAAAGGGGAGCAGCTTTGGGTGGGTTTAATTTCTCAGCTGGGTTCTAAACCAGCCCACAGAGCTGAGTGTTGTGCACTATTCCTTCCTCAACACCTCAATTCCAGCTACTTTTAGTAATGCCATTGGAGCCACAGCAGGTGAATCCCCACAGCTCCTCCCTTGCATCGTTTCCCTTCCTCCTTAATCCATTTGGGGGATTTTCCATATTGAGCCATCCTAGAGAAGTTTGGGATGACCACTGTGGCCTAGAGGGGCAAGATTTGGGGCCTTGGATGGTAGTATAGCATGGGGCTGGCACCCAGGACAGACCTACAGGATCAGAAATAAGTCATGGAATAGGAGGGAGCATGGCAGGGGGGTGGAACCAGATGCTCTTTATGGTCCCTTCCAGCCCAGGCCATTTTTTACAGTGGTTCTAGGATTTCCCAGTGTGGGAGCTGGAGGACAGAAGTGGAGGTGAGACCTCCCTGGCCCTCAGAGCTGCAGACGCCAGAGCAGGATCTCCTGGTCTTGGGCAGCAGGAATTTGCTCCCTCCATGCCTCCCCATATCCCTGCTTCATCTTCCTTCTGCAGCACATCACCCACCTGCAGAGCAGGCCAAAAAAGTCCTAGGAGTCTTTTCCACCCTAAACAATTCTATGATTCTGTTGATTGTATGATAATGGACATCCAGGAAGGTCTCCAGTCTCTCCTTTTCCCTGGTAATAATTCTGGGAGCTTTAATTGCATTAAAGCTGTTTGAGATTTTTGTCTTGTAATTTAATATTTCTTTGAATAGGGATGGAAGAAAGGGGGGGACGACATAGTGAGGGAACTTGAGGATGTGGAATTTTCAAAAACTGGGCTCTGTCCCTGGTTCAGGAGGTATTCTCTGGCCAAGACAGCACTCTTCACATCTTTGGGAAGACAATAATATTTCTGGCTGGTAGAGGAACCCTTAATTGATCAATATATGGAAGACACTACATTAATGCAAAGTTATTGTCCCCAGAAAATAAAGAAAAGCTAAAAATAGTGTAGTACATTTTGACAGAGCTTTTGTTATTTTCTTTTTATGCTCAGTTCCTTGGAGTCTGTCTTTTTTCTTGTCAGAGAAGCTTAATTACCATTTTCACTTTCATTTCATTCCTGGGGCCAGGTTTTGGTGCTCTGTAGGCAGCCACTAATTGCTCAGTCCCCCCATGAGATGAAGGCTTCTTGGTGCAAGGAGCACTGCAGGTATGGATGGAACAGACCCTGCTCTGGATGGAGGCAGGGAATTAGAAAACTCTTTATGGCAAAGCAGAGCTCCAGGATCCCAGCCATAAAGAAAGGGAAAGGCTTGCTGAGGCAGCTTCCCCCACTTTTTAATGCTTTCATTTGGACCAAAGCTCTTAAACTGCTTTGGTTTCTGTTGAAGCGATCCTGGGGTTGAAGAAAGGTCCTCAGGTCTGTGTCCCCAAGCTGCCGGATGCCCACCTCCATAGGTTCCCATTAGTGTGCCTAGCAGAGAGGCTGCACGGAGGCAGGGAAGAAGCTGAGTAAGGAAATTCAACCTCCAGGTTGAACCTCAGTGGAGCATTGTCGGAACCCAGGACATTCCTCTTGCCTTATCCTGGAGGACTCCAGACCCTGCCAAGGGGATTGGAGACCTTGGCACAGAGCCCAGGACACCTGTGCCTTTGATTTTGACCCATGGAAAAAAACAATTACCAACCTTTATATGAAGAATTACAAGTCAAGAGAGTTTAAGTAGAATAATAGTTAGTTTGTCCGGGGGTGAAAAATAGATTTTTGGGGTTTTAGAATGAAGATTCAGGAGGCAAGATGGAGGAATCTGGGAGTTTCCAGCCTTTCTCCTTCTTCTTCTTGGCCTCCATCTTCTGCTGTGATGGTGGCACTTTTGGATTGGTTTAAGGTAGAAGCTCACTGTCTAACATAGGTGATGGATATTGGAAAATTATTGTAAATAATGTACACATAGTTTTTAGTATAAAAAGATAACACCACCCCAAGAGCAGCCAGTGTGCCTCAACCCAACCTGCCAGACAGACCTTGGTGGGTCGGAGAAAGAATGTTACAGATAACAGCAAATAAACAACCTTGAAAACCAGAACAGAAGAATCCTGACTCCTCCTTCAGCTGCTGGGCTGGGGAAAGAGACTTGAACATCTCAGAGTCACTGTGACCAACAGAGATTTTGAGAGAGCATGAGAGTGACCAGCTGTAGAGGGCAAACAGAAAACATCGAGTTCTCTATCCTTCCTCCCACTTTTTTCTTTTTTTTTTTTTAAGTATATAAATGTTACATAAATTTATCTCTAAATAAATTTTGTATAGTTAATACCAAAATTATACAGATAAATTTTATCACACTTTTATAATGTTGTGTGAATTTAGCACACAAAATTTCTGAACGTCTGTGAAGGTTTCCGTGGCAGAGGAGGTATCTGGGGAACAGGACTGGAGGAGGAAGAGGAGGAACAGAAACTGGAGCAGGAAGAGCAGAAGGTCTACCCCCTTCCTCCTGCCAGCCTGGTTTCCACGTTCCTTCTCACCAGATGGGCTGCAAGTGTGGGGCACACCTGGTACCTTGCCAACACTGCCTCTATCAGGAGCAGATTCAGAAGCAAGGTAACAGGATCAAAATTTCTGAGGATGAACAAGTGGCTTGGCTCCCCTCCTCTGGCTGGGAGGGGAAATCCAACCTGATGGGTGGAGTCCCCTCTTAAATCTAAATAAGTAACTCTGGGAGGGAAGCCCAAGCTCTGTACCCTGGATATCAGCGTTAACACTTCCCCCTGTCATGGCCCATATTCCCAAGCAGCAGCATGAGGGATGAAAAGAGAATTTAGTGGGGCCAGGGCAGTGCCATTTACCCTTTGGGCATGGCCCCTGTTTATTCATGCAGTGCTGGGGGCTGCCAGGAGCATAAAGATGGTGAGACTCAGCAGACAGCGTTTTATTTCAGCATTTGAGACAATCTCTCCACGTTTGTTGCAGCAAACACCTCTTGACTTGGAAATACCAAGCAGCTTTGGCAAAGACCTGAGATCGGGGAGGTTTTGGGGGTGGGATGTGCCTTCCCTTCATTTTCCTGTCAGCATTGCCCCACGGCAGTGTTGGCACTGGAAGCTGTGAGCAGTGGGATGGAGGAGCTGTCTTCATCTGGAAAACAACACCATGAAAGTTTTAACAGCACCATTAACAATTATGCATGGGTGATTGCTCTGTGCTGAAGAAGCCGTGTGGAGCAGCATTGTCTGCCTGTGAATTCCTCAGGTTTGAATCTCTGTGGCTGAGCACTGTTCTGCACACAGAAAGGCTGAAAACTTTGCTCCCTCCAAGCTCCTGCGACTGGTTTGGTGGTAGGGGAGCATATTAATGCTGCCACCTGGTATTCCTGACACATCTGAGGGCTCATATTGCGGTACAAAACTCCCTGGGGAGGGAATGGATGAATGGGCAGATAAAAATGATCAAGGGATCTGTAATTCACATGTTTGAAGCAGGGTTCTCATTTTGCTGGCTTTGTTCTCTGCTAGGCATTTGTAAAGATAATTCTTTCTGAAAATGGAACCTCCTTTGACATTTCTGAAAGCTCCCACACCCAGAGCTTGCTCTGTTCCTTGGCTTTTAGAGGCAACCACAGCAACTACAAATGAATGAAACCCCACAGATCTTTAGATCCCTCCAGTGACCAGAGCTTTAAACCTAAAAGCCCCTTGGTCTAGACATAAATGCTTTTGCTTTATCCCAAAATTGGCTCCTGCAAGAACAGAAGATGAAGTGTTTGTCCAAGCACTGGTGCCTCTCAGAGTGATGATATAAATTAGTTTGATGATAAAAATTAGTTTGATGATATAAATTAGCTTGATGACATAAATTAGTTTGATTATATAAATTAATCTGATGGCATAAATTAATTTCTAGCACGCGTGTGCCTCTGATACCTGCTGAAGCCCTGACAGAGGCTGGGTGCAACCTATCTGAAACAGATGGAGAATTTCTTAGCTCCTAATTCTTCAGGGACAAATAGCAGCGCTTCTCTCTGTGCCTTTAGCTGTGGGACTCCCAGTACTGGGCTTGAGTCTGATTTTTCCCTCAGCTTGGGGGTGAAACCAAAAACTGCTCAGTATTTCCAGAGCATAAATCCAGCAGTGTGGTTAGGAACACCTCTGTGATTGCAGTGTCAGTTTTAGAAAAGAAGAAATTCTTCTTGTGGGTTTTTCCTTTTCTGCCTGTGTGTTTTGTTTGCTGTTTCTTTGGGTTTTGCTTTGTTTTATGATTATTTTTTTTCCATTAAGATAGCTAAGGAGCTCTTTGAACTACTGCCCTCAATATGGCTTTCCAAAACTGAAGTATGAACTAGGTACTGGAGTGTGGTTTTCACCCTTGACCCTCAGAGCTGCTCTCAACCACCTCTGGCTTTGACTTTTTATGTTCAGGATCAAACCCAGAAGCAAAATAAAGAAGATTTAGGCTATCTTTTGCCAGCATACCTCCCTCCCAACAGCCTGGGTGTTATAAAGTAGAAGTGAACCGAAGTAGGACTGAAGCAGGAATTGGAGGAAGTGAATGTGGATTTTCCAAGCCTCTGGCAGTGCAAGCAGCAGGTTCTGCATATTTATTGATTACCATGTGCTGTGCATCCTAGGAGGGGGGGATTCAGAGCTTAAGGTGGGAGTATTTATTGTGTCTGGTTCAGAAGTCAGCATGAATAAATATGAAGCAGTGGAACGCAATTGGACTGCTGACAAGTTATTTTGACTTGCTTACATGCAAGAGGAGGGAGAGAAGGAAGGAGGGAGAGGAAAAGGGAGGGAGCCAGGCCGGGCTGTGAGCCCTGCACAGGGACAGAGGGGCTGAGGGCTTGGTGAAGAGCACATTGGAAGGGACACAGAAGGATCTTCAAGTCCAGCTCTAAAGTGAATGGCCCATATGGGATTGAACCCACAGTCTTGGCATTATTAGCACCCTGCTCTGACCAGCTGAGCCAATTTCAGGGTCATTTGTCACTCTAATGAATAAATCGGGCTCTGGATCCATGGGAAGCCTTGGTAATTATTTTTACTCGTTTTCGTTTGTTTTCTTTTGGCATCTTTTTGGCATGAAAATAAATTATAAAACATCTATCAATAGAGGAAAGTTGTAAAGGAGTCAATTTTTTTTTAAATATTTTGTCTAACATGAAGAAAAAGAGTCCTTCCATTTGGATTACATACACAATGTATGGGCTTTCATTCTGCTCTGAAAGGATTTGCTTGGGGAATACGAAATATTACATACCAATTGCTTGTGATAAATTTAATCCTCTCCCCAGCAGCAGCATTAGGGGCCTAATTTGGATTTACAGCAAAGCCTAGATAGCAATTTCTTTTAGTGCAGCAGCATAAACAGCCCCTCATGTGAATGAGAATCAGGACCATTGTGTCCCCAAAAGTATCAGAGGACATTTGTGAGAGCCAAGAATTTAATTCACTAACATCTTCATTTTCTTAAGGATATGTGGGGGTGTGCTTGTCAGATCTGAAGCTGGACAAAAGAGCCCCAGAACACTTCAAATCGGCAGCTGGGAAGGTGAGTGGGGGTGTCTGGAGTCCTGAGGCTCTTTCAGGGAATAGGAGGCAGTGACTTTTAGGAGGCAGGATCTCCAGGATCCCTGCCCCATGCCCAGCTGCCTTTAGTGGATCCCTGAGACAAGGTCTGTGGGAAGTTGCAGCTCCCAGGGAAAAAAAATGAACTTTTGTGCAGTGTAAAGCAGCATCTCCATGGGATTTGCCACTGCCTTTCTAAATATGCATGCAAATAAATAAATAAAGATGTGCAAAGCCCACTGGTCACCACCTCCCTGATCCTACCTGTGGCAGGCTCCAGTGCCTGCAGGACCAAGCCCTGAGCTCTGCTGTGCTGTGCTGGGAGTAGCCAGGCTCTGAGGACGTTCTGGAGGCAAGACTTGTCAGGAAAGGTAATATTTTTTATGGGAGCAATTCACAGATGTGAATAAAAGGGACAAGCTTTTAGAGCTCCCAGGTCCTTCTTCATGTCTGAAATAGGAGCAGCAAGAAACAAGCCCGGGAAGTGCAACTCATAACTCTGGACACTGAGCATCAGGGCCTCGATAGAGATGTTGTTTCTACAGCACTTTATAATTCTTATCCCCTCCTCTCAGCTTACAGCTCCTTGTTAAACCAGCAATAAATTACCTGCTGCTCTCATTTTCTCTCTCCCTCTCTTTCCCAGAGGACTGAATGACTTTTTTACTTCTCCTCGTGCTAAAAATGTTCCTCCTCCACTTCCTGGGTACCAAATACCTTTCCTCACCCAAGGTGTCACCAAGTTAATGAATCAAATTAAAGCCTAAAAATTAAATTGAGCAGTTATTCTCAGTTTGTACTTAGGGCTGCAGCTTGCATTTATAACCCAGACCCAAAGACAGGCAGGTGTGTGTGCCTGAAAATCAGCTTGTTTCACACTGAATACATCAATTGCTTTAATAAAATGTACTATGCTTAAATTCACTTTGTGCCACCCAAACAAAGCAGGCAGAATTCCCATGGTGATGGAGAAACTGGCAGCCACACTTGGAACCTTTTCTGGCATGCAGGGCTGCTCTATGATTTTTTTGGGTCTGTGGGGTTTTGGTGAGGGTGATCAGCCCCTGGGGTGGGCTGTGAGTTACTCCTGCATTTTTTTTTCCTTCAGAGCAACCTGTTAGGGACAAATTTAGCTCTGTGTGTTTAAAATAAATAAAGAGCACTTGACGTGAGGAGTCACCACCTTGTTTCAGTTCAATCAGATATCTCTCTCACTGAAAATACTTGAGGGAGCCTTAAGTTTCATTTCAGAAATCTTAAAAATATTTATATGATTATTATTTTGGTTTAGCTACCGAACTGGAAAAATTATTTTTTTGCACAGCTCTGAGTAAGACAGAAAGATACTTATTTAAATACTTTGATTAATTATGCCTCTATTCCCAGCTGAACAGAATGGGAATTCCAAGTCAAAAGAAAATATTGCTTCTCTTTTCTTCACCACTTTGGTAAAAGGCTTTGAATATGCATGTATTCCCTTCCACTAGGGTAAGGCTTCTGCATCCTGCTGGGAGCTGCTTCATGACATTAGAGTCATTTACATTTTGTCTGTCCCATGCCTACTAGCCAGGTTTCAGTAGTATATTAATATTAAACAAAAATAATTGCACTGCTTTTCCACCCTCACCCTGTGATTTTCCACACCTCTTGCCCTCATTCGTAAATGTTTCATTGCTGTTGGCCTGCCTGGGAATCTGGAACAAGAGAGAGGGAAATGAAGGGTGCAGATTTGAATACTGATAAGAGTTCAGCTGAAAATTGCAATGTTTTGGTTAATAACAGAAGTGATTCTCCTTGGAAAGGTGCCTGTGCTGCTCTTCCCCTGCGGTGGTCGTGGGTCCTCTGCTGCAGCCTCTTTTCCCCTGTGCCAAAGGGGCAGGAGGGAATCTCTCAGAGATGTGCAGCACACTGGGTTTTTTTGCACAGCACACCGTCATATTTTCTAGAAAAATCCCTTTGCCCAGGATTTTTCTCCTGGGAATCTGAGAAGCCTCAGAGAAAAATGAAAGCAATAATTATCTGATTTGCTTCTCCTGTGTTTTGCTGTTTTGGAATGTGGTTGGACATTGTTTACCAACAGATGGTTGTTTCATTGGTTTCATGTGAATTGTTTTTGACTTCTTGACCAATCAAGGCTAAGCTGTGTCAGGACTCTGGAAGGAGTCACAAGTTTTCATTATTATCTTTTTACCCTTCTGTAAGTATCCTTTCTGTATTCTTTAGTATCGTTTTAGTATAGGATTCTTTTATATAATATAGTATCATAAAATAATAAATAATAATAAAAATAATAAACTAAGAACATGGAGTCAGATTTATCATTCTTCCCTTTGACAGGGGTCCCAAAAATACAACACACCTGGGATGGGATCAGTCGGGCCTGGATCAGGGAAGTTCTTTGGAAGCTTTTTCGGGATGGAAGAAGGAATAAAAATTCAAGAAGTGCAGATGGAAGAGCTCTACCCAGCTGTTGGCACATCTGGCTGTGCTCCAGTAGTTTGTCCTGCAGGCAGTGGGGCTCCCCAGGGAAACAAGAGTCCATCTCTCATGCAGGAATGCTAAAGCTCTGCTTGCCTCCTCCACTGGCTTTAAAACACATCTCAAATGACAAATGGCCAATCGATACAGGTATGGCTTTCTATCTTTCTATTTTAATTTTTTTTTTGATCAATAGATGTTGCAGCTGTCTGCTGTCAAAGATGTGATTCACTGTGACTCTTACAAAAGCTGAACCATTCTGAACCATTTCTGTTCTCCTTATATAGCATTTGAATTTCCCCTGCAGCAGCTGCTCAATGATTGACCATTTCTCACAATTGGAGTTTTTTCCACACAGAAAAGTGTCTTAAAGCCCTGCACTCCCTTCTGGCCCCAATCTCGGTGATATTCCTGCATGTGCACAATTGTACATTTTTAGTGATTGGATGCAGAGGAGCAGGCTGTTGTCACAGAGATCTGAGAGAGAGCAGAGAGTTGTCATGGAAGAAAACACATTATTATGGCTTTTGTTTTCAGCATTGACTAGCCAAAACTCCTAGGGTGGCATGAAAGAGCATCACCAGCTGCTTACAGCCCTCAGTGCCTGTGGAATATTGCCAGGAGAGCAAATTTCCTGCTTACTGCCAGGCAGCTCTGCTGCTTTAACAGTTACAGGAGCAGGAATTGCTTCTTTTCCTTGAGGAAAATGGGCATTGATAAGTACTTGGCAAGAAAAATGCCACTTTATTTTCTGGACATGATTAATGGAGGGTGACTGCAATAAGCCTTGGCTCTCCTCAGAGAGAGATGTCCCTCCACGAGAGAAATGCAGTGAAACAGAGGGAACAGAATGACAGACAGAGGAGGGTGTCCTGTGTGAGCAGCTCACAAACCCTCCTGGTCCATCCTTTTCACCTGCCAGACAAATTGCAATCATCAGGCACCAGGCAAAAATGACATTTTGTGACACTGAGCACCTGTAGCCCCCCTGTCACACAAGAAGTGACAAGAAAACCACAGACTTGCAGTGGTTCATTGCATCCCTTGCAGGGTTTTGGCCCCACACTCCTGCCTTTCTTTCCAGAAAAAAACAAACATGAGATGCTGTGGTTTTATTTGAGGAGCCCAAGAAAAAGGCCACTAATAAATATCCCATAAGAAAGAGGATCTCTTATTCACAATAAAAAACCCCATCAGACCCACAGCCTTTCCTCCCCACTCCCTCAGGGCAGGGAGGCACTTGAGGAAACACTGATGGGATCAGGTGGAGTGAGTGGCTGGCTATAAATGCACAAATCCTTTAAAGAGTTGAGGAAAAGGGCCCATGGGGTACCTTTTTATAAATGTGTAGTGGTCCTGTACATCATTAAATGAGTCTATTTTAGCAATTTCAGTGTAAATTTTGAAGGCTCCAAACAACTGCAAGTGTGACATTTGGTAGGATTTTGCACCACTCAGGAGCAAGCCTGAGAGGGACTTCATGGTTCTGCTGGTCTGCTTCCTATCTCAGAGCTGGGAAAGTAAACAGGCTGAAGAGTGAATAGACAAATAATTCTGAATTTGGTACTGATCCCTCTGGGTCTTTGTGCTGGTGGGGCACAGATGGGCTGCCAGACAATTTCAGGTTCAGCACTGATCTCTGCAGACCTCCATAAGCTAGGTAAATAATTTCAGTTTCTCTGCTGATACCCCTGAGTAAACAGATAGATTCACTTTCTGGCCCAGCCCCTCCAGCAGGCCAGGGGATAAGCAAACACAGGGACAATTCAGGTCCTGCTGTGAACTCTCGCATCCTTGCAAATTTAGAATTTGGATGCGAGCAGATCTTGCTCTTCACCCCCTCCCTTTGCTGAAGTGGAGTTACAACTTCAGCTGTCAAGTTTGATTTTAAAAACTAAACTTCATCCCATCTTGTACCAATGTAAATCAACCATGCTGAGAATGATTATCTTTATTTTAAGAACTGCTAGTTTTTTGAGAGATTTGGTTGAAAACGGAACCACATCTCCTCTATTACTTCTAGCTCTCCTTTAAGAATGCTTAGACACAATATAATTGTGTACTTGCAGCAATTCCCTCTTTTATTTAACACCCAAATATAGTGATGCTAATAATATGAGACATCAGATTCAGTTTCCTATTTTTGGGGTTTCTTTCTGGTTTTGGTTTTTTGGGGTTTTTTTTTGCTACCCTCCTCCCATTGATGCTGGGGAGGAAATCCCTGACTCCTGCTCCAGCCTCAGCCCATCTTTACAGTCCCAGATGTGAAGTCCCAGATCTGAATCTGCCTCCCTGTCCCTCAGAGCTTGGCTCAGGACAGTTTATGACTGAGGGGTCCCAACAGCCTCCCAGGAGCTGTAATCTGCTCCTACTGCCCCTTTTTTATTCTTTTATGTTTTCTTAAAGAATATCTGTTCTCTTTTAAAATAGCTAGTGAAAAACATTGCATTAAGTGACAAAAATCCAGATTATTTTGCCCTAGGACTGTGGGATCTGTGGTGACCTCTACACACTGCAATTTGACCTTATGCCCCTTCCCTTTTTTTTTTTTTTTGGGAGGAATTCCCTGCAGGCATTTTTCAGTCTGTCTTTTTGGAAGGAGAATAATGGGTAGGACAGAGTTGAAGTACACAGTACTTTCTGGGATGTCTCCTGACATCCTGACTCAGGTGGTCTTGATTCAAGAGGTTAATTAATTATTATAAATTATTAATTTATTTATTATATACTGGTTATTTATTAATCAATTATTAATTAAAATATTGGTTTAACCAGTTATTAATTGAAAAATAAATATCTAGAAAAGGTGAGGTGTGACTGTGTTCACAGGGGTCTCAGGTTGAGGGAAGAGTTGAGGATCTGACTCGATGTTTCAGAAGACTTGATTTATTATTTTATGATATATATTACATTAAAACTATACTAAAAGAATAGAGGAAAGGATTTCATCAGAAGGCCAGCTAAGAATAGCAAAAGAAAGAATGATAATAAAATCTTGTGGCTCGGACTCTCTGTCCAAGCTAACTCACTGTGATTGGCCATTAATTACAAACAATCACATGAGACCAATCCCAGATCCACCTGTTGCATTCCACAGCAGAAGATAATCATTGTTTATATTTTGTTCCTGAGGTCTCTCAGCTTCTCAGGAGGAAAAATCCTAAGGAAAGGATTTTTCATAAAAGATGTCTGTAACAGTGAGGTCTTTTCTGTATCTTCTGGATTTGGGGCATCCACAGAACCTCCTTTTCCTGCCTGATTCCCAAGGCTTAACTCTGTCCTGTCTTGACTCTGGGGACTGGGTCTTTATGACTAACAATCAGATGAGTTTATTACATGCCAGTGATGCAGTGAAATTTAATTAATTTGTTTGTTCTGCTTCTCAGAATGAGAAATAGCCATGGCAGAAATGTGAATGATGCCACCACTCTGGTTGCCTGTCAGCAGATAAATGCAATCTCAGGAGGTTTCCAGGTCACACCATCCTTCCTTGCCCCCCCTGGGCTGCAGAGGGTGACAGGACACTCCCACAGACAGAGGGAGGATGCTCCACCTTCCCTGGCAGAGTTGGGTGTGCACAGCCTGGATGGAGAGGTTACCTCTGTGTCCTGAGGAAACCTGCAGGAGGGACCACGAATGGAAAGCCGGAGAGCTGCTGAGGATTCTGGCAAGTTTAGCAGGATGAGACCCTGGTGTGTTTCTGATGTGAGTGGGAATTCAAAAAGAAAATCCCAGGAGGAGTCAAGTGGGAAAGGTCACCACTGAAATGGTTTTACTCCAGCTGTCAAATTCTCCTCAATAAAGAGCATCTAATAGCTTTTTCCCAGAGGAGTGGAAATCTCTGTCCTTATATTCATCCTAAAGAGGACAGCTTGATAGCTGTGAGAGTTGGCAGGCTGTGACTTGAAGGTATTTGGCACAATTGAAACACCAAGTCCATCTGCAGGCCATTAAGTACCACTGGATGTTGGATGTCAGTCCTAGGTAAAAGTTCCTTTTCTCTTTTGTTCAGGTTCTTTTGGAAGAGAGAAAGTGGTGCTGGCACCAGGAATTTCCTTCAGTTCTCTAGCTTTCCATCACATTTGCTGTTTTGTCTGCTGCTTGTTCCTTCTCTTTCTCTGCCACACATATCAAGACATTTTTCTGCTCATCAGTGTTCTCTCATCCTTCTCCCTGGCCCCTAGGCACAACTTTCTCCCCATAACTGGGCAGACCCACTGTGATCACATCTGACCTCACTTTTTGGATTGTCCACAACCTTGGCATCTCCCATCTGTGTTAAACAAGACACACACTAATGGTTTTCCACTGGCTCATCCATTGAAGGGGGTTTATCTGTGCACCAGGGGCTTGCTCCTCCACTTTTTCACCTGAAACAGCAATAACACTGCAGGCTCTGGAAGTTTTGGAGCAGAGTGTGAGATTTGGTGGTTGGGGAGGAGGGCAGAGAGAGAGAGAGATGACTGGCAGATCATGGAAATGTGGGTGGGGATTGCCTGAATTTCCCTTAATTTTGAAATTGAAAAAGAAGCAACACATGAAGCCAAAAGGAGGTGGATGCAAAACCTATCAGGACATGAACATCATCCAGCGTGGGTGGTGAGGCTCCAGGTGCAGAATTGTAAAAGCCATGTGCTTGTATGGTTTTCAAGGGAAGAAGGGAATGGATGGAGGAGAAATCCTTTCAGGGTGAGTAAATATGCAGACACCATTTATGGACAAGGAGCCAGGCTTAAGGGGGCTGAGACAGAGCCCCAGTTAAACTACAGCAGTTTTATGGAATGTAATGACATCTTTGGGTGCTGTCTGCTGGTACAGGGCTCACCTCCCAGGAGAGGGGAAAAGTTTCCAGGAAAACGGGGGTTCCTGGAAGATATTCCAGCCCTGGCTCCAGACAAGCCTTTTGTGGCTGTCAGGCCATAGCCAAAAATTCAACAGTGCAAAAGAGTAGTGAGGGAGAGGAGTGAACTGCAGTGATTTCAGCTGTCCAAGAAATTAACTCAGAGTAGACACTACAGTTCCAGGAAAGCTGTCAGCAAGCAATGAAAGCAAATAGGGATTTTGTTTAAGAAAAAAAAAGTTTTCTGTTATCTGAGAGAGGAAATGCAATCAGTTTAGAAGAGAATGACAGAAGATCTTTTTTATATCTGACCTCTAAAAGCCCTGGAGTACATTGGCTAAGGAAGATTTAATTGTGTGCCAGCAGCACTGCTGGTACAGAGTTAAGAAATTTCACCTGGGCCTGGGAGAACTCCTATAGCAGATTAAAGATAAAGGGATTAAAAAAAAGAAAACAAGCAAGCAAGCAAAAAAATCCGTCAACTAAATAACCAAAAAAAAAAAACCCAACACTTTTCTGACACTGTGTTTCTGGAATTTTAACAGCATCATAACAGAAAAGAAAGCAACCCCACAAGCTTCTTGTACTTTAATGAAATTACAAGAAATGGTAATCGTGATCTAGAATAAATAGGTAGGAGTGGGGACTGCCTAAACTGCTGAAGTAGAAAGTTTTGTTTTATTGCTCATGAACAGAGTATAAACTGTCAGTAGTGACAATCCGAAGAGCAGCATGAATAATGAAATTTTCTTGAATTAATTTCAAGGAATCTTGATTGAAATTAAACCTCAAAGTTCTGTGAGGAAGCTGTTGTGCTAGCCCAGGAAGCAGAATAGTTTGGTGAGTGTTTTAAAAGTGATGAGTGAGTGTGACAGGATGCTTCAAACCAAAGGCCTTCTGCAAGATGCAACCCAGCAGTGTATTTTAGACTGAATCTTGGGCATTACTTAAAGAGGGAAAACTGGTTGGTTTGGTGCCAAGATACATCTGGAGGTCTTTGTTTCACAAGACACACAGCCAAATTCTGGCATCCATTCTCCAGAAGACTGCAAGGAGCTGCTTCCTGCCCAAAGTTCTTCATTTGGGGCAGAAGGTAGTACTTACTAAAAAAAAAAGCAAAAATACCCCCAAAAAAACCCAACCAAAACCAGCTGAATCTGCCCACAATATAAACAGATTTTACCAAAAAAAAAAAAAAAGGAAAAAAAATTATTTGTTATTGATGAGATGGAGGAGCAATCTCTGTATGGGGAGGAAACACTGTGATGTGATGCTGAACTTTCTTACAAAGCAACCACCCTTAAAGGAAATCCAATGGAAGAGATGGCGTGGGAACAAAAAGGGCAATTACAGGTGAAAATCATGGCTTGGCACATTAAAAGCATGCTAGGACCACACAGGTATCCAAGGCAGGCATAATGATGTGAGGCACCTGGAATGGGGCAACCATAGAGAGCAGAATGTGAAATGTGCCTGAGGTGAGGTCTGGTGATGGTGGCATTTGTGAAAATGGCCTTGGATAAGAGCAAGGAAGATCACAGCAGTCCCTCCAGCATGGAGAAGGAAAAGGGAAAGCTGGGAGCTCTGCAAATGCTGTGCTGGTTTTTGTCATTTGAACAGAAATGAGAATAGGTAACTTAGTTGGGAAAAGAAGTTTGGCATTCTGTTTTCTCAGTAAAAGAAAAGCTTATGGCTTTCCATCTACAAAGCACTGTAGCAAGGGATTGGTGGTCTTTAATCATGGTATTCACTGGCCAGCAGGGGCAGTTTTAGGGAATATAGGATGTGCTTGATCTTAGAGCTGTCACTGAAATGCAAACCCCTTGGCAGAGGATGGAGGAGAGCCCAGGTTCCAGTAAATAAAAACGGTGATGTCTTGGATGTTCCCATATCAATGCAGCCTTATAAAGAACTGGATCATTAGCTGTGATATTACTGAGGAAAGCTGAACACCACTGTAGTGTTCTCTTATCAGAAAGGTGATATTTCAGTTCATTTAACAGTGGGGATGTGTACTTTGCATTACACTGTTGTGGCAAAAGCAGAAGTGCTCATTAACTTTCCTGGGAATCAGATGCTCCTTCTGGATAAATATGCCTGTCACAGCTTTACCAGATCATTATGAGGGGATGAGCTGTCCTGGAAAATTTGCAGCAGGTTAAATTTGAATTTAGGCAGGATAATCAAGACATGAAACCTTAACAAGTGAAAGAATTGTGAAAAGCAATGCACAGTGGCTGAAGGTTCACAGACAAAACAGGATCTGTGAGCAAAAGGGATGTTCTGCATGTCTTGGAGCCATGATGAACCATTTGTCAAACAAAGGAGGTCACCTGGCAGGCACACAGAAGATGGAAATGTGGAACAGATCTCTCATCTGTGCATGGTTTTTTAGCAAAACAGACCAAAATGGTTTTTAGCAGTCAATCCACAGCAAAATGTTGGCATCTTAATAATAAAACCTTTCTGGAGAGAGGAGCAGAAATTACCTGCAATTTACAAACACAGCACAAGTGGTTGACAGAACTGAGACCTCCACACAGCAGATTGTCTAGGGAAGGAGCAGCAGTCTGCACCCAGACACAGAACTGGGGGAAAATGGAAAAAAAAATCCTGGGCAGCAGCCGTGCCTGGATTCTGAGTAATCCAGAGGGTTTGGGTTTCCACCCTTAGAGGAGAGGGAGCTGCTGCTGTCATGGAGCCATGGCTGAAGGCAAGTGCAGCATTCCATCACTGTGGCATGAGATTTTTACAGCTGGGTTGCTTTGTTAGGTCTGGGAGGGTGCTGGAGATACCAGCAGAGAGAGAGAGAGTAGGAAATGCAGCTCTGGGAGAAAACTATTCATCCTTCTGCACAGAAACCATAGAGTTCTAGTGGGTAACCTGGCTCTGTCTGCTTGAATTTCCTGTGTCTGGGGCTTCCCTGAAATAACAGGGTCCTTCTCTGAGGGAATGACTGACAGTAGCAAATGGATATATTGGATTTCAGAAAATAAAATCAAAAGGTGGGGTCAGGACTCTGGGCAGACTGCATTTTAAGAGTTGGTTATTTTTTGTGATGCTGTTAGATGTCTTTGGCAAGCTCATGACCTCCAGGTAGAGTCACAAATCAGAATTAATTCATTTCCTCCTTCCCTTTCCATTTATCATGTATGTAAATCTCCTGTTAAGAGACGAGGCTTATTTCTGCCCCCTTTGAAAAATATGAAAATTGTAGCAGCTAATAAGTTGTGAAGAGTCCAATCCCTGTAAGCATTCCTGGCATTGCTCAGAAAACTGGAGTTTTTAAGCTTTGAAGGGACTATAATTGGCAGAATGTCATGATTAATTTTGTTTGGTGGAATCCTTTGTGCTTTGTAGGTATTGCAGTGTATGAACTGGTGCCTTCAAGTCTGCAGAGGCTGATGTCATAGTGCACTGCAATTAGCTGATGTTTTTAAAAGGAAGGAACTTCCATTTAAAGAAAATGGAAGTGGAGGTGGAAGAAGTGGAAGTGTGAGTTACTTAGAATACTTATCATAAAACAACAGAATTAACTGAACTTGATCAAGACTCCTTTTAAAAATCACTGTATTGGTCCTGTTGGCTGTGAAAAGTGGCAGCAAAGATTTTGTAAGAATAGCCATTGACCTCAAATCTTTGACCATGTGGACATTAAAAGTAAAGCATGTTTCTTGACAAGAGTCATTCCCTATATAAAAAAAGATCTTACTACTAAATTATTTCTTTCAGTGCTACACAAAAACTTAATGCAGGTTTGTTTCTCGGTTAAGACGCCAGCTCAAATACAATTATCGTGATTTAACAAAAACACAAGTCGAGGCTTTGTCTCAAAATACCCAGAAATGTGCCAGTTAGGAGCTGCATGAAGAGATGGGAGGTGAAATCTTGAAGGCACTGCCATGCCCGTTGTGTCCCTGCATGGATTTGTAGGGAAGCGGGGCCGCTCCATCTCCTGCTCTGCTGAGTTTCCACAGAACAACCCCGCCAGAGTTTGCCTTGTCCAGGCTGGCTCCTGGCTTCTGCAGGGAATGTGTGTGCTCGGTGCCAGGCACAGCAGTTTCACACTGCTCTGTGCGTCCTGGCACGGGTGGCTGTGGGTCAGCAGCCGTGTTTCTGTGATTCCCCGTTTCTGCGGGAGAAAGCATCCCTTGAGCCGGGGCAGAAAACACACACTCCTTCAAACGGGCAGGGGGGCAGCTTGCTCGGGTTTTTGCTCAGGTGAAACGCTGATTTTTGACAAAGGTGTTCTTTCTGTTTACAACGATGGCTCTGAGAATCTGCGCTGCTGCCTGAATCCCAGTGGAGGATGCCGAGGAACGCGTTCCTCCTGTTTCTATGGAAACTCCTGCTGGGGGTGGGGGCTGCGGGACAGCAGGCGAGGAACAGGGAGAAGCAAAATAAAAACCAGAACAAGTCGCTAACAAAGTAATTCTTAATTCTGTGCCGTTTGCTGACATTTGTCATTGAAGATTTTTGTATCACTGGGATGGCTGCAAGGCAGCGTCCCTAAATCCAGAGGCAAAGATGATTTGAACAATGCAATGCTGGACTCGCAGAGACAGCTCAGTGCTAATTGTTCTCCCTCCAGTGACTTCAGGAGCACCAGATTGGAGCCTCTAATTTCTGACATGCCCATAAGAATAAATGTTATTAAATTTCTGGGATGGAGTCTGCTACCAAGTGCAACTTCACTTTTCCTTGGCTCTGCTGGGGAGATCTCTGTGGCTGAGCCCTTCTGAGAAATGATGCAAGGCTCTGGAACTGTAAATATGTATTTTTGAACCTCTGCATCTTGTGTAGAAATCCTGGTTTGCAGAGCAGCTTTATCATCAAATCTGAGGATGGCCAAACTTCTATTTCAGGAATTAGCTAAGGCTCTGGTCAGCTGGAGTTTGAATCATTAAGAATGCTGGAAGATGCAGGAAAGCTTTTGAGATATCCAAAAGGCACCCATAGATTAGATACCAATTGGTTCGTCTGATCCTTCTGGGCTCCCCAAAAGCCTAAGGATGCGCCTTTAGGTATTCACAAAATCTTTTCAGCTTTGTTCATAGATCAGTTCAAAAATGGGACTTGGACACGAATATCCCCTTTCAAAAATCTTGCTCTCCTAGGCAAACCAGACAGGAGAAAAGAAAAAAAAATCCCACACATTTTTTTTCTATCTCCTGGTTAAATGCCCACTGCAGCACATCGTGCTTTGCCTGTGGGTCTGTGTGATGAAATAAAGCAATCAAAAGCAATGTATAATAATGATAGCTGTTTCCAGAACTGTCAGAGCTCTGCAGCGTCCAGGCCAAACATCCCCAAAAACCTTTATTCAGCTATTTTTTCCCCATACACTGCACAGATTTATTACCTTTGTTGACTTTCCAAATGTTTAGACTTGGAACATTCATTTGTCAAGGCTGCTTGCTGCATCTGCAATCAATCTCAGTGGTTTCAGTGCCATGGACAGCAGTATGAAAGCCTTGTTTTAAAGATGACCTAAACCTTGCATTAGTCATTGGTGCAGAGTAAGGAAAGCTGGAATAATCTACCCCAAGTGCTTGTTCAGAATTGTGTCAGAGAAGCTGATTTGTGTAAGTTGTTGTCACAGCAGCTCAGGCTTTCTGCACAGACAAGTTTTTCTGCACCTTTATTCAGACGTGGTAAATTGCTGACACAAAGGACAGATGCACTTTGCCTCCCACAGTGCCTCCAGTGAGGCTTGAAACTCTTCAGAGTAGGGAAACTGAGGCTCAGTTTGCTGAGTATTTCCCCAGATCATCTGCCAATCCCATCAGCACTTACCCTATGGGATGGTTCCCAGTGTCTTGGCAAATTTCCACAAGTCTTAAGACTCAAACTGCAAGGCAATTGACTCTTGTCTGAGAGAAGGCAGGCCCTCTTTTCCCTGTGAGTGCCTCTGGAAATAAGCCAGTTTACCTGTGTTTTCAGCTGTATTGAGGGGCTCTGACCTGCATGGATGGGCCAGCAGCCATTGTCTTTCCAAGGAGTTCATAAACTGCAAACCCCTCTGCAGAAAAATCCGTTCTGCTTTCCTGGTGAGCTTGAGTGAAGTCTGCTTGTTTATGTTTTGGAAAGCCTCTGGGCTATTTTTGGCAATCTCATGCATTTATACATCTTCCCCAAGTGCCAGAGAAGCTCCCAACTTCCTACAAATCTCCTCTCAGAAATCCTTTCAAGGAGTAGCACAAGCAGCTTTCACTTATGGATGGATGGCCCAGACTTAGGCTATCAAACTTCCATCAGTATGCCAGGTGTTTTGTTTCCTCCTGGCTGTTTCCAGGACACCGCAAGGTAATGAGAAGCACAAGGGCTTGGGTGGATTTTAGGTTTTCTGGTCCCTTCAGCCCTTAATCGTGGCCCATCTCATGTCCAGGCTGCCTGGTGACCTCTGAGCCTGCTCTGCACAAGTGGCAGAGCAAGGGGCTGGACTGATATCCAGATGGAAGATGGCCAGCTGCCACCCATTTCAACAGCCAGATGAAATCCGGGGGTTGACAGATCCTCTGCATCCTCAGCCTGGCACCCCTCTCCCTGCTGGAACAGGAAATTCTGACCTCCTGCTTCACCCAGCCAGAGCTACAGCACACCCTGGGTTTGGTGCTGCTGTTTGGGGTGGTAGATTAAAGTTATTTCTTTTCCACTAAACCCACTCAGTTGTGATGAAGAAATGTCTCCAATCTGCCCATGCCCTGTTCCATGGCTCGTGTCTATTTATGCACTTTGCATTAGCACTCCCACCCTGTGCTTTTGGGCACTCTGAGGACAGGTTTCCATGGATAAAACACCTGCACTAGTTTGAGACTACCCTTGCTTTGCCCATCCCTCTATCCATCCACCTGCTCACTTATCCCCTCTTTCTGTTCTATTTTTTCACACATCTGAGGACCTTCCGCCCCAGCCATCCCAGCAGGTGACTGGAAAATAGACAGAATTGTTTAAAAAGAAATAGCATTACCAAACAATTTTCCTCCCCATTACCTCACTTTCCAAGGAATTTGTCACTCTGGCTGCTGTCCAGCTGGCCCTTCTTGGGTATTTTAGGTGTGAGATGCTGTTCCAAGCCCTTTGTGAATGATGTCCTTGTCACAGCAGCTCAGGCTTGCACAGACAGTTTTTCTGCACCTTTATTCAGACGTGGTAAATTGCTGACACAAAGGACAGATGCACTTTGCCTCCCACAGTGCCTCCAGTGAGGCTTGAAACTCTTCAGAGTAGGGAAACTGAGGCTCAGTTTGCTGAGTATTTCCCCAGATCATCTGCCAATCCCATCAGCACTTATCCTATGGGATGGTTCCCAGCATCTTGGCAAATTTCCACAAGTCTTAAGACCCAAACTGCAAGGCAATTGACTCTTGTCTGAGAGAAGGCAGGCCCTCTTTTCCCTGTGAGTGCCTCTGGAAATAAGCCAGTTTACCTGTGTTTTCAGCTGTATTGAGGGGCTCTGACCTGCATGGATGGGCCAGCAGTCATTGTCTTTCCAAGGAGTTCATAAACTGCAAACCCCTCTGCAGAAAAATCCGTTCTGCTTTCCTGGTGAGCTTGAGTGAAGTCTGCTTGTTTATGTTTTGGAAAGCCTCTGGGCTATTTTTGGCAATCTCATGCATTTATACATCTTCCCCAAGTGCCAGAGAAGCTCCCAACTTCCTACAAATCTCCTCTCAGAAATCCTTTCAAGGAGTAGCACAAGCAGCTTTCACTTATGGATGGATGGCCCAGACTTAGGCTATCAAACTTCCATCAGTATGCCAGGTGTTTTGTTTCCTCCTGGCTGTTTCCAGGACACCGCAAGGTAATGAGAAGCACAAGGGCTTGGGTGGATTTTAGGTTTTCTGGTCCCTCCAGCCCTTAATCGTGGCCCATCTCATGTCCAGGCTGCCTGGTGACCTCTGAGCCTGCTCTGCACAAGTGGCAGAGCAAGGGGCTGGACTGATATCCAGATGGAAGATGGCCAGCTGCCACCCATTTCAACAGCCAGATGAAATCCAGGGGTTGACAGATCCTCTGCATCCTCAGCCTGGCACCCCACTCCCTGCTGGAACAGGAAATTCTGACCTCCTGCTTCACCCAGCCAGAGCCACAGAACACCCCGGGTTTGGTGCTGCTGTTTGGGGTGGTAGATTAAAGTTATTTCTTTTCCACTAAACCCACTCTGTTGTGATGAAGAAATGTCTCCAATCTGCCCATGCCCTGTTCCATGGCTCGTGTCTATTTATGCACTTTGCATTAGCACTCCCACCCTGTGCTTTTGGGCACTCTGAGGACAGGTTTCCATGGATAAAACACCTGCACTAGTTTGAGACTACCCTTGCTTTGCCCATCCCTCTATCCATCCACCTGCTCACTTATCCCCTCTTTCTGTTCTATTTTTTCAAACATCTGAGGACCTTCCACCCCAGCCATCCCAGCAGGTGACTGGAAAATAGACAGAATTGTTTAAAAAGAAATAGCATTACCAAACAATTTTCCTCCCCATTACCTCACTTTCCAAGGAATTTGTCACTCTGGCTGCTGTCCAGCTGGCCCTTCTTGGGTATTTTAGGTGTGAGATGCTGTTCCAAGCCCTTTGTGAATGATGTCCAGCATCCTTGTGCTGCTTCCTTCTCTAAGGAAGAAGAACAGAGAACCACACTCACAGCAAGAAAAGGTGTGTGCCAAAAGGGTAAAAATAGCCTTGGAGGAGCTCTTCCTGCCCACTCCACACCACCCAAGCTTTACTTCATTTTTCACCTTCAGCTTTGCACCCTTCTGTATCTGGGTCAAAGAAAACCTGCGTTATCAAATGCCAAGCTTCTTTGGGGAGAAGAAAGTTCTTCCTTTCTTTGGAAAAATAAAGTTCCTGCACTGGTTCTGTCACTCACAGAACCATGGAAAGGAAGCTAACTTCTGCAACCAAATACCTAACCCTGAGCACTGTAGAGAAAGATGTCCAGAATTGTTGGCTCAAACCCCAGGCTGATCCCTGTTTTTGGTGTCCCTGGACTTTGCAACAGAGATTTTTGCTTTTCTCTCAGAGAAAACACCTGCAGCCTGGATTTCTTCTTTCCTGCATGCTCCCCCTGCAGCTGAATTGTGACCCAGGTGTTACTGGGGTGTGGCCCAGAGATGCTTCTCCTCCTGTGGGACTGATTTCTGCAGGCACCTCCTCAATGCCAGGAGAGTTCAGAGCCAGTTCTTTTCTGGAGCTCTAGGAGACCTTTGTATAAAATCTCAAGCCAGACTTTCAGCTTTTTGCTCATTGGACAATATGAGATAAAGCAGAACAGCCCCAAATTTACAGAACCTAGAAATTTTATCCTTATCCCTCTCCCTTCCTCATCAAAAAAGCCTTTGAAACTGGCCATTTGCAGATACCAATAATGCCAAGAATGTAATTAGGAGACAAGCCCAGATTAGCTGTTTTTATTGCTAAGGAGAATGTGCTGACTTTCAGCAAAGAAAATTTAGATAACAACTCTTTGGAAGGGTTAGAAATCCACAGCTCCCAGCCTTGCAGCATCTACTCATTGGTAAAAGTTAGGAAATAATTTTGTTTTGGACAGATTGCTGTTTCCTAGGGGGGTTTTATGCCTTCCCAGTAGCAAAACAGTTATGAGCAGTTATTCAATCCTGTCTAGCAATTCTGCTTTCATTAGCATTTCATGCTCTGCACTGATTTCCAGCTGCAATCACCTGTGTCCTGGGGACTCATGTTGTTAATCACTTGGCATTATGCTAAAGGCCCTATTTGATCAAGCAGGTACCTTATACAATACCAAAATCATTTCAGTTTCCAGGACCTTTCTTAATTCTTTCAGTGCTGCTGGTGACTTGAGCAGTTCCAGTCTCTCTGTCCCTCTTTGGTGACAAACTCTGAGAGGAGCAGTGGCTCCTCATGGCCAGAATAAATTCATTTTTCTTCAGCTGCCATTCACAGAGTGCTCTCCTTGGCAGGCAGCTTGGAGAAGAGTTATTTGGCTTGAACTAATGAATCTTTGCTTTAGATCCCATGGGATATGTTTTCATGGATGCTTTGTTTTGCAGTGTAATTAATGTTATCAGTGTTAATGGATTCTTCAAATCCCTGTGTATCCTGCTGCCACTGTCCCCCCCCCAACGTGTCTTACATGGAACATGTACACAAGGGAAGCAAAAATCAGAGAGAGACAAAGCAGAGGCCACAAGGTGGGGGATCAAAGGCATTGTACCTGAGGGATACACCTGCACAGGGAAATCCCTGCTCTGAGGGGGGCCTCACTTGGAGAAACCTTACTGGAAAACCCAGGGGTTTAATCCTAAATGTGGTTGCATCCATCAGGAAAAGCTTTCTTCTGGAAGGTGTGAATATGGATGTTACTATAGGACATGAAATAACATGACGTGGACACGCAGCTCTTCTAAGGTGAAAAGAGAATTTTTAATTTCTGCCTCTAACATTTATAGATTTCTAAAAGTGACAGTGGATTGAAGGGTCAAAGTGCCACTTCTCCAATGACACTGGACAAACCAACAGGCTATTAAATTTTTCTTCCTCTATAAAAGAATGCAAAACAATAAGTTGTTTACATAAAATGTATGAGAAAGTTCCTTACAAGAATGTAAACATCAGAAAGCTTAGAAAAACCTAAAAAATCAGGGCAACATATGGAGACAAGCAGATGGACAGGTCTTGACAGAGCTCTGTACCCTGCATCCCTCTGTGTAATTTTCACTGTGAATCTTCCCTCACCTCCATGCCCATGCAGTGAGACAGCCCTGGCTCTGTGGCAGCCTTTCCTTCACCTCCTGGGTCCAGCACTGAGCTCTCCCTGCATTCCCAGAACCTCCTGAGGGGTGCCACTCTGCATCCCACGGATCTACCCTGTCACTGAGCTCACCAAGAGCTGCCAGAGCTGGAGCAGCAGATGCCCCCAGAACCATAATGCACAGGGCAGGCTTGGTGCACTCCATGTGGCCTCTTCCCGCTGCTTTTTCCCCCTGCCTGAGCCTCCTAGCATTTCTGGGATATGGCTCCAGGGATGGCCTGATGGAGTCAGAGTCCCCTGTGCCACGTCCCTACACGTGCATCCAAAACATCCTTGCGTTAGCCCAGCTAGCCCAGGTAGAGTATGAAAATCTTCATCCCAGGGTCGCGGGTTTGAGCCCCACGTTGGGCGCCAGCTGCGAGGCTGAGCTCTGGGGCCTTTGAGGTCTGATCCAGCTGGCTCTGGACCTCTGGCCCCTTCCTCAATCTTACAAGGACAAAAGTAAGAGACTGAAGGTACTCTTCACCTCGGGGTGATCATCCCACTTTATTGTGGAACCATTCCAGAGGGTCTGAGAGAACAGGAGGAAAGAAGAAGAGGTCGGGGGTCTCCTCCCAAACAAGAGGTTGGGGGTCTCCTCCTGGGAGATTTTAAGCCCAGGGAAAGGGGGCAGAGGAGAGGCATTGGGATACAAGTGAGGGGAGGAGTAACATGGGGAGAGACCACCACCATGGGGCTTTTGAGGACAGGGGAAGACCGTGTGATATGAGAGGGGAATCCCATGAGGATACAAATTATTCAGTGCAAAATACCAAACCCAGTGCAAAGCAACAACTCAATAAACTATTTAGTGCAATACAACACAGTTACAGCCCTCCTGCTTCTGGCACTGCCAGCCCCATGTGGGATGGCACACGTGGATTGTTTGGGGACGATTTGGGAGGTAGGGCTGAGTGCTTCCACCAGCAGCTGCACCAGGCCTGCACAGATGGAGCAGGGCAGCACCAGGACATGGCCTGAAGCCCCTCTGTACTCCACACAGAGCTCATCCTGCCTGAGGGCCACAGGAGACACTTGTCCCCTTGCCCAGAGCTGATTTTTAGGATTCCTGTACCTCAGTCTCGCTCTTGCTGTCCAACTCCAACACACACCTGCAGGGAGCATCAGATGAAAGGCAAGCAAAAATTCTCTAACTTGTGTACAGACCTATTTCTTATGATTAATTGAAGAAAGAAGCTGTCCTGTATGAATAAGAGACGTTCAGCTTAGTGGCTGAAACAAGAGATGCACAAAATAATTAAGCTTACCTTGAATTTATTTTGCTTGATCTCAGATGGAGGGGCTTACTTAACAGCTTTTCAGCCCAGCTTATTTCTTTTCAGTTCTTTTTTCTTCCTTCCTCAAAGACAATTCTAAACTCCAAATGCAATTCAGAAATGATCAGCATTTGATACAGCTGAAATGATACTGTGAAATGAAAGTGATTTCATGTCTTAAAATATTTTCCCACATTTTCTGCTGAAGTAAATTCATAAGCAGATATTTTTCATCCCCTCAAAGCTCTTTTTTTTTTGTTAAAACTTTTTTTTTGGAAAACAAAACAAAAGCTCCTCTGCCAGCTCACTTAGTTCTGGTTCAGTGGGTGTGCTGCTTGTTGTGAGCGTAGGGAATGTCACAACAAATTTGCTCATTTGAGATTTCTTAAAACAAACATACAGAGCAGGTTGAAAACTCCAAGTGGGTATCTGCATTAAAAAGCCCGCCCAGTTAAATATTGAGAAAAATTAGCTTGCTTAGCAAAAGGACATGTCACATAAAACCAGCACTGGCTTTTCCCGTGGGGAATTGTATTGGTACATGAATAGGTACCCATGTGGGAAAACGTATTTATTTATGTGAAAGCAGTAGAAAATTGTTTCTCAATTAAAACCTCCCAGCTTACATATTCAAACATCCTCTAGCCTAACCTTTTACCTTCAGGAAAGCCTCACCAAAGCATCAGATCAGAAGCAGCATTACCAAGTCAGCCCCACTGTGCATTAACCTCTGCAGGAAAGGTTTGTGCAAGACAAACCCTGAGTGTTCCAGAGAGAAACCCAGCAGGGAGGAACATGCAATAGCTGGAAGCCCTGGGGCTTGCAAAGCAATTTTCATCATAGCCTGGAGCAAATAAGGGATTGACTCACCTCCAAGGCTGTCCCCACCAAGCTGCAAGTCACAGGGATAAGTTTTCATAGAAATGAAATCCCTACTTTCCATTGTTTTTTAAGGGGCCAGGAGGAAATTTGCTGCTCCTGGAAGGATGTGATTCACGTGGCTCCCCTCCTGACCCCACACCTTGCACCTGGACGATGGCCAAAATATTTCCAGCTCCATCTGTTACTGGGCCAGCTGGCCAAGAAGCAGAAGAAATGGTCCCTGCTCTGGCCAGAAGGGAGGCAAATCCAGTCCAATGGGCTGACCAAGAGCACAGATAGTTCAGGTTACATTTTCAGCATGTGCCTCTGGGGTTTGGGTTGGCAAAAAGACGATTTTGCTTTCTGAGAACCTCTTCAAGTTCAAAAATACCCTTTTTTTCACAGAAAAGTGCAAAAATAACTTAATTATTTGGATCTCTGCACCCATCCCTTCAAAGGAGCGGAGCAGGTGCTTTTATGAGAAATAAGTGTCTCACTGCCATCAGCACAGGCATTTTACAAGAGGGGCTTGCATAAAAAAGTTAATTTGCTGGTCTTAAAATGCAGGCAACTTATCACAGCCAGCTGTGCAGTAAGCACTGAGCAGGGAAGATAAATTTCTTCATTTTTACAGAGTTAAATCTTGCTAATTAAGACCACATGGCTGCTTGCTAGACAGAATTTGCATTGATATCTAATATTTCCCTCATGTATTTACCAGAAATGGATGTCTCAGCCTGTCTGAAGCACAGGCATTAACTTCCCCAGAGCATTGGCTTTGAGGAAAGAGCCCTTTATTAGTGTGAAGGGCTGTGCCTCTGTAAATCTCTTTTTTGGATGAATACCCCTCCAGTGGTGTTATTTGTAGGCATTCAGACTTGTGCCCCCCCTCCCCATCTGAGAGTGGGGATTTCATGGGAGTGCTGGAAAGGGAAGATAGGGGTCTTTTTCCAAGACCATTTTTCCATTTAACTAATGCCTACATGGGATGAAATCCTCTCATCCAGCTAGTCCACAAGGACCAGAGATGCCTTCCTGTGCAGAGACTTAAAAAGGCCAAGGGTGGGATTGCACATTTCCTTCTGTACCCACTGTGTGACACCTCCCTAGGTGGTGTTTCAGGAGAGCTTTGCATCTGATGCTGTGGTTGTGAGGACCTTTCTTACAGTGTGGAGCTGGAGACTCAGCTCAGGGCTTGGCAAAGGGAGGAAGAGGAAGAAAGGGAAAATGCTCTCCCCAGAATGACTCACTGAGCTGGATACCGTGGTCATGGAGCAAGATGGGCCATGTATCTCCCACGTGCCACTTTGCAGCTGGGCAGGAGACAGATATAAAGAGAGTCAGGGTCCAGGGAGCTGTGAAGAAGGGAGGTGATGGCACCAAACTGAAGGAGCTGAGGAATGAAACATGGCTCTGGGAGCAGTACTCACCTTAGCAGTGAGCTCAGGAGGGGATCAGGCTGAAGGAGGCAAAGGAAGGCTTGGACAGCAGAACTGGGACATGCTAAAAATCTTTGCTAAATTAGCACCAATATGCTAATTTGTTGAAGACTTTTGAGTGCCAAACCATTTGTCATGCATGAAAGAAGGATCTTCTGTCACACTGCGAGTTCTGTTGTTTCCAAGCTCTCTTTAATTCATAAATGGAACAAACAGTCAAAAAAGCTTAGATTTTATTGCAAAATCACTCTTTTACAAACTCTCAGTACAGCCCAGTGCTGGACAAACACGTTTCACAAACTTGCTGATAATACTGATGGATGTTTCCAACCAACAATGCCAAAGTAACCCGCAGCAAAGTAGGCAGCACACATTTGGCTCTAAAAATGTTGAAGCCAAAACACTAATGCTGCAAATTGCAAGGTCCATTTAAATGAAAATGAATGTTAATATGTTTGTGTAAAGCCAGAATGGAATTTAACAGAGAAAGCTGTGAAGCAGGATATTTTGTCACTGGAACAAATCATCAGGAGGACTGAAACACAGTGGCTTGACATTATCAGAACGACCTGGGCAAGGTGAAAAGATTTGTCTTGACATTTATTCATGGATGGATAATTCTGCTGAACGGATTTTCGAAGGGGAAACCATTTTTGACTGTTTTGTGAGAGTTCTACCTAATGAGCCAGCAGGAAAGACCAGTGAAGGGCACTAGAGCAAGCCCTGAGCTGCTGAACCTTCCCTACTCTGCTGTCACTGGCAGCAGCACTGGTATTATTGCTAATTCTTTCCATTCAATTATAAGCCTTGTTGGTTTTCAGCTTGGGTTGTTGTTTTTTGGTTTTTTTTTTCCCTTAACTAACTGGTTTGGGAATTTTCACAGGCTCGGAGAGATCCAAGATGCTGCTGCAGACAAAGAAATCCATGATTAAAACCAGATAACTGCCTCCTTCCGCAAAACACTCCACCTTTTTCCACAGAAGGTGAATTTCCCAGCAACAGTATGTGTGGTTTTCTATCTTCAGGGATATTCTCTAATTATTAATAACTTTGATAATTACAGAGTTGGGCTGGATTCCTGCAGAGGTGGGTGGTTAGTAGCCCCCAAAAGTCAGGGAAAGCAGCCCTTTCCATGTGCAGTTCTGCACAAATTGGTCCCAAGAGCTGCTGGATCCAGAGCAGGGACAGGTGGGTCCAAATTTGGTGTCTGCAAGCAGGGCAGTGCTGGATAAATGTGCTTTTCCTTCTCCTGGGAGAGGAGTGGTGACCTGTATGAGACAGGTCACATCCTAAACCACAGGCATAGGTCAGGTGCCACCAGGTCACTGCCCTCAGAGGGGCTGGAAAAGGGGAAAAAAGGGCAACCAGAGAGCAGGGAGAGCTGTGGAAATGAATAGGAGTAAAGGATCCTTGAGAAGGGCAGAGGAAAAAAAAACCTTGGAGGGGAGCCTGGACAAGTGATGAAATACATATCCTCCAAGCAGGCAATTAGCAACAAATCTTCAGGTTGATGAGTTTTTCAGCCTTGCTCAGTACAGCCCTGGTGAGGAGTGAACCAGGGTGTTGTAATTGCTCTGGGATGCGCAGGTGATGGACTGACCCTCCCCTGGACCATATGCACCATAACTCCTGGGCCTCAGGGCCTTGCACCTGCTTGGAGCTGGGGATAAATCACCCTGGAGAAGGTCAGGACCACTGCAGTGGTGAAGAGCAGAAAAGGAGTTTTGTGTCGGTAACCCTCATCATCCAACACTTTTGGACTTTTGCCCTGAACTTTGGACTGGGCATGAACAATAAGTAAAGCCAGAAGATAAATGTAGACCTCGTTTTGAGATGAGGTAATTAATAAAGTAAGATTGCAGCTTCACTCTTTCAGCAGAGCTGAGGGTTGACAATCTGTGCTGGACTCCTTCTCCAAAATAAGTCTGCAGGGCATCTCTTGGGGCCACTGCAACCTGGCAGCTGGAAAACATGTGGGATCCCTGAAAAGGAATATCAGGAAAATCTCCTCTCAGCCCCTCCAGAGACCTCTGCTCCCTGCTGCCTCTGCTCCACGTTTACCAGCAGACTTTCCCAGGTGGTGTCCCACCTGCTCAGCTCTTTTGTAACTCTGGCCCCTGCAGGGGAACTCAGCTCTTGCAAAAAATCAATGAAAAGAGTGAAATTAAATATGTTGACTCCCGTGGGAAGGTCCTTGCTGTTTCCAGCAAGCTTTGGCTCGTGCCGATCCATTTCTCTTCCCTATTCTCAGAAAACAAGAGAGGTTCAAAAGATCAGGGTGAAAAAGGGTTATGCACTTCACCACTGATGTAGCCCAAAGAAAATCCATGCTGTCCAAAGAACAAATGAAGTCACACTCTCAGTTCTTAACTTACTTTAATTGAGTATATAAAAGAAGACTAAATTTCATTATCAGACTCAGCAGGAAAAGCTAAGCTGAAGGGAGGCAGTTCTTTATTAATTCACAGGGCTGTACATCACACATTACTTCTGGCAGAAAATAAAGTGTTTTAACTTGAAGGGAAATAGTAATTTTAGCTGAAAAGAAACAGTGTCTAATGTGAGCACACCAACCTTCCTTCAGCAATATGGATTACAGTCTTAAGGTAAATGCTCTAATTGTCAGCTTTCTAATTGTCAACTTTCTAATTAACAGCTTTCTAATGGGCAACTTTCTCTCTGTAATGCCCTGATGTTTTCAGTCCCACAATTGACAGTGGCATGGAGCTCCCCAGTGCAGCCATATGCTGTGTGAGAAGGCAGCAGAAGCAGGGTTTCTTGGTGCCCACTTTTTGTCTCCCCACCCAAAAAGCATCTTTTGAAGTGAGAAAAGCTTCCAGGTGTTGAACTCCAGCTGGAAGCCAGCAACTCTCCTTTCTTCCACTGTCCTGGCGCACCAGTGGTGCTGCTATAATTCAAAGTAACCTTCCAACAACTGTGAATTATCTTCTTCTTCCCACTTTTGGGGTTTTTTTCCTCACTTAATCATTTCTCTGTTTCCTCTTGCAGGAGAAGGACTGGCAGGCTCTACCTGGACTGCCACCATGTGTTAGTTAAGTGGCTGGTTAGAGGCATCAGAGCTATAATGCAATTTGTATTCATTATGCCTTTCCAAAAAAGCAGGCAATTTGAGGGAAGATTGAAGCTGTGGACAATTCATTAGATGCTCATCTCAAAGGGAAGTGTGTCAGACAAGAGAATCTGATATGCTTCTGAATACCTGGAATTGATGCAGTGTTCCGTGTTAAAAATACCTCTCACAGTTATGGACCTTGGAAAATTTGCCTTTGACTGTGGGGAATTGTCAGCTTGTCTGAATCACGGTGCATCTGAGCTCCACACAGATGAGTTAGCACGGATGCATTAGGAAATGACAATCAAAGCCCTGTTCCCACCAAAGCATGCCATGGAAGCTGGAATAAATCCTCTAATTGAAAACTAATTGGTGTTATACCGAGAAATGCCAACCAAAGACGGTGCTGGTTCTGATCATTCCCTTTCTCAAGCACCAAGGACAAATTAGGGTTCCCCAGAGTCACACAGTCCAAATTAGGGTTCCCCCGAGTTACACAGTTCACATTAAGGCTCCCCAGAGTTACACAGTCCAAATTAAGGCTCCTCACAGTGTTGCACAGTGAGATGTATTCGCATCTGGCATTGAGAAAAGGATGCCCACTCTGGGAGCTGTGCAGGCAGCTCCCCTTCAAGGCTGTTCCACCACTTCTTGCAATAGCAAACACTGATTCCACAAAGACTGAGACCTCTGAGGTGTCCTTACCACGCTCAGACATGGCAGCAGCTCCCTGGCTCAGGAGAGGGCTGGTGCACGCCTTTACAGAGACTCCTGGCAGACCAGGCCAAACTTGTCACCCCCAGGAAATCTGGCACTCTGAAACACACCCAGCTCTGACAGCATCCCGACAGGAATGTGATCTGGGCAGCAACCAGAACTGCACTGCTGCAGATTAATAAGGGTAACCCACTCCGGTGGGATCAGCACCCCTCTTTGAGGTCAGCTGGTTAAGGTGAGAGAAAGTTCAAAAAGTTCTTGTGGAAATTAGAAGTTCCTGCTGGTTTTTCCATTTTACCTCTCTCAGGCCCAACAAAGAGAGCAATTAGCCTCTTATCTCTTCACTACCACCTTTTACCTACTAAAAAATAATTGGAAGTCTCTGCTCAGTCCCTTATTTTCTCAGATAACCAGTTCTTTCCTCTCATACTCTGTGTTACAGGTGGCCCCTCTGTCTTGCTCTTGCCCCTTTCTCTGCACTGGCATTTTGGCAGTGCCCCTGCATCGTTCTTGGGTCACAGCTTCACCACCAGGCAGGACACTTGATGCAAGACCCCCCATCCCTGAGGTGACCAGAGCAAAAGCACTGTCTGTCAAGCTGCACTCCCACTTTCAGTGCTCCAAACCAGCTCTGCCTTTTTGCTGGAGCATCCTGCATCCCCAAGAGTGTCTGTCCTTTGCATCTTGCTTCTTCTCAGTGTCATAATCCATG